>OY728157.1:1561280124-1561770124 GCA_963277665.1 Viscum album | reverse complement strand
AATACAAGATCATGAAAATATAATGATGGTACATAAAATTTTATCTTTTATTAATTTCTATCCATCGCAAAAAACTAAATTTTATTCTCTATGAGGAGATAAAATAATAATTTTATTATTTTAATTATATACTTATAGTTTATATAATATTAATTCACTTATAAAAGGTTGTTACAAATATATCTCAATTAAAAATAATAATCCAAATAGAACTAATATTTTTAAAAACAATTATAAATATTAATATCATAATGATATTTATTTGAAACATTAATATATCCCTTATGGTAAATAATAAATAAGTTTAACTTACAAATAATGTTTGAAAAAAAATTATAATTATAAAAAAATTGAAATAAAAAAGATAATATATATTACAATTTAAATAATTGTGAACACAAATATGAAAAACCTTACATGTAATCATGAATTGTAAATTAAATAAATTTAATTGAAAATGAAATCTAATCAATTATTAATACATAATATGAAATAAATATTATGAAAATGAATATTACTCTTACTTAATATATACTAGTTAAGGAAAAATATAAATCTAAAAAGACGTTTGATTTTGAAATAAGAAACAAATAAATATTTTCAAATATAACTTCTTTTAAAAAATTGAATTCACATATAAATGCATATTATCAATGATTTTTTTTTGAAAAATATAAATATTTT
This sequence comes from Viscum album, assembly GCA_963277665.1. Lineage (NCBI taxonomy): Eukaryota > Viridiplantae > Streptophyta > Magnoliopsida > Santalales > Viscaceae > Viscum > Viscum album. The sequence continues at coordinate 1,561,769,440 of OY728157.1, read as the reverse complement.
CATATTTCATAAATAATCATTTACTATAATGTAATTTGAATAAATAGTTAAGATAAAATTGTTAATCTAATTCAAATGAAATAAAATTTCTGAAGTAAAATTAAGAGAATAAATATATTCTATATGAAAATAATCTCCCTTGCCTAGTTTTATTCTCATTTTATGATTAAACTCTTATTCTCTCTTAATCCCCAAAAATGGAACTCATATATGTGGAATGGAATGGAATAGATTATTCTTTAATTGATTAATCTATTTAAAAACATTTCATCTCCTCTCTAAGGACACACTCCGCAAACAAAAAGAGAATGACAGATGACCCTAGAATATCAAAATATATATATATATATATATATAGTGACAAAAATAAATAGTGTATAATTTAAATTTAGCTAACATATGAAGTATTTATCATGATATACAATATATATTTATGTTAGATCACATTTAAAATATATAATGATTCCTTAAATTAGATATTAGGTCAAAAAATACATCATATTTGTTGAATTAATCATAGATTATATATAAGAACATATTTGATATAATATGATGAATCTCTAAGGAAGGAAAAAATGATCGACAGTAGCTTGATAATAATCATGGAAAAAATGATAATAAACTCATTTATGAATTAGAGTATTCTTTTTATTGGATTTAGGTATGGAAGAAAATATCACAAATGATAGTATAAAAAATTTATCTTAGAAAAAATAATGATATGAGATGACAAAATAGAAATAAATTCATTTAGAATGATAGACGAGATAAGTACCATAAGTACATAGACAAACACATAACTCCAAAAATTGAAAATTGAAGAGATATCCAGAGATGATGGTCAGTTTACCCTTAACTATGTTATAATACCTCATCAATATCATATCTGATCTTCTAATGTCCACCGAAATTCAAAACAGACTCGATCAAAAACCATTCGATCTTCCAAAATCAATTCCTTCTAACTCAGCCTTCCACCTAACATGACGACTATATTTATTCTCGATTGCTCATTTGAAATACATCTTCACTTATCTCAAACTAAAATTACTCATACGTACATGAATCACTCAGTGAACCATCATCAGTGACCATTTCTTGACCTATCTTATTGTCGAGTGATATACTCATGACCCCTTTAGTACTCAAATTCCAATGAAATGAATGAATTATACCTCATTATAGATTTGTCAAAAAAATTTAAACATTTAAGATTATTATTTTCATTTATTTAATTCAATATATTTAATTAATATTACAAATATATAAATGTATAGATTATAATGCTTTTAATTCAATATTACTAAATCAATTTATATGAATTATAAGTCAATTATTTTTTTATTTTTTTTAAATATCAAAATTTTATTAAATAAATTTATAATTTTTATAATAAATTCTTATAAAACCAAAATGATAAGTTATATGATAATAATAGGACTATATTTATAATTTCAATATTTTATTATCAAAGATACAACATAAATTTTATAATTCTATATAATAATCATTTATATATTTTTCTAAATTAATAAATCTATAAATTTTCTACTAATTTATATGCGTTATAAATTTGTAAATATTTTAATAATATATATATATATATATATATATATATATATATTTAATTATCATGTTACTTAGTAAAATATTTTTATATATTTATCATTTTAAATTATATTATTTAAAATGTAAAATTACTTTTTATCTAATAAAATATTATGTAATTTTAATAATTTAATAATTTATGAAATTTGTTTCATAATATTTAAACAAATTTTATGTTTTGTTAACTTTTTTATATAATCATTATTTTTATTTGACTAAATTAAATATTAATAATCTAACATATAATTTATTCCTTTTTTATTTATTTAATTATTTGAAAATTTAATAATAGTTTTCTATTTTGTTTTATTATTAATGATAATATTATTATTGAATTTATAAATAATTCATCAAAACATTGGTTTTCAAAGAAGAAGCAGCATGGAAATTTTATAAAGGGATAAATAAATTATTCAAGTGTGGAAATGAGAGGAATCTTACTAATGAATACCAAAGGTGGATACAGTGGAATAATCTCATAGTAGTGGTTGGAGAAATGAAAGATCCAATCTATTCATAGCCAATGATAGAATTTTTGAATTATATGGAACATTGAAACTATGATTACCAATGTCTGAATGAACTATTTGTTGATGATAACTAAAAAATACAACAACCAAGACCTACAGTGAATGGACAATCATATATTCTGACAACTCCTAGTGTGGATCATGAAATTGAATTGGTGACATGTATTCTAGTTATTTTTTTTCATTAAAGTGGTATTAAAATATGATTATGGTTCGATGAATTCCATCATATCTAGAATTTTATGTATAACTATTAAAATACAACCACAACCCCTATACTTTGTATTTTATGAGAAAATGAATAAAAGGAAATCTATTTTAGTTGAAACACATAACTTATCCATAGTCCAAATTGCTTGTCTAAATTACATGTTAAAACTTCAGATACAAACTTTTGAATAAAAAGATTCCCTTTTTGGAATGAATTTGTTTTTCCTATATAGATGAATACAAAATTTTTGGGAGAATGATATATTTTATTCAATCAAAAATAAACTTGTAATTCTACTAATGTTCATTAAGGAAGAGGAGTCTCTTTGCTAAACAATATTTCTATCGTAAGTGTTGTCTCTAAATTACCATGAATGTATATATCAAATGATTGTGGATAAACAAAGAACCACGCATGATGACATTCATTTTGTAAAAGAGTATGAGGATTTGTTTCCAAATAACATCAATATACTACATCCCACAAATAAGATGATTCCTCAAAAAAATTATAGATTAATACCTACTAATAATATATACTCATTATATTGTGTCTTCTTTTTAACTTTATGTAATGATGAATAAACTACATGAATTTTTGGATAAGTGTTTTATATTCCCAAGATCATCATTATTGGGTTCAATATATATTTTAACAAAAAAAACAATTTATTAATTATTCTCTATATCAACAATGATGAAATTAGCAAGATAAACATAAACAACAATTTTATCCTAGAATAAAAGAATTAATTTTTCAATCATATAAAAGTATCATGATACATTTATAAGAAAGATATTTAGTAGAGATAATTTATGTAACGATTAAAATGATAATACTTGGATGAATTGAATTTTCATAAAACACACATACACTTTCCGTAAATAGTAATCCCATTTCTATTGACCAATTCTCTATAAATACTAAAGGGTTTTATTAGTACTATCTTCAAATATTACCTTAAATAATTTGTAAAGGTCTTCATTGATGATATTCTCATAAACTATAAATGGATGTAGGACTAATAATATAATTTTAATACTTCAATAAAGAAATTTATAAGAAGAATATTTTTGAAAAGTGTAGTAAATATATATTTAAGATTGAGAATGTAATTTTCTTGATTAATTTCACTAATTTTTAGTTGAAAATTTTAGATATTTTGAAGGAAAAATCGTTTTAGTAATGGGATAAATAAAGATCAGCAATTGATATCCAATGTTTCCTTGTATCATATTAGTTCTACATTCGATTTGTGAAGAATTTATAATTATCAATAAACCCGCTAACAATTTATTAATTAATGAGAATAGTGTGTTTCTAAATATATTAAAATGTGTATAGATTCGAATAGTTAATTAAGATGTTGATCTCTTCACTTATACTCATTATACCATCATTTGGTGGAAATAATTTAATATAATGTTTTGAATATAATAAAGGAAAGGGTTCAATAGTTATGAAATGATAATGTTATTTCTCATGATTATCACTAATTAGATATCTATGTAAAGAACTTCTTGACACATGATATGTCATTGGATGAAATATTCTTTACCTTGATGGTTTGGTGAAATTATATCTTAATTTAGAAATGTGACATATTTTTGTATTATAAGTGAAGAAATCAAATATGTATATAAAATAAGATCAATATTTTCCAATAATGGTTGTAATATTTTGTAATGTATTATTAGAGTTTCTTATTCATCCATCATGGGAAGGTTAATAATGAAAACTATTGTCTATGATGGAAAAAAAAACTATATCAATAGTATGGATTGAGTGGGATTAAATAGTCTTTGTAATAAATAATATTTGAGTGGAAATTATAAATGTAATTCCATAATACATATCTAAAATAATAGTCTATCTGTTGATTATTTAATATCACAAGTAGTCATATAAAGACAATGTGGATATATAGTGAACTGTAGAAAATATTATGTTGTTCATATTTGAAAAATATTGAGTTGTCTTGTTTGGATCACACATATGTGTCCCATAAAATCTAGATATGAATAATGAATATTTTGAATATTAATATAGATCAACCATATCTATTCATCATGGGAACACATTCATGCATAGAGATTTGATGATAAAATTTTATGAGATAACATGATATAAGGGATTTTATAATTTTAATCTAGATTATTGGTTTTTTTAAAATTCAAGAATAGATGATTGAAGTATATGGTTTTATGAGACCATTTAAAATTCTATTATTGAAATGAAAAAACATAACCGTCTATTTCTTCATACGACTCCCCAAAACATCTTAAGGCCATAGAACCAATTGGGAGGTAGTGGATCACCATTCTATGTTACAATATTCTATTTACAATGGGTAATTTATATCTTGAAAAATAAAATAATATATAAGTATTGGACGTCAAAATAATACATAGGGAACCATTTCCCAATATACTAAATCTAGATCATTGGATTACCTTAGTGTTCTAATGAAACATTTAGTAATGATCATATAAATAGATGACTTCCAAAACTATTTATCATCATAATATAGATAGTTATTCTGTGAGAACCCTTAATACCCTAGTGAATATATTATATCATGTTTAATTGACTTCATGGGATATTGGGATCAACACTATTTATTCTTGTGTAATCATATAACATCAATTTCAATTATAGAATTCAAATTGAACACCATGAAGTTCTGTACATGATGAGGTCTCAATGTCACATATGTTGGGATTCTATTTTCTAGTGGAAAATTATATCCCAATATCATGTAGTATAAATGATATAAGAGCGTTAAAACATTCAAAATTATTTGAAATATGGTCAATGATAGTAAAAATACTCTATGGAAAATTGTCGATCATACCTTCAAATTATGGATAATGAAAAATTATATATTCATATATCAACTAGTAATAATTTCATTAAATTTTAGAAGAAGGTAACCGATAGAAATTTGTATATCTTCCCAATTTAGATTCTTAATTATTTCATAGGTGCATCATACCAACACGATCTCCTACCTAACCTATACCTTGTTCATAATGTGTTCTATGTATCTATATCGATGAAGTGCTTAAAATATCAATCACATGAACTGAATCTATATATGGTATATTATATGAATTATTTATCTTATTTGGAGATTCCAGTTACAAAATTTTACAACATAGACAATTTTATATGCATCAATACATCTCACATATTCAATGTTATTTGGTAGAACTATAAATCAACAATTAGTGACATGGGAAATAAATGTAGTTAAATGATTTAATTACAATCAAATATTGTTAATATTATTTTTGAAATGCAATTTTTGAGGTCCAATTTTTGATAGGGAGAAAAATGTAACAACCTAGATTTATTGAAATTTATTTTCATTTTGAAGGAATATATGACATATTAAGCAGTGTAGTGAAAATAAAACACTCTATCTATATTTAAAATATTATTTTTTATCATAATAGAAAATATACATAATATGACTTTTGGTACTAAGGAATATTATAAATTAGAACATTTGAAATATATCAGTTATATAGTAAAAATTAAAATTATTGTATATCAAGGGTTATCATCAAATATTATTAGTAAATATGCAAGATCAAATAGCCCGAGTCAGTATTATAAAACCATATTAGGCACACCTATCAAAGAATAGAAACTAGTTTTCATGAAATGAAATAAACATTGTAAAATTCCAATTAATTATTCAACAAAAAAACTCCAGAGGGATGTTTTCTATAAAAAATTATAGCATATAGATACCACCGTCCAAACTACAACATCATACAATCCAAATAATGTACCACTACCACAAACCATACCCAAAATGTGTATGTCTATGTAATAAGGGCTTGTGTATCTAGAAAATAATATTATTTGAATGTATTCAAGAAATAAAATAAATTATTCCCAAATCTAATTTTTTTTATTATCAATATTTTATATAAAAAATACCCTATAATAAAGCACCAAATAATGTAATATTTTTTTCTATAAAGAAACAGAAATTATAATTAATATTTTTTCAAAATTGTATATCACTCATTTTATGTAAACATTGAATATTTTTAATAAAAACAAATTTTTAGATAAATGATATAAAATGAACATTTACTAATTTATAAAAAATAAATTGATTTTATGAAATTGTTTGTGGTTTTTTTAGGATTAGAAATTTTATCATTTAAATAAATTAATCATATTGATAAAAAAATCAGATTTTATGATGTTTAAAAATACCTTATTAATAAAATTATTTTATAAAAAATGTAACTTTATAATTCATCGAAAAAAAATTTATCTAATAGTTAATTTTTCTTATCTTTATAATTTATTTAAATTTTTTAATAAAATTTAAAACTGAATAATGATATGGTATACATTATGACATCATAATAGAAAAAATATTATGTGAAATATGAAATGTAGGATTTCATCATCCAAATATAGTTCAATTATTATAATATGGTCCTTTAGTTTTTTTATGTTTTTATTCAAATCCAATATAGAATCTCCCCAAATTTAAGTAATATATTATGACTTTAAAGATAATAATTAATTAATGTAACTCAGATATATATAACTAAAAATATTATTTAATTAATTTAGGCATGTTACCCTTTAAAATAGTTAAGACCACGTATATTTATCAATAATAAAGTGTTAGCACTATAGTGGTGCCAATTGTAATATTATTTTATAACCAATAATTAAGTATCAAATTTTATAAAGTAATAATAATACCACTCTATTTCTTAATAAAACACACTTATTATCACATTTTCATATAATTTAAACCAATTGATCACATATTCTTTATCATTATCCCTATTTATTTCCCTCCAAATGAGATTATGTGGTCCAACAATTATATTACAAATTTTTAAGAATCATTCAGTCAAGGTAAGTCGTTATCACTCTTCGCTTTTCCAATCAATATCCTTTTTATAATGAATCTATTTATTCCCTATATTAGTGATGTTTCGTTATGTCTGAACACATTTATTTACTATAATTATGTTTGAAAAATAATGATTGATCACATCACCCTCTCATTATTCACATCCATGAAAATTTATGTGCAGTAACTATGCTTCCAAAATCATTATGTGATTTTCCATTCCATTATTTTTTGTTATATATACCCATCCCTATATCCCTTCAAAGGTATTATCATAAATGTAATTATCCTCCATTAATTATGTAATTCCATACATGATACTATAATTCATTAAAAAGTAAATTAAAATAATTAATTTTTTATATATTATATGATCGATTTGGAAAAAATAATGCTAGACAATATGAATGGTGTACCCTGATAGAACACTAATTCATAAGGTAATGTTTTTATCAAATAATATTACATGTATGGTGCATTGCGGAAGAACCCTATGTTATAATGTACTTGTGCTTAGAGTAAACTTATTCTTATGATTTCACATTTCACATTATCTCTAAGTTCCTATAATAAAATGTTTTTTGGATGTTGATTTATTATTACATTACTCTATTTAATTGAATATGATTATCACCTCTGTATTTTATATTTATATGACTTATAACTCATGTGTAATGTTTATCGACATCACATTATTTTATTATTTTATTACTAAGCATTATAATGGTCCTCTTTTTTCCTCTTGTAATAATATAAATTATTAGATATTCAATGAAATCCAAATGTGCATTATAGTGTTTCAAACAAATTTTTGGTGTTTTATTTTATGTTAATTGTTTATGTGTCTAATATAATAATTATTCAAGGCTATTTGGTAATCAAATATAGTATTATAAGAAAATAAATGTTAAAATTTTTGATGTAATATGATCTATAATGATGTATGATTATATATGAATGTAGTAAAATTTATAGAAATTAATATTTAAGGGGAAGAATTTATTTTGAATAATGATTATATAAAATCATTTCCGAAATTATATATTCAAAATTTGGAATATATATATTTTAAATAATGTTTTCATAACTTATTTATTAATTTTGATTAGATTTTTATTTTCCTTGAAACCAATAATATTTATTCAAAATATTTTGTTTAAAATATAAATATAAACAACTATTAAAAATATAAAAATTATTAGAAAAAATTTATTCATATCAAAAAAAGATAAATGGTCATTTTTTGTGATAAAATAGGTTTTTTTGAATTTAATTATTTGATAAATTATTTTCGTTTTTAAAAATTGTATGATTTTTTTGAATGATTTCATCAAAATATGGTGATGAAGAATTTTTTTATTTATATAAAAATGATTTTTTGGTGAATATTAAAGAAATATAAATTACATGTATACCATCTATTCTTTTACATCATTATTTTATAAAAATGATCTAATGATTAAAAAATAATCTTGACTTAAAATTTATTTTATATTTATAATAACACATTAAAAAAATAATGTATATTAATAAGCCTATATTATTAAATACTGAATTATATTTTATTGTAAAAAGACATAATTGTTTACTCCATAACTATAAAAAAATCCCAATGTTTTATTCTGGTTGTGTGTAGGATTTAACGTAAAATAAAAAACCTTTTATTAAACAAAAATCTAATGAATGTAAAATAAATCAACAATATTTATATACTTAAATATAAATATTAAAATAATGATTACATTCTTTAATGATACCCCTCCCCCAAATCTATGTAATCACCACTCGTCCACCCATTTCCCTACAAAACCAAAATTAATTCCCTTTCCATATAGTTTCCCAAATATATACATAACATCTACTATGAACATCCTAAATGATTTTTCTATACAATTATAAGTATAATCATAACTCATTAGACTCAATTCAAATGTGGTAGTAAATCTAGACAACTATGTGTTTAAAAATATTTTTTTCATTTTTTTATTTTAGATTCTGTTTTCCTTTACACAACATTCAAATTAGTATTATTTTACATCAATATATCTATTATTGTGGAATTAAAATATTTTTGATCCATTACTAATGTTATATTACTATTTTAAAATAATGTGGTTAAAATCACTATATTTTCATTTCAATTATCATCGTAGAACATTATATTTAATAAGTAATATCCAAAGTAACATAAAAATTCAATTTAATGTATAATATATTTTTCCAAAAAAACTAATGTATTAATTATTTTTCAACTTCTTTAATAATATAAAAAACATAATTCTTATGTTGTTATTTTATTTTACCTTTCCAAATGATGATTAAATGTTATTAACTTCTAAATTTTATAGTTATTTATAAATATATATTTATCATTATAATATAACATTAACATTAAAATAATATATTATTTTTATACAATGATAATATAGTCAACATAATAGCGGTTTTAAATAATACAGTCAATTTATATATATATAAAGATATAGAATGGACAATTGTTTACTATTAACCCATTTATTTAATATATTGAACAATTGATTTATATAATATTTTAAATAAAATTAATAATATTGCATTCCACATTTCGATCTTACTGAACCATTGGTTATTTCCAAGACTATTTCCTTTGTATTAAATAACCTTTTCATCAATAGACCAAATAACATTAAAATGTAGATCACAATCAAGTGCAATTCACTAAATTAAAAATAAATAAAAAAATTGAATTAAAATAGATGATAATAATGTAATAAACATTAAAGGGTTCAAAATTCATGTATATATATAATATTGATTTATTATTTAGTGGGTTATAAGAATTTTGGAAACAAGTTGGGACTCAATGTAATTATTTATTTCCAAATATCTGCTATTTTTAATTATTGTTCCTTTGTTCCCTATAATTTATTTTATATTTATAATAATCATCTAGAAATTATGAAAATAATTTTTCATTCGTTTTTTTGGAATTGATACTACCCTTTCATCCCTTATAGAATTAATGATAGTATGCTATGATGATCACAAGGTGACTTCAGCCTTAAATCATCATTCATATGATTACCTTCCCTATTATTGTCTATATCAATTCCTCGAAATTATTATCTCTTTCATGTCCATGTCAATTAATCTCATGGATTCATTCTAAATAATATCTATTAATATTGTGTTATTTTTTTTAATATTAACATGAAATTCTAGACTTTATTATATATAAGCTGAATACAGTATATTTTCTAAATTAGATTGATTTGTGTTTCAAAATAATGATATATCATTCATTTCATTGACAAAATATTGACAATATATGATTTAATTAATTAAAAAAAGTATATTTATTTATTATATATCCATGTATATTTAAGAGTATCATGGAGGATTTTTTAAATTTTATATTATTGTTTTCACTTAACATTTTGAATGTATTTCACATATTATGTGACGGGTTGGGAAAGATATTAAAAATCCCATCAATGATTCGATATATCTCATTAGTCAACTAGTTTTTTATTTTTTTATGACTTCCCGTTCTTGAATAATTTCATTATCGCATATTTGAAAATATTACTAATATGTCAAGAATTATGCATTCTATTCCTTTATAATTTACTATTTTCACCAATGTGATTACATATCTCCAATGTTATATTAGTATTAATTTAAAAAATGTAGTATAACACATTGATCTTTTAATTTATTCATAAATTATTATATATTTCATGCTTATTGAAAATTCATGTCCATTTTACATGTCCTCTTTCTAAACATTTATTCTCACCCCTTCATTTTATTACTCAATTCCTTATTAAATAATTAAGAATTTATCATTTGATCTATTGAAATGAAATATGTTGATAATAAGAATCTATATATATTTATGATGTATCATTTCATAAAATATAATGTAACGAGTGAAATATTTATATAGGATCATGATACTACTAAAAATTATATTCTAGAATCATTAAAATTATTAAATGAAATCAATATTTGGGTAGTTCATGTCATGGTTTTTTCATCCATAATTATTATGAAAATAATGACTCGAAAACTAATTAAATATATTCTTATAATAATCATCCATAATAAGAAATAATGACCAATGATTTTTAGTAACATTCAATAACACCTCCCTAACAAATCCAAATAATGTAATTTTATACCATTCGTATCTATAATAAAATTAAACTAATATAATGATATGTAGTTTATTTAATGTAATATGATTTTTTATAACAGAATATTAAAAAATTATTCTCAATAAAATCATGGGTAATATTAAGTATGATTAACTTACAACACAAAGGTCTCTATCCCAAATATGAACAATATTTTTTTACTAGAACTAGATGTCTATAAAAATGATTTAATTAGGAAAATGAAGATCATCTAAGAACTCGCTTTTTTCAATGTATGAACAGACATTATATGATCTTGTAAGTCATTCCCATTTTAAACAGAATCAATATTCAATTCTTTAAAATTAATTAAACTCACTAAAAATACATAAAAATCATTTCTAACACTATTTAATGACTCATAAAAATTAGATCTAATATAGGCCCAATTGTAATGTCAAGGGGGACCATTGAAGCTCCTCTCTCACAATCCATGTGTTAACAACTACTGATGAGGATAAAATATCACAACAATAGAGGAATTTCCATATTTCTGTATTAGGAAGAGATAATTGTATCTTTATACCCCTCCCCTATGGTGTTTGGAAGTGGTATAGGTGCCACCAACCTTATTTAAGATATCCATGAAAATAATGGATACAAATAAATTATAGGTTCATAACAGAATGCTGGGGGATTATTTAACTTGAAAAACCAACAAAATAATCATAAAAAAAATACAATCATCTAAACCAACATAATAATTAATTTTGTAAAAATTATAATTCAATAGAATCCAAATAAAAAATATTTGTTCAAGGGTAAAATGTAAGAAAAATACATAAATAATATATAGAACATCTAAGAAATTAATATCAATGTGTCATCTAAATAAAGACACTATGAGATATCTCCAAGATCCAGACATTAAATTCGGGAAATATATTGAAAATTAACTACTACATAAATGTGGAACATTTCTATTAAATATATCATGATATCTGAATCATTAAATTCAACAATGTGACCATGAAAGGGGTTAATATAAACATATTATTCATTTACTATTAGCATACCAACACATTTTATTATGGAAAACTTTTTTAATAATAACATAAATAAAAAATGATTTATGAAAATAAATAGATTCTATCACAACAATTAACAAGTTCCACATATGAATCTATAAATAAAAATTCAATTCATCTGTTTATTAAAATTTAGAATAATCTATATATTTAGGCACCCCCACACACAAAATTCATGCATACACGGACCTCCCTAACTGATTAGTGTAGATTCATAAATTCTTCAAACTGTCTGTGGTGAATAAAATTCTTGATTGTACTTCATGAAACTAATCAGCCCTAGTTTGACAATTGTACTTCATGATCATAATCCATAACACATTGATTGTGGTACATCATGCCCATTTTCATTTCCAAATTTACATGAACACATTATATACAGTATTCCATGAATTCAAACAAAATTATAAATCCTAAAATATTTTTTTTTAACCAAATTCTTTCATAAGTTCAATCATTCACCTTATGAGAATCAATCCAATCACCATGATATTGGTACTGAAACCAATATATTTTTACAAATATATATATATATATGAATTAAATCAGAAATAAATCATTTTATAGAATTTATATAATGTTATAAATATTTATTACCTCATACCAGTAAGTGAAATTATTGAATCAGACATGAAAACTCAATATCCAGCTATGAATTTTCCTCCCCTAAATTGATCCAAAAATATATCATAATTATGTAATAAATATTATATATATATATATATTAAATTATATATATATATATAATAATTTGGGTGGGTGAATATCTAAGGATCTATGTCGAATTTGTCGAACTGAGTACTTATTAGGGATTCAACATCTCTATTTCTCATTGATTTACTAATTGATGCCTTTGGATAAAATATAATTTTCCTAGAATCCAATAAGATGAGAGTCATTTGATCTGTAGATTTAATATATGTATATGTTAGGAATAAAAGGCCTTAATTTTAATTGAAACAATATTTTTATATAATTAAGAGCATGATACATTGTTATGTGGCACAGTTTGTCAAACTATGTCTTATCCAAGCATGTTCTGAAGGAATAAATCATGGGAACCAATTGGTTTTTTTCACATAGTTTGGAAAACCATTAACTATCCTTATATTACTACTATCTCAAGGACACACTATAATATGATTGGTTCACAACATTTTACAATGCTTATGTATATTGTCCTTCATTAACAATCACTACTCACATAGTTTCTCTTAGCATGATCATAGATTTTTCCACATCCTAAATTATCTATTCACCAAAATAATGATTCCTAGAATATCAAAATAATTTTTTAGAGATTGTTATGGTTTTTCACATACCAATAAGAAACCATTAACACTTTAAATAACTTTATAAATAAATCAAAACATACCAAACACTACTAAAACACAAATTTTGTAATACAAAACATCAAAATATATAATAATAAAAAATGTACCCAATGATGAGGGTGTTAAATTATTCAAACCATTGGACTTTATATCCTATAAAATTTAAAAATTATAATTCCCTTCGATGATATATGTCCATTGTTTTAGAATATCTTTCTCATGTTTCCATGCCTCTTTTGGAATCTAACCATGATTCTATTAAACCCATATCGAATTGATTATTTTCTATAAAAATATCTTCTATTTATAATCCAAAATTAGTAATGGTAAATCAATCATTGAATCATATGACACATCATCAACATTTTCTGGTCGAATCAAAGGTCCATGATCAAGTAGGAATTTTTTTAATTGAGATTCATGACACCCAATTTTTATAGAACTTGATATATTCATTACATAAAACTAATTAGAAAAATGATAAATTAATTCATGTAACTGAAAATGTTTGTTATACATATAATAAGGCAATCCATTCTTATAAAAATGATGATCCATTATCCTTAGAATGATTTTCCACAAAATATTACCTAAATTAAAATGATAATAGTTAATGATTATTATCTACAAAACAGTAATTATGAATTTAGTCTCTAGAAATTCAATTTTTATGGATATTTTATTATCATTCATATCTTTCAAAATTATTGGTCTGATAAGTGATTTACCACCCATTTCCACCCACTGAAGTAGATAATAACTTCGGCATATAAAAAATATTTTATATTCAACATAATTATCAATTTATGATAAATTTTATTATTTAGTAACTCCAAAAAAAGTATACAATCATTGAATTATCCTCTAAAATCCATAACTCTATTTTTAATCATTTCATCAAACATTTAGATCATACATTCATATTAACCATCTGATTGTGGATAATATGATGTGTTCATGGTCAACTGTGTTATATGTCCTTACAGGGTGTATTTTCAAAAATGTGATATTAACATTGATTCCTATATTTACACAATCTAATCTAGAATTACATTTATATTAACCAGTTCCTATGTGTTGATATTTGACATGTCTTGAAAATTGTTTTATTTGTGAATAATAATGATGTTATCGAACATTGTAGTTTTATCTATAATTACACATATGAAATCATGTTTAAAAACAATTTTGGAAGACCAATAATATAATCTATAATAATATGTTCCCATCTTTCACAAGGGGTTTAGGTAATAAATTGACTAAATTTGGTATTATTTTATGATTTTCCTTTACAGGCTAATAGGTAATGTATTTAGAGGAAAACATGAATACATTCAACATCATCCCAACACACAAAATGTATGCTCTCAAATAATAATAGATCATTTGAACACAATGATGAATTTCTCATCATAAATTGTAAATGTAAATAAGAAATTTGTCCTTATAAGTTTTAGGAACCTAGATTTGATTGTTAAATCAAAACAAAGTTCTACCATATATATTACATCCCTAATTGGTCTCCCAACTATTATTTTTTTCGTCATTGTTAGACATTTATTATTGAATATTTGAGTATTATTCACCTAAATAACTAAATATGAAACAAAATAAAAGATAAAAAAAATTTATACATTTGCTTCATCAATACAATCCTAATGTAAATCTTCTATGAACTACATTTACGGACAATAATCTGAATAATCATAACCCTAATTATTATATTACTTCCTACTCAATATAATGGATAAAAAAATTCATTTTACATTGTGTATAAATAATATTTATGTCAAATTACAGTATGTATTCTATCTACATTTGTTTCCTTATATTCAATTAACATTGTTAGAAATTATGATTCAACCTCTTATAATATGAAAAAACTATGAGTTCGTCACTACAAAAGTAATCCCACCATGTCTTAAAAAAATACACATATCAACTAATTCCAAATAACATGTTTGATAAATCATCAATTCCTCCCATAAAATTCATAATCCATAAGGTAAAACAAAATTTGTATACATTAGAATACATACCAACAATGAAATGGAAGTTTCAAAACTGAAAAAATTTTAAATAAAAAAATAAAAACATAAGGATAGGTACTGATATAGGCTTAACCATAAGCTCATATAATGATTTATGAAACTCATCGTTCTATTGAAAAGGAATACATTTCCTTGTCAATTCATAAATTCAATATAACTTCACTAAGGAAATAAATATCTTGTATCTAGAAAACATGCTATAGAATTATATAAAAATATTTTGGTTCTCACAATATACATATTATTATATCAAATTTTTCTCATGATTTCCCATATACCTAGAACAAAGAATTGAATTATCTACACAAAAAATTAAAAAGGAGTCATGAAGTATTAAACTTTTAGATTCATTAATTTCAAAAACACTACGAGTGTAGAGACCCGAAGCCTGACGTACATTGACATCACATTACTTTTGCGGAATACTTAGTACATAACAAAAACACACACTAAAGGATCGTAATAGTTTAGTGTCTTTGGAAACTCGGAACGTAATCTTCTAATCGTGGTGAAAGTTCTTCAATATCTCCCATAAAGGTCATCCCTTTTTTTTTCTAAAACCTTTCTTTATATCCTGGGGAAAAGAAAACAAAAAAGGGTGAGCTCAAATGCTCAGCAAGGGCAATAAAGGAAATCATATCATATCTTTTTGAAAATCATAACCTGCAAAAGAGATCATAAAATCTTAATAAATCATAGAAGTGAAAATGAGATCCCCATAATCATAACATAAAACTTGAAACTTTGTGGCATGCACACATAATCATGGAAAATCATTTCTTGTTAGTCATGACTCAATGCCAAGACTATCTTAGTGGACAAAGTCCCTTTCTGAACCGAGTTCACTCCTCGTTTCAGTCCTGTATCACTGAACCGAAATAACCTTCCGTTCCAGCCATGTCTATCTCATGAGATATAAAATCTTTACCCAATGCATTGGAGGGAGATATAGGTCCCACCCATCTTATAATGAATCCTTTCTTATGTGTGCCACATAATCATAAATCATACATCATCGCATAACCCATGTAATAAAAATGGGATTCTTAAACAACATGACATCATAGAACAATTCATATAAGATAAAGGAATTCATAAAAATAATTCCATCACCACATGATCAAATCAATGTAATAATAGGGATAAAAACAGAACCCTTTATTATCTTAGATGGAAAATAATTTTGATAAAACACTTGAACTCCATTCTTGAGGAAAATATCCTTTCTTCTTCAAAAAACATTTTTTCTTTCTTAACATGTCATACAAATTTAAAACTAAAAGAAGTTGATTAAACTTGAAAACTTATAAAGAAATATTCTTGGAAATAATGTTTTAAAAATCCATTCATGCCGTATAAGTTAAAAAAAACATTCTTCGTACTTTTGTCGGAAAAGTCAAAAAGTACCTCGTACGGAAAAACGACAAAAGATTCCTTTCATATTCTTTAATAAAAACTCATCGAAGGGTAAAATTGGATTTAAACCATTGCAAGTGGATGGAAACAATATTACATATTGAGGGAACATGGATGTGGATGATAAAATACACCCCAGTAAATACTTACGAATAAACAATCTCGGATAAAAATGAGATTGTGATATTTCCCTTACCTTAGGTCCAATTTGCTTCGTATGTGTCCGAACCTCCTGTATAATGATTTAAATAATGTCATTGAATTATTACAGAATCATATTCATTGTTATTATATCATATATGGTTCACTTGTGACATTATATTACCCGTTCTTTTGTAAATTCCATGTTAAAGAAGCGTTTTGGGTAAAATCGTTTCATTTATCGTAGGTGTTTTGACTTGTTGTTCTTGACATCATTATTACTTATATCATGATTTACTCACTTCCAGAATATAAAATATGATTTATATATCATATATATTCAGTATATATATATATAATAGGTAGATAAATAAAATGAAAAACACCGTTCATGGAGACGGTAGTCCGTATGTACGCATGAACGCTGTTTTCCTTTCATTATTGTCTTGAATGGAAGTAAGTTGATGACTTACATATATATATATATATACATAAATCCAGTAACTTTATAATTTCATATATTTCATTATTATTTCTTATATATACTTTATAATCATTTTTAAATGGTTAACATGGAGAATGAATCTCATCGCGTCGTGGAGACGGTAGTCCATACGTACGCACGAGTGATGATATCATTTCTATAAATATTGAATTGAATTGGAGTGGATTATACAATATATCATAATCAATATGATGTTGTAATAACTATGTATAGTTATTCTTTACACCATTATACCCATCCATGTAGGGTGGTGGTGGAAAATAGATTACACCACGGCGTGGAGACGGTATTCCGTACGTACGCACGCGCGGTGATTTCTTTTTCCGTAGGATGGATAGATGGTGAAATAGGGTTGTTTCATACTTATAATAACATATCAGTATATGAGTGATACTGATGTTATTACTTCATAATGAAACAACCTAAGAAGAAGAAGTGGAAGAAGAAATAAAGATGAAAGAATTGGTAACGGTAATTACCTCTTCTTTGAAGTGCCTCTTTGAGACCTCCTCTTAGGGCACTAGAATTGGTCTTTGAGGAAGACCAGAACCACTAGGATGTTGCTAGGGAAGTGGAGAAGAGATTTTGGCAGGGGTTGGCCGAGCTTGAGTGCTCAAATTGGTGTGAGGAGGAGGGGGAGGATGTGTCCTTTTATAGGGGAGGAGAGGGGAACCTTAGGAATATCTCAAAATATTATTTTATATTAAAGTCAAAATCGGTTTATAATGGTTCCAAAGGGTCTTATTTCGAAGCTAAAGTGGGGATGGGTCGAAATCCTATCAATTAATAGGATTTAGACAAGTTTAGGGAATTATTTTACCCTTATCAATTAGATTTAACTCTAAGTTAAATAATTTAACTTTTACCATGTCTTTTTGTTTTCTTTCACTATATGGTTAATACACTTACTATAACATGCCAAACGAACCCCAAATTGTTTATTATTAAAATATATATCCTTATCTAAGTCATTTGGCCGAACCTTAGATTTTTAGGAATAAAATAACAATTAATACTATAATATTTGATTTAAAAACTATTTTGTGTCAATTTTGACACTATTTGATATATGATTTTTGTGAAAGTCATAACAGAATTAAATGTTCGAACCAAGTTGATTAAATCAACACTAATATATCATAGTAACCTAAAAAATTAGTGGAATTCATAAAAATTTTCAAATTACATTTATTTTGGTGTTTATAACATCAATTATGTCAATATTTCATTAATAAGATAATTACTGCATCATCGTTGTGTCATAAATAAATTAAATTATATGATGTCTAAAAATTACAAATAAAATACCATCATGTAGGAAATCTTTTTATCTTTCTAATGAATATTTACAATCGAATTTATCATATGTATAACCCCATATTAAAAATGATTTACTTATTAAACTTTGATTTTAACTATTTTAATCTTTCTTTAAATAAATTAATAATAAATGTCCTAATCTAATCCAAGTGGGCCTAAATGGTCATATTTTATTCCTAAGTTTGTTTTTGGTCGAATTAAACTTGTCCAATAGAATTAGGACATGTGTTAGGGTAATATTAATATCATATTTACCCTTAGTTACCCTATTTACTATTAACCGCGGTAAAAAAAGTAAAAAGTTACTATTCACCAAAAAATTATTTTCATCTCATTGAACCACATTTTAGTCCTTGATATTAACCGTGTCTCTCGGATTTTCGAAATTCCATTCACAGAAGCGGTAAAATTAAGTTTTATACAAAATTCAGTTTTTAACCTATCACTTAGTAGTTTCACTATTCATCAAAAATTGATGTTTCTCAGAACAATGCCAAAATTTCATCCTAAGCTATATTTCATATTCCGAATTCAAAAATGAAATCTATTTTACCAAATTCATTACATAAAAGTTGCATTAATTAATTTTATAATTAAATCCCGCTGTTAAAACAAATAGCTTGTTTTTAAGAAACAATATCTATCAAAAGATTGACACTTGTTTATGTCTAGTTTAAATGTGAAATTACATCCAATGACCAACATTGTATTAAATTGTAAAAATATATTCTAAATATACTTTAAAACCACTCAAATTAATGATTTATCACTATTAATTATTTCGATTAAAAAATTTGTTTTTAATTATAATTTAGTAATTTTCACTATTCATTAGAATGTGAAAGTTATCCGAAAAGTACCAAAATTTCACCTTAGGCTAAATTCGTTACTCCGAATCCAAGAATGAAGTTCATTTTGAAAAATAAGATTTACAGAATTTTAAAAAGTGGTTATTACTATTCATAACGGCTAGTTTTGATAATATTTTAATAGCATATCATTGTTTCGTGAAACTCAGTATTACGTACCACACACGCTATCGAGGAAGGTTGCGATTGCGTGTAATGCAAGGCAAGTCAAAGATGCGTGTTGTGCAAGCTCCTTTTGGTGTAGCGTACAACACAAGACATTAATAAAATTAAAAAGAATATTTTTTATAAAATCTTGGGCTGTTACAACGAGTTCATTAGTAAGACCAACTCATATAAACACATATGCATAATGATCATAATTTCTAAAGAATTATCTATTTATAATTCACACCTTTTAAATAATAATTTTGGGATACCCAATTCAGAACAAATTTTTAGAGAACCACTAGGATCCTCTCAATTGATAAAATGTATTACAATGTTAGGGAAGAACATATAATTATTTTCTCATAAACTGATTAATATAATGAGTATACACAGAAAGACTAAGATTATAATTTTCTTTCTTTTCAAAATAACAGGAGATTACCAGGATGATTTACTATCCTAAATGTACCCTTTTCATTTCAAATCGTTAAGATAGACATTTGAGTCCCCTAATTCCATTCATGTAATCCTATAATAATGAATTTAAATAGGTATATACCTAGTTGTGAGATCAATTGTAAATTATTCTTCATTTGTGTGGATGAAACCTTGAGAAACTATCAAGAATGACCACATGAATTTTTTTATTAGTGTTTAGAAAAATATCTATGTTGGATGTAATCAATATATTCTAAACAAATAACTACCGTCTGATAATTTGTATTCTCAGACATCGGTATAAAGGGTCATTTTCTTTATTCATTCATATCACAATCTCCTTAAATGGTGTTATTAATTAAATTAGATTATGGGAAAATAACATTCCATGTATAAAAGTAAATGTGGACCATGATTGATAAAAAACAATAAATAAAAAAATGTTTATAGATATACATTTCCTAAATTGAAATTTCCCAAACCAGTTTGGAAATATTGGTAGTTATATAAAATGGTCCCCATTTATAGGATTTAAACTCACATTGGAAAATCGGTATTTTATGTTTAATTAATAAGGAATCATCTCAACAAATAAACCTATTTGATTAATAATAGAATAAGTAATGAATGTGTGGGATAAAATTACATCTTACAAGGATTTTTGAAGGGTACAATTCAATTAAATAGTGTTTTGTTATCTGAGAGGATCATATTTAACATCCTTGGTCATCTTCTCCAAACCATAAAATTACTTACCTATTAACCTTTAATCTTTGCCTTCTTTTTTGATTTCATTTCATGTGGAGTCATTGTGTTCTTATAATAATCATCGTTTACTGAATTTTGAGGATGATAATTTCAATATAGTAGAAGAATATGTTGTCCAAGAAATATGAGATAAATTTTAAGTATCTATCTTAGTGTAATTATTTATTTAATTTTGTAGATTTATCATTATATAATATTAATGAAATGGTTGAGGTGGTTCCATACAACCTCACAATAATTCAGACAAAAAGTAATGGGAAATTTCATTCCTACTATTGGGTATTAGAGGCATATTTACCGATGCACTCATATAAATTTTAGGTGAACCACATCCTTGAGAATAACTTTCCTTCTTCTTCTTGTCCTTTCTAGCAGAGTTTGAATATATTCCAAAGGAGATGAATGTTCTTACCCTTATGGGTTTTCAAATAATATTCATTAATTATTGAGTCATTATTTACCATTTCATTATATTCTATAACATATAAAACATATCTATAGGATAATTCCATGTCGTGGCGTATACTCAATAATTATGTTCCTTCATGGACACACTATAAAAAGCTCAAGACATAAATGAACTATGTTCATAAGCATAGTTTCATATTCCATGACTGATATATTATCTTCTTTAAAGATTAATAATTTTTTAGAATATCTTGAATTTTTTAAGATATAATATCATGTTGAAAATTTATTCAAATCCCCCCAATGTAAGAATTTGGGTCGCTCTATGTTGGAATTCTAAATACTACCACTGACATTTTAGATCCTTCCACATATTCAAATATAATATGACCTTTATCTAGGCTATTATACGATAGAAATTTAATATTTGAGTTAAATTTTTTCCCACATTTTAGTGTTTATTGGTTTGGAATCTATGTTAAATATGGGTGGATTATGTTTCTAAAACAAGATATAGTGATCCACATGTGGGGATTAATCATTATGATTTTCTCCATAAATATATAGAAATGTGTTGATGAATATTTGAAAAAGTTATTTGCTCACTTAGGTATCGGTGTTACCATATATTCCATATCCCCTAATGACTTATTCATATTCAATATTTACAATTAAGTTTTCTATATCCAAAACAAAACACAATTTAATCCTCACTTACTAGAAACTTGTGGATTAAAAATGTCCAAATCACTATAAGAAACCTGAATTACAAAAATTCATTTAAAAATGAATCCTTTGGAATCTTAATATAAATTTACATTACTATCATGAAAAATGAATAATGTATTCTTTGTGGGAAGTCTCAATACTAATGCATGATATGATATTACCATATACGAAACCCAAGATGATGATATGGAGACACACCTAGAATTAAATTTGTAATAATTTGGAACCTTAACCACCTAGAAAATTTAAATTTTATCCTAAATAATTTAGATACGTATTTTAATGATATACATTTAAGGATATAACATTTATATTACTTTTATATTATTCCATGATGACAAATGGACTATGTAATAATGATACCACTTTTAAAGTCACAACACTATCCCATTAGATGGGAAAATGTTAAGGTTCAACTAAATATCAGTGACATCCCCATGACACTAACTGGTTGTAATAGATTCCCTGTGATTAATAGAAAATTGGTTATGATTTCATTAATGAATCAAAACAATCATTCAGTACAAAAGAAAATCTTATTATCTATTAATATAATACATGTGAAAAGCTATACAAATCAAATGAAACTAAATTAAAAAACAACATTGAGCCACAATCATGTATTAAAAAATAACTCCATGAAAATAGAGGACATACATCACCATAAAACCAATGTAAAATCACACTAAATATACAAATAATGATATATATACCCTAAACAACACGTGTAGAGGAAATCATTAAGAATCGCCACTATTGTAATGTGACACATATCCTTTTCCAAAATCCAAATTTATGATATATTTAAGTGCATAAAAGTCTCCTAGTATGTGGTGGGTATAACATTAATTTCTCATCTGACAAATATTTCCCAACAGACACAACATAGAAAATAAAATTTTAGAATGTTTTAAAAATAATATGAGAAGGGTATATAGAAAATTTAAATCAAAATAATTAAAAACTTCCATATATGAAAAAATGGTCACAATTATTTTATTCTATTTCATTAAACTGGGTATAGTCACTCCATTTCCACACCCATAAAAACTCCCAATGAAGGTAAATATGGATGTACCTATTCTCTTGAGAGGCGATTCATCATTTTTTTATGTTTAAATGTGGTGAACCAATTTGATAGAGATATTTCATACTATTATTTCATCCCACATAGATGCTGGTACTTCTAAACCACACTCTGTCATATATTAATGATGGTAGTTCATAACCATTATCCATCCCAAATACACATAAACACAGTTTGGAACATATACAGATCTATCACACTAAATTAATTAACATAAAAAATAACTTTTAAATCCAACTTTCTATTAGAATTTTATCAATCACATTATGAACTTCATTCACATACCGAGGATTTACATACTAAATTAATGTTTTTAAATAAAAATAGAATGGAATTTAAATAGAAATACATTATTCATTAGAATTTGTATAATTGATAAGAACCATCCAACCTCGAGTAGGATAAAAAATGATTAATGACACATATAAAATTTAGCTCAATCCTTCAATATTTTTAAATTTAATAAATCATGAAATATATCATCATGATAAACAAATATGTAAAAATATATATTGATGAAAATTTGATAAAATGATATCAATGAAGGAAGATGATAGGATATATGGAAAATATGGAACCCCAAGAGTTACTGGAAATTTGGAATATCGAATAGTTGTTGACTTATAATACATGTTTTTAAAAGAAAATGTCTTTTTGAGGGATAAAATTAGATGATATTAGTTTGGTATAAATAAAAAATATGATAAAATTGGGGTTATGGGGACTTAATCAAATTTGATACATTATTTTTATATAATTAACACCAAACCAAAATGATTGGCTTATAGTTTGTTAAATTGTGTGCCAATCATGTGTGCGCTAGTGGAAAATATCTAAGGAGCCACATGGTTAGTGAAACATGGATATGGTATCATTACACAAACTATATAGTCCAACTATATCCGGTTTAAAATGATTAATGGATGGATATCACAATTTCAATATCTATGAACCGGCCATTATTCTTCTACTATCTCTACTTGCACAATTTCTCCTAGAATGTGCATGATTTAGAAAAACTAGGAACCCACTCTGTTCCTGCCCAGAAACTGCCAACATACCCAAATATGATTTCTTAGAGATGGTGATTAGTTTCAAATAATTGTAATCAAATAGTTCACACTTCCAAAACACATCAAAACTAATAATAAACCCTCAGACATTGACTCAAGTATTTCATTATCTCAAAATACATTATAGAAGGGTAGATTAGCTAAAACTAGTGGTCATACAATATTAATCCTCAAATCTTCACTAAAAATTTAAATTAAAATACACTCCGAAAAGTAATAAATATTCTATAAATTAGTAGAAAATTAATCTACATTAGTAATAATATGATCAACTCTTATGGAAACAACTTTGGATCCAATCAATAATAATAAAAATAGCTACTAATGTTGTGGTAGATTACACAATCTATCAAAAAATCCTAAAAAATTGTATATAGAGATATGAGAATTCTCAAAATTATTTAATACATATTCCCCCTAGAAACACACTTTATAATGTTAATGAATAATACTAAACCATTTATAATCAAATATTATAACTGACACATTTCTTACCACTGGTCAAATATATGACTTCTCTCAAAATTCTCAGTCACATATTTTTTATTCACATACAGTATAATAGACATATTAATAGATCAAATTGTATATCTCACCCACTTCTCATATACTATAATAAACCTCAAATCCTAGTGTCAGGGGTCAAGGTACTTTCATCCTTTTATATAACTACATACCACAAAATCAATAAAAATACCACAACACTATATTAAAATATAATATCCAGAAATTAAATAAAAATTACAAAACCATATTCCACATCCTTATAAAAAATAAAAGTCCAACAAATATATTTATCACTATAACTTACTCATATCCACATAACTATTAAATTGATCATTTTTTTTAGAGGGAGTAGTCTTCCATATGTATCACTTATATCAAAGAATTTTTGGTTTCTAATAGTACCCAAACCCTCATATAAATGATGGTTAAGTAATATGATTAGGTGGTGGTGTGTTAAAAATAACAGAAATAAAATGATATATATATATATAACCACATAACCAATCATATAGTAAATATATGATCTAGACTGATGAATAAACATAATACATTGGCATGTTATTAATGATATGAAAAAATTCAGCTACATACACCATTATACACACAACTGACTAATAAAAAACCACAAAAAAGACTAAAAATATTCAAAAAAGAACCTCCCACATCCAATTACGTTTGTTAATTAAATTTCCAATTTTAATAATAATATATTCATATATAGTCACAGTAATTCTTGGCCATGATTAAATTTATTCATATAAGGAAATAATTCATTTTAACTTGTTACCATTTCATATGTAAAAATTATCAATAGGATTTAATATTCCTTTTATAATAAAACATCATAACCACATAAAATATATTAAAACACCACACTAATGAATTATGCTAAAACCTATACCAGTTCAACTTTAGAACAAAAAAATGAAATCCACCACTATTTCCACAATAATTCAACAACATAAATTAAGATAAAAAATTCAAAAAAACTCCATTTTTCTTCTTATTAATTATGTTAACATATTTATAATAATCCAACAAATTAAAATATTAATTTCCAATATTAAAATCATTTAAATAAATATAAAATTGATTATTATATCTACTGAGATCCACAATTTTAATAGCTATTTCTTTTTAATATGTTAATATTAATTTTATTATGAAAAAATGCATGAAGACTATAATGGAATCTTGTAATTGGAAGAATTGATATAAAAATGGTTGTTTCACAATTGAAAATAATCATTTACCACTATTTCCTTCATAACTACCATCATTAATAGATAAATCATACATAATACAATTCTTCCAAACTAGGGGTAATGAATCACAATAAAGGGTGAGCTTAAATGCTCACAAAGGGTAAAGAATGGATATATCAACATAATATGAATATATGTGTATGAGAAAAAAATATGAAAAATTAAAAATCCATTCCCTATATATAATATATCCTGATATTAAAACATATTATAAATCATGAAATATTTGGAGCCATGATTCAAAATGGAATATAAGATAATGATCAATGTGGGAATACTATTGGAATAATACATATATTTGTAGCATAAAAATATACATAGAATATCATCTCTATAGAATTCGATGATCATTTTTAAGACTATAATAGTGGAATAGGTTAACATCCCAAACCATTTTAGTATTAAAGGATTAGTCCAAAGACAATCATATTTGAATGACACCATTAATAAACTGTGTTCACAGCAAATTACAATATTGTTTATCTTAGGGGATATAAATAATTACTAAATAAATAATAGGGTTATATATTTATCATCCTACAAGTCATATAAATAGTATAATCTAGATTAAATATAAACGATAACAAATAATTAATCATTTCATATCCATTGAAATGATAAAAAAAATCAATAAACATTTAATCAAGAAATAACCACTGGGAAAGAAATGTGTTTTCTAATAGTGTCATTTATTAATCATAGTAAAACCAGTAGAAATGAAATGGTTTTCATAAACATTAAATAATTTCATTATCACATAACCCCTAAATAAAAATGGGTTTAATGAAAACTAGGCCATCATAATAATTAACTATCTAGAGAATAAATAAATATGGTTTCATTGGATCATATACCCAGTTGACTGTAAATTGAATAAAGAATTTTTTTATCAAAACATTTTCATACTATTAATTTATCATTTAAAAGTCATGACAAGTATAAATATTACCCATTGAATGTTTTTTAAGTAAAAATAATAATATATTTTTTTTAAAATCATTTAAATTAAAATAACATTAAAATTATAAAAAGTATTGTTTATGTCATCGATTGGTCATGAATGTTGAAAATATATTTTATCTATTACTTGTTAAAATGAATATTACATTCACATTTACTTTAAAAATTCAAAAGTAAATCATTTAGGAAATGAGAAGAATATTCCAAATAATTTTATTTAATAAATAAAATCATGGAACAAAGTATAATTTCAAATAGTAGAATAGTAAACAAATATTCAATTTGTTTTTAGAAATCATTGATTTCAATGACAAATTAGTTTTTTTTGTTGAAATAAATCAATTATATTGTCATTAAAAACATTATTTTTCTATCTTAAGTTAATAAAGAGATAAAAAATAAAAGGAAATCATTTATTGTATAGATTTTTCCATAGTATAATTAAATTTAATTAAATAATTGAGTCGTAAATTAGAATATTTAATCATGACAAAGATAATAATAAACTATGCTATTGAACAATCATATTGTAAAATAGTCTCTATCCACATTCGAATATTTTGAATCATTCTAATTGTGAATGAAATAACTTTATATAGATATATAAATTGCATTTATTTTATTAATAATATTCATAAAATAAATTAATGAGTAGTGTATAAAATACATAAAAAAATCATGCGGTAAATATTACAAGTGTCTCACATAGGTAAACATGAGATGAAAATCATTTACCTTATGTCTGAATTCTTTTATACTTATTCAAATATCCTATATAATAAATATACACTTATTTAAATTAATTAAATAATCATAATATATAATATAATATAATATATTTTTACTAATATATTATTATCTACCAATTACTAATAACTTTTTATTTAAATAATTATTTCATAGGATAATTTCTTTATTTCTCACATATATTTCAGTACAGTATTTTGAAACCCTTTTATTTTCTCATGGTAAAACAAGAAATTAAATTATAATAATATTATAAAGAAAATATATGTTTATTATATATATATATATATTCATCTAAGCAAATATATATATAATAATGTATTAAACCATTAATGGAGAGAGTATGACTTATGTAAGCATGAATATTGTTTTCAATTTTTCAAATGTTGTTTTTAATGAAATAATAATAATAATTCACCATTAAATATTTCTTTTTTATAATATATATATTATATATTAATATAATCTATTATTATGACCATATATTTCTATATAAGATTTAATAACGAAGAACATCTCTTTCTGAAGGAGGTAGTCCACACATACTCACGAGGGATATTATTATTTTTCTACTGGTCAAAAGATAATATGTTAGATTTAAAACTACAATTATTAAAGTATTATAATTTCATATATATATATATGATTTAAATTTTTATATACATTAATTTCACAAGTATATCCAATTTTGAGATGTAGTGATGGAAAACCAATTACATCAGTTCACAAGAGGGTATGTTGTAGTACACATGATATACAGTTTTATTTCCCTTTAGATTGAATGAGAGATGAATAAGATCTACATAAGTAACATAATAAAATATAATTCTATGGGTTATAATATTTTTTATATGAAATCATAGTTGATTTTAGTTTTACAGAGGTGGAATAAGAAATAATATAAAAATGTTCAGTTATGAATTATGCCTCTTCTTTCAGAAACCTCTTAAGTTTCCACCAAAATCATTTTTATAAAGGTTTTAAAATATGTTATGGATCTGTAAGTAATTTTAATGGATGTGTGGAATAATTTTTTCAGTTACTATATTAATAATATATTTTTATGTGTGAAGATAAGAAAATAAGAGGTTTCCTTTTATAATTAAGGTTAGTGGTAAACACAAAATTTCTCAAATATTTTGAATAATTTCAAGTCAGTTTCATGGCTAAAATGAACAAAAATGAATCACAATAGGTATCTTGTTGTGATAAAGATGAAATATGTCTGAAAATATAAATTATATAATATTTTATGATATTATAACTCATTTTGATTATTTTAACCATCAATAAACTAATGTAATATTTAACAGCATTAAATAATTTTTAGTTTTCTAAAAATTACTTATGATAAAATATTAATAAAATATTGTCACATAATATTAATAATTAATAATCCAAATATTAAATCCATTTCACAAAATTTAAATCATGATAGTGAAAAAGGCATTTAAAATGTGACCCGTATTTGCAGAGAAAAATGGTTTCCAAGGATAATATATTCTTATGTATAAAATGTATTTATATAAAAAGTATTCAGAAAAATTGTTATGATAAAAAAGAATAGATAAATAATAATATAATTTTACTAATTTTACTTTTAAAAGCAATTTTTTAAAATGGGACTTTATATGTTTGATAAAAAAGAATAATTTTTTAAATAAGAATCAGTATTTCTCACAATTCATAAAAAAATAAATCTTTTCATATGATTATAAAAAATTCAATCAAAGCTAAATTGGACAGGTTGATTTGAAATATTATAAAATAATTATCAAAAAACAACTAATGTGGAAAAAATTTATATTATTTTCACATTTTAATTAAAAAAACACAATTTAGTAAAATAATATCTTTTTTGAAACATATTAAGACGTTACTAGTATATATATGAAATTATTTTATCAAAAACAATTAAATATATATTTTATAAATGTGGATATTAATATTAATATCCCAAAATTAAATGGAAATGTAATAATTTTAATGTATATATATTAATATAATAATAGTATATTGTACTTTTTAAAACTGGTTGTCATGTATTACGCTAGTTATTGATGAAAATAATTTTATTTGAACATAAAATTTCTTAAAATAACTTTTTCATACATTATACGCCTTAAAAATAATTTTTTCCTTGAAATTAAATCAGTGCATAGAAAAAAACATAGGATACATCTATCTCATCATGTTTTTTGATTTCTATGTAACAACCAAAAAATGGAGGTTTTATTATAAACATTTACTATATGAGTGGTCTTCTTTTATAGAAATTTCTTTAAATGATCCAAAATAAACATTGGTTATTACTAATAGGAAAGGTATTTATCTATTGGTTATTACTAATAATATAGATATTTCTCTATAAGTATGACCTCTCTAATCAATACAAGACTATCATTTTGTATAAACATCTTTAATATAGAGACATTGAATATATCACAAAATTGATTATGGTTCGGTAAGTTTGATATAATATATGTTATCATGTCTAACCGATCAAGAATATATAAGGGGTTAATATTCTAAGGGTTTAGATTTCCCTTCTCTCTACTTCTCATAAAATTATTCAATGTAAATACTTGTCACAACTAATTTCCTCTTACATTGAACTTATTATCACACTAATTATTTTCAACATATGTTATTTATAGATTATATGCTATAGTGATTTTTTAATGAATGTTTTGAATTATTTTTAATTTATTCAAATAGATCATGTATTAATATGCCTATTTCTAAGAATTCATTCTATAGCATTGGATATCTAATACATATTTTAATATATGGTTTTATAAGGATCCCTCCAAATGTTTGATTGAAATATATTACTGTACGAAACCAGACTAGAGGAGGGTGTTTATCCCAATCATCATTGAAATTTATAGAATAGGATATCATAATAGTTCATAGTTTTTGAGTGTTTATGTTAAACATACCATATGACTTATAATGGCATTCAATGATGAAAAAATATGTATCAAGTACTTGATAAAGAATTCAATAGATTATTGAGGAAGGCCTTAGATCCTTATTAGATAAAATAGAATATGGTACATCACGAATCTAACTGAATTCATTAGTGTATATTTGGGAAAGATATCAAGGATATAATTATTATCTATTATAATTTAGTTATTGTGACTTTGTATCAAAATGAAATACTACCTATATAATATTATATCCATTATAAATGTTGGGGTGTCTGAAAAAAATCCGTAGTGGTGGTTTCTCATTTCCATTCTGGTATTGATAATGGTTTAAGAGTCCTTCTAATCATTTAAAACTTAGACATAACTAGGAAATGAGATAAACATTCTTTAATATATCTATTTATGTTTTCCCATAAGAAATAATATTTCAAATGTCAAAACATATTCATAATTCAATGATTAATGGTGAATGGTGACCTATTGTCATCCTATAACAAGAATTAAAATCCAAAATAAGTATGACATATATGTTTTCCATGAACATTATCAATCTATAATAATAATTATTAAACAGGGGCTCATATATCACCTTCTTCATTGACTCTACATCTTATTTTTATGCCACATTAATTATCTCATGTATAAATGGTTGGACAGAATTATAGATAGATAATATTTCTCAAATACCATAAATATTTCAAAATAATCCAATTAAAATCAATAAATATTGAATATTTTGTCACCATTATCATATATAATCTAGCATTATCATTTCAACACAAAGAAATTGACACTTTATTCCCTATAATAGGGTGATAATGTGTTAAGAATTTATATTCTTTAATCAACACCAACTGTATTATCTGACACATAATCAACATTTGTTGAGTGAATATATATTTTTATATTATATAATATGTATATTTATCACATATTTATATATTATGATAATTATTCCATATCAATCATTCAATAAATATCATTATTAACTCTACCTCTTGATTACAGAAAATATTATGCACAATCATTTATCGCGAGGCATCCTGTATAACCATATCATTATCTATGATAAATCATCCCGTACCATTTATTTATGAATAACAATAGATTAAAATACCATATCTAATATATCATAATATATGAACAAATTTTAGTTATAACCATTTATTTCACTAGATGATATTTTCTTCACATTCATCTGTTAAAACAATCCTTGATCCCTTTTGCGGTAACTCAACAACTGGATTACAAATCCATGATATATTATCAAATAATATTATAATAATATCCAACCTAATGAAGACAAAAAATTTATCTAATTCACCATTTTTCATTTTTTAGTTTCTAAATTACATATATCTTTTATGGATCTACCAAAATTCAATCACATGATATTAAATGGTCAAATAATAAAACATTTTGAATAAAAAAAATTCACCATGTGGTTTTTTAAATAACTCATCCTTCCTCGGGTTCTTTAGTATAATCTTCAAGTGATCATGATGGTATTTTCTTATATCTAACAATTCAATATTATAATTTACATGTATTATAAAAACTGATCAATTTAATCTATAAAGACTCTATTCTTTAAATTATTGAAGATAACATGTGATTTTGTATGTTTTAGTGGAATTAATATATATCTACTATTTCAATGTATCTTATGGAAGGTTTTATATTGTGCGTCTTACCATTTCACACATAATTGACAATCAATAAAAATGTTCATCAATCCATATTTATTATTAATAAATAATAGGTGTTCCATTTGGTTACACAATATTTTGAGTTATTCCATTTTCAAAATTCTTCTATATAATTTACTACAATTCAAGAACTCAATTGAGGCCACCCTATATGGATTTATTGAATTTTTTTAAACACCATGCATTAGTATTATTGAGATATCAACTTCAAGATCTAGTGAAACACTACGATGATATTCTGTAATGACATCATTAAAATTCTACAAATAAATCATTTCATTAATGTTGAGTTTCTTCTAAACAATTTTAGATAATCACCCTTATTGATTATTAATCGGGACCCACCAGCAGATGTGATTTCCATCATATGATAAAATTATCATCCCACTGATAAATGATCATTTCTTGGTTTGGTATATAAAAATTTACTTACCTTCCTTAAGAATTGATATAAGTTCCATATAAGGAATAAAAATCCAATGATTGGATAATATAAAATTTAACTAGAGGGAGAACCATTGGATTTTCTTGAAGAACATTCCTTGAAACGTCAATAAGAGTATAATAATAAACATGAGATGTGATAATAAGAACATTAGGGGTTTTAGTGATAATTCAAAAACAATTTTTAGGTATAGTAAATATAATTCCAAGATCCTTTTCAAGAAATAATGTAATTCCTATAGTTAATAAAAAATATCAAAATTCATTATTTTAGAATACATATTAAGACATAACAAATATAATTATATCTCCAATCAAATACTAAAATCCAAAATGATTTGATGGACAATCAAAAATCATTATTCTTGAGTGACTAGTGACATAAACATGAAAATAATTATATTTATTTCTAAATGATGAAATCTTTTTTTCGTCATATAATCCCATAGGTTCAACCTTTGTTATATATTACAATAATCTATTCAAATTTTTTATAATGGTTTAGATGGTAAATATTGATTAATGAATGAATATCCCCTTGGAGTGTTTAACAACGTGGGTAGCAAGGACTATCTTTTTGAACCACGTAATTATCAATTTGAATACCAATGCACTTTTTAGAAGTTATCACCACTAGTTATAACTCTTAGAGAGAAACAACCAAATTTAGTATATTGATACTGATGCTTCCCTAAGAGTGAAACCCCATCACTTTTTCAAAGCATATTATGATCTCGTATTCACGGGTTTATCTAATGTGTTCTTATTAATGTTTTAAAAACCTAGTTTCCAAAGCTAAACTATATCAATCATCAGATTCCAACTATAGTGAGGAAAAATATTCATCGATATTATATAACAGTAGAGGAATTTGTATTAGATTTCGCCAAATCATATATAAGGATTGTAAAGGAATATTGTATTTTGAACTCTAATACATAAGAAAATGTTTCATATGTTAACTACATTTTCCCACACTATTTTATTCATAACTAGATCCCATCTTTGATATATCATAAAATTTATATTTAATTGTAACAGGGAAAAGGTAAACATAAGAAAGGCTTGTATCAGATTCCCTATAAGGGAAAGGAGGTATATTACAACATAACCTGAGTATGATGTTTTGAGATAATGATCATATTATTTGAATATCCATAACCTTCTTATAATAGACAATAGTCATGTGTGATTGATGAAACCTTGGGAGTTCATATTCTATAAATTGTAGTCGAATCCAATAACATATGCCATGATAGTATAACATTGGTATGATATATAGATTTTTTGGAAGACACATAAGAATAAAAAATCATCAACCTAATAATGAAGTGTTAATTTATAGATTTTGATAGTAGAATGGGATAACTACATAACCATTATAGAAGTCAATGGTTACTACCAAAACATACATAATACAAATAGTCACTTAATAAACCATGTTCACTCACCATCCAAGTCTTATTTATCTCATGATATATCAATATTTTCTCATCACATTGGAGGGTTATATAATTAAATGTCCACCGATCACAATATTAAAATCATAAAAATGTGCACCTGAATATCAAGAAATCATTCATCATAAAAAACCCCATTATAATTATATGTGTTTTGAAAAAAATCATCATGAAATAACCCATGGAAAATTAATAAGTTTCCTAGAAATTTCAAGAAATCATAATAGTATAACCATTTCACAGATAATGGACATAATAAACATTAAATTTTATAAATATCACATAAATAATGAAAGATGAAGTGTTTCATGAACTTATAGTCATCATAATAATAATCCATCTACCGAAATAATAATTATTGGATACATGGATAACATACACCATAGATGATCTGTTGAATAAAGATTCAAAATCATTGAATAATGTAAATATAATTATTATATATTTAAATAATTCTTTACAAAAAATATAATGAAAATCACTAATTCAATATAGAAATTATTAAAAATAAATAAATTTATCATTATTTGAACAAGATTTTGGAAACATGAAATAGACAACATATATCAATGAGTGGTGATTATATAATAAAATAATGTTCATGTTGTAGAGGTTAAAACAAAGATATCTTTAGCAAATTTTCTTATATGTAAAAGGTACCTCATTTAGTAAACATCAAGAGTTTCATTATTAAATAATTTTTAAATGAAATAAAACATGGGTATAAGTGAAATCAATAAATAATAGGTGATTATTAACACATAAATAAATTTTTTTATAAAAGATAAATATATTTTAGAAATGATTTTTAATAAATATATAATTAAAGTATCTTTTCTACAAATAAATCTTTTATTATCTTGAGTTCATAAAGAGGTGAAAATTGAAGGGAAAATTTGAAACTAAAAAATAACTATATGAGAAGAAATGTTAAAATAGTTCATCATTTTAAACATAATCATAGACACAAATTCTATACAATGATATTGTAACATATACCCTCACACTGTCAGTAATAATTGAATCATAAGCCCCAAAAAATAAAAAACATTATATGGATAAAAAAATAAAAAATATTTCCATAATAATATTCATAATATACATTCATGGGTAATATATACACAATATGAATGAAACATGTGGAGAATATGTAATATGTCCCATGGAAATAAAAGTGACAGAAAAACCCCTAAACTTTTGTGTGATATCCATTATATATGTTATAAACTCAAATATTATAAAAATATATTTATATTAAATATATTAACAACAATTTTCAAATGTATCAAATAATATAAAAAATAGTATTTTTCATTTAATCACATTTTTATTTACCAGACGTTATTTAAATCGCTATTATGTTTGACAAATGATTCATTTTTCACATTTTCTCTAGATCAATATTTTTGTTACTTGAACTATTTGAAAGGATAATAAGTCAATAGAATATTAAAGATGATATATATATCATTTATATTTATTTTATACATATTTGGATTCATCAATTAATATATATATGAATAATTGGAGAACACCATTCTTGGAGACAGTAGGTCATAAGTAAGCATAATAATTGATTATGTTGTTTCAAATGTTTAAAAAAATGTAAGGTAAAAAAATTTTCACATTTAAAAAGTTAATATTATATAATTTTTATAATTTTTTATTTTTTAAACTATTAATTAACTACCATGTCAAAATAAAATGAAAAGGAATAACGTTGTTTCACAGAGATTGTAGTCTACATATAAGCATGAGTGATGTAATTAACATTAAAAGGTTGTGAATGTAAGAATTTATATCTGATAATATAATTCAATATGAATAAATATTTATTAGTTATAATATACATAAATTAAACATAATATTATTTCCAGCAGGTATAGGTTGTAATGGGAAATGAATTATATTGGTTCACAAGATGATAATCAGTCATAAATAAGATTGGTAGTTTGATTTTATATTCAATGGAATATGAGATTAATGTAATATATGATATAAATATAGTGAAATATAAAGAAATTGTATATAATAATTCTATTATATCATTATATTTGAATAGTATAATAAGGATGTGGAAAAAGAAATAAAAAATGACTCTAAAAAAGAACGACACTTCTTCATTGGAAACATTTTTAGGACGACATGAAAAACCAAACAACAATAGTATTATGATCGAAATATTAACCTTATTTCATTTTATTAGTTTTAATGAGTGTTATATTCTGGTATTTTTAGAACCAAAATACATTTTTGTGTGATAAAAGGAGATGATTAGGATCGATTTGATAATCGATGTTAGTGAAGCACATGCAATGTTTTGATGTTTTTCAATATCATAAAGTTTATATCATGTATAAAAGGATAAAAAATTTATCATTTCAAATACTTAGATGGAATAAGGTTGAATTATGGACATAAAACATAAATTTTTTATGTAATTAAGTTATTTTAGCCCTATTATTTTCTGTTTAACCAACTGTAAATCTATGTAAAACGTTATCCTTATAATTACCTTTTAGTCTTCTTACATTTAAATATGAAGAATAATTATATTTAAATATTTACCTAATATTAATTATGATTATTATAAATATGGAATCCATTTTACAGAATTCATATAACATAATGGGAAAATTATAATTTAATATGAATCATGTAATCATGATGAATAATTTTCTTCCAAAGAGAATGTTTTATTATTTGTAAGAAGTTTATATATATAAATTCATCAAAAAAGTAATTCCATTGACCATAACTAGATTAATTAAAATATATTTTTATTGTATTTACCTCAAAACACATTATTAAAAAATGGAACATTTTATATTCATTAAATCAAAATAATTTTTTTTTATAAAAATAAGCATTTTTCAATAATCATTGAGAAATTAATCATTCAAAGAAATCTAAATAAACATTAATATAATATTAAGATTATTATATAAAAATGAATTTAATTTTTTAAAACAATGTTTACAAAAATATAATAAAAAATACTCTATTAATTTTTCACCCATACTAATAAATCCTATTTTATAGAAAAACCATCCTTTTGAAACATATAAAAATTTTCTAAATAAATATATATTCTTTATATAAATATATTATAAATATTAAATAATTTTTTTATTATACCTTTCATATATGAAAATTTAATTGCTCTTTTATAATTTTTATGTTTAAACAAAACTGTTTTAATAGTATGTCATGGTTCATTTAAACATAGCAGTACTTGTAACACAAGATATCGAAAAAAATAAAATTTATTTAAAAAAAATAAAATATCAGGATTTTATATCATTAATCAGGAAATAATATAAATACTACTATGGAAATTAGTTTCGGTAATAAAAATCAATTCCCCTTATTTTAAATTCATATTTTCATAATTATTATTTTAAATTTCATATCATTTCCAACAGAGAATATGAAGAATGATTAATCAATCGTAATTTCTAGATTAAAATCAATGTGTGATATACAATTTCATTAAGGAATAATCTAGATTATAAATCATCATGTCACACCAAATAATTAATATGCATCCACCCCAAATCAATAATTCAAAACATCAACACTTTATTCAAGTCCTTTATACCCAGAGAAGATAGTGTTGTTGTATTATGAATAATATATAAAAATAATAATAATAATTTATATAAACTTAACCATTTAAGTGAATGGAATGAAATTAATTCATAATTGAATTCATAACCATATATTAATTATATAAGGACAAAAAAATTGGAATACAGACAACCAAAATGGAATTTCATAAAAAAATTAATTTTATAATAAAACTAGGAGTTTAAGATAATCATGAAATAATGTGATACATTATGATGAAATTGGGATGGATAAATTAAAAATATATAAATAATTGTTGAAAATCATTATCTCCTAACAATATATCACACTCATTAACTATCCACTTCAACATCTTCTAATACATTTTAAAAAATAAACTATATTAAAATATAATCCTCATGGACTCCAAAAATAGTAATAAAATTATATCATTCTGTTATTTACAAGATCAACATACCCATTTCTGGTGATATACACTAAATAAAATTATAGTGAAAAATTATTCCTTATGGTATAATACAAAATCCTTATGTAAAATATAGCCTAATACTATCTCATAACCACACCCCAGAATTATTATTTTGGACTGAAAATGAATTGATACGAACTCATTATAATGTTATTATTAACATCACAAATAAAATTATCAATAATATCACAATAATGATTTATAATAGTTATAGGTGAGACATAATTTCATTCTCCAACACATAATACCCAATAATAAGTCATGGACTAATAGTATTTATTATGTCATGAATTTTCATTAAATTAATATTTAATTTAAACCCAAAATTCTAGTCCACCATTCATCTTTAATACCACTCTTACAACCTATATTATCTCAATTTTAGGAAACTAGAGTGCATGAAAAACTAGGTATATAACAAGTGTGTATGAGATCCTCACTATATCCTAATAAGGTCATTAATAATTCTCTATGATACCCAATCTCCCTATAAAATCACTCATTGATTTTTATACCCACATACCATTTTTTGAATATCATTTCACCCAAAGAACATGATATAATGAAATGAAACAAGGGGCCACCAATATCAATACAATGAGTTAACTCGCAAATAATTCTTTCCCCATAATTTTTGTTAACCTTCAATATACAAGACCTACTATTTCATCAAAATGAGCATAAATAAATTATAAAGTGTCAATATTGTGTTCATATAATTAATCATTAACTGTGATAATTATAATAAAGTAATTAACATGTGTCAACTCCATATATATTTCATAAAATATTTGGAAATTGAATATATTTTGGTCTCAATTCTCTATAAAAAATCAATAAATTCCCACATAAAATAATCATTCAATTTTATCCTAATATAAAAATCCTAATGAGTAAATCAATTCTAAATTTACCTCGAGTGAAATAGAAATCTCTTGATATTTTTAACCTCTCCCAACTATCACCATCTTCAAAAGAAACCGTCCAAATAATTCATATATTATTTAACAAAGAATCCTTCTAATTTTTGTCAAATCCATATCATGTTATTGATTTTTTTGTATGAATATGAATAATATCTTCTAATATTTTTTAGGAATTATATAAACTCAGTTAAAAAGTTGTATCAGACCATTCAAATCTTGATAAAGGTAATTGGTGAAAAAATGAACATATATGTGTAGGATATTCACCCCTCTATATATCCTAAAAAAGGATATACCCATCATAGTATTAATTTATAAAAAACCAAGAATTTTCCATTTTCCTCATTTAAAATAATAGTATTAATACTTTATTAAAATTCTATTCACTGTACCCCTTCCACTAGGTGTCCTCACAAGTAATAAGTTGTATCTTACCCACCACTATGTAAAAAAAATCTGGGTGACTACACACTGGTTGTTCTAATGGGTATCTATAGTAATCCAACTATGTACTAGATTACACTATATTCAACAACAAAAATTCCTTTAAAAATTCACAACATGTTAATACTAACTCTAATAATTTTTTATCTATATAAGTATCTTATAATAATCTATTCTAAAAACAATACTTGTTCAAGTCAATATTAAGCATATGAGTCTCATCATAGTTGGTGGTGACTCCTCATGTTGATCCACATGACCCGTGATTGATTCTTGGAAGAAGAATATTTTCATATTACTATATCAATACTATAGTAGGTAATGGAGAAGTCACTATTATAGTTATTTCAGTAGGTATTGTTTTGTATTGTAGTAGCTAAAACATTCTACCTTCGGGCCATTGGTTTGGTTCGAGATTCCGCAATTCCTTTGGGCCACCAACACCTTCACGTTAGTAAGGATTTGTGGCCATTTTTTGTCCTTTAGTTCATCTTAAGGCCTTCGGGACACCTTATGGACTTCGACACAACTAATTCACTATTGGAAATTCAAGCTAAACTAACGCAATTTTCCGAAAGGTTTCAAAAACCATTGGGAAAAGACATCTATACCAACGGTTCTATAGAACCATTTGTATATCCATATAATAGTTTTGTTTTACCAACGGTTTCATTGAAACCATTGGGTATAGTTATAGTGATGATATTTTTTCCAACGGTTTAATGAAACTATTAGATATTGTAGATATTACGAGGTTTTTTCCAATGGTTTTTTGAAATTGCTGGGATAACATAACTTTCCCAGTAGTGTTTTAAAACTATTGGGAAATAGAACCCCAAATATCATCGGCCTGAAAATACAGAGATCTCTAAATTTCTTCCCTAACTGAGAGATGGATGCACCCTCTTGAAATTGTTTCCCTAAACCTCAACCATCTTGAAGGTT
This sequence comes from Viscum album, assembly GCA_963277665.1. Taxonomy (NCBI): domain Eukaryota; kingdom Viridiplantae; phylum Streptophyta; class Magnoliopsida; order Santalales; family Viscaceae; genus Viscum; species Viscum album. The sequence goes on along the minus strand of OY728157.1, from coordinate 1,561,728,296 downwards.
TTCCCGTAAATCTTGATGAAAATTATAAGTACCAACACAATAGGTCTGGCTTCCATTGATTTGTTCTTACCATTTAAATCGGTATGTATGAGTTCATTTATTTTATATTTGGTCTTCCTATTTAAATTTTCACATGTGTGTTAATTTATTTTAGATTTTGTCATTATATTTTGTCGCAATCTAGTGAGTATTATGATCCCCTTATGAACGGCATATATAATTTTAGGTTATGGTTCCAACCCTACTTCCCAACCTGCTCTAGAGGGTGCTAACTCTAATTTCCAATGGGGCATCTATTTTTTATTCAAGTAATTTTTGTTCTTCCATTGTAAATCAATAGGTGTGCCTTCATTTATTTTAGTTTTTTTGTTCCATTTTTCTGAAATGTATTGCGTATTATGATACCCTTATGAACACAATCAATATACCATTTTAGGTTGTAATTTTGTTGTGATTTATCTTTATAGAATAATTTTGGTTGATATTGAAGAGGTCAATATGATCCTGAGTTATTTTATACTTGGATTATTTTATATTTAATGTCTATTGACTTGATTTCATTGGTTAGCCATAAATACAGTTAGGTTTGACCAGGTGGGGTGGGGGGGGACTAGGTTTTCCAAGTGGGGTGTGGGGCGTAGGGGTGTCCAGGTGGGTTGGGAGGGCTGGGTTTTACAAGTGGGGTGGGGGTAGGGATGTCCAAGTGGGGTGGGGGGCTTGGTTGTCTAAGTGGGGTGGGGTAGGGCTATCCAAGTGGGGGGGTCTGGGTTGTCCAAGTGGGGTGGGGGTAGGGTTGTCCAAGTGGGGTGGGTGGGTGAGGGGGACGGGTTGTCCAAGTGGGGTGGGGTAGGGTTGTCCAAGTGGGGTGGGGGTAGGGTTGTCCATGTGTGGTGGGGGCTAGGTTGCCCAAGTGGGGTGGGTGTAGGTATGTCGAAGTGGGGTGGGTGGGACTGGGTTGTCCAAGTGGGGTGGGGGTAGGGATGTCCAAGTGGGGTGGAAATTTATTTTAGTTTCTAAATCGGCTGAGACTCCCCCACCATGCACAGTGTATGTAACCTCTACCCTTATTTAACAAATTTGTTTACACAACCTATGCAACCTCTACCCTCATTTAATCAGTGAACTCAATTCATTAATTTAAGCCTTCATTCTCACTAGCATGTATGAAATTTAAGGATGTATAGGCATCCTAATATGATTTCATACCTTAGATAGTGTCCATCATATGGAATACTAGGTTTTGAATTCATCAGTTAACCAGGATCATATATTCCATTTCCACCAAAATGACTCTACTAATATAACTTAGGGTCAATTAATTATGGTCCTCATTTTAGGTCTTATATAATGTGTCCTTATAGACCAATACTCACTTTTATTTGAATTAAATTTTCTAATTTGGAATTGAACTATATTCAAACCTAGTCAAAGAATATTTGTAACTTGGTGAACATTAGAACTTGTATTATTTATTTTATCTAATAAAGATCTTCTAAATAAATTGATAGCCAAATTACCAATGAATCCCCCTATTCCCTAATATATTTAGTTTTTTGGGTCACACATTAGTTTCCTTTTTCTAATTAATTACATATTTGTTTTCAAAAGTAGGAAATGCAACCAATTGATGAGAGGCGAAGGAAAAAATGATGGAGAACAATCGTCGAATGGTAGAGATGGGTGTTGCAACATTAGTGCCTATAGTGAGTACTTTGTTTCAAATATATATTTAATGAATTTATAATGTCATGTGATTAATTTTTTTGTAAACATTTTTGTAGAATCCACATATACTTCGATAGTTATTCGACGAGGAGCCTAGTACTGGTCCTAGTACTCAGGCTAGTGGTACGAGGAGGGTTCGTACCAGAGTTGAATGAGAAGCTTTGCGAACCTGACTAGACCCTACCCCTCCCACTGACATGTCATCCTTCCTACATTCTGATCCCGGTGTGTCGTTAGGGACACACGGGATATTTAGGCCTCCCATGTTTTCACCCCATTTTGCATCTTCTGGCCCATCTTTTTCATATCCCATTATGATTCCCAGTCCCTTATCAGAATCTGGTCATACAGTTGTCCAATATTCTTTTCCTTCTACTTCTATCTCTCCGAGCTTCTATATTCCATCATCTTCGACTCATGTTCCACCACAGGGTGTTCCATCAGTTTCTGTGGATCCAGCAGCACTCAGTGATCAGACTGGTGCAAGTATATTTATAGAACCCTAAAAAGTTTTAATAGCAATATTTATTTTCATTATAACATGTTTTGATAAAATATTTTTTTTCTTTCATGACAGATACATCTACTATCAGAAGGCGTGGGCGGGGGTATACACGTATGCGTGCGGTGTAGAACCGCCGCACCCAGGTTATGGTGGATTACAATGAAGGAAACCCAATGGTTGAGAAAACAGGGAAGCAAAGTCGAAGTATTTTTGCAACGCTTGCCATGTAATCAAATATTATTCTGGTCAGCCCGCTATGATGGATATATTTGCCACATGAGGTCAAGGATAGAGATTGGGCAGAGATATGTGTAAAAAAATCTCTTGTATTTAATTCCATTAATTAATTTTTATTTTTATGAATTAATATTTTGATGTGAGCTTCAATTTAATTTTCCAGATGGTGAGGGTGCACGACGAGAACGTCTAAAGGATTTAGGCGAGCTTTAGAGAGTCTACAAGCTTGAGTTGTATATTTTCTGGTGTTCTAGATTTGTCATTGAGTTAGAGGTGGTACCAGTCATGGATGGTTGTCTTATAGAGTAGTATCCTCAGATGATTACTCCTTGGATGACTACCCTGTTTAATGTATTAATTACATTTGAGGTATTTAATTAATAACATTCATTTTTTGCATTAATGCTATCTTTTTCATTATCGAATTTTATTTGGGAATCATCTGGCAAAAAAAAACATTGATGCAAAAAAATACCTCCACACACTAGGACGTACTACGATGCCAGATCATGAGAGGAAGTAGGTATGATAGATGTTTATAAGTTTTCTTTACGACTTACAATTTCTTTTGATTCCTCAATTATTTAATCATTTTCTAATGTTTTAATATAAATTTTGTTTTCAATGTCATTTTAGAGGAAAATACAGAATATTGAAGGATGTGTGCCTCAATAAAAAATGTTCTTCTCGAGTAGATGGAAAAAGGATGGATGTTTCATCAACAAAGTGACTCAGCAACAGATTGTAAGTTTTAATCAGCTGATTTTATATTTTAATATCTATTTTTAACTTAATAATATATTTATATTTGTAATAGTCTGATTTATGGGCCCTCGATGCCCAAGAACCATACATTTTTAGGCCAACTGATAACTTACATCAGGTGTTGGGAGAGGAGCATCTTGGCAGAGTACGCTACCGACCTAGGATAGACACGACGTGGTATTGCCACTCCTCAAGTACGAGTTGTAGTGCCACCGAGATACAGCAAGTTAGGGAAGAGGCATAACAGGCTGAAGAAAGGGCCACAGAGATGGTAAAATAGTTTGCTATGGAAAACAGTGCATTTATGAAATTTATTGAAGTTCTACATCCAAAACTTCCACCAGAGGCCAGCCCATCTTTTGATGTATATATGTCGTCGATACGTTATATATATGGTGCACCAGGTGGGAGTTCGAGTGGTGTTAAAGGTGATGTCCATCCTGATGATGATGATGGAAAGCAGTCTGATGCAGAAGATGAGGGAGAGGAGGAGGGTGAGGCGGATGGCAAGGGCGAGGAGGAGGGTGAGGAGGAGGGAGTTGAGGAGGGTGAGGATGGGGATGAGGGTGATGATGATGGTGATTATGGTGTTGGTGATGTGGGACAAGTTGATCTGTTACATTTTTGAATAATATTTTTGAGATATGATGTTTAATCTATTCTAGTTGTTTGTTTTGTCATGAGCCACAAAATAGTATTGGAGTTGAGTTATTTTTATATATATTTTCTGTTTTCATAGATGTTGATGTCTTTAAGTGGATGTGGTGTATCTTGATCATGTTTATAGAGTTTTCTATGTTTGATAACTCCCTCGATATCCCCCCTCATTCCTGGACCCCTAACAACCCCCACCACCCTTCTTGGACCCTAGAAAGCCCCCCGAACACCCCCTGGACAGCCCCCCAGACAACCCCCCACCCTCCTCACTAGGCCCCGAGACAGCACCCCCACACTCCTCCTTGATTTCACATGCCTTTTTATTATTTCTCTGATCATGTATTGTTATTTATGATTATTTCATTTTTGTATGTCTTGAATTATATGAAGGTATTGGTATTATTATTAGCTCAGTCTCATCAAATGCATGTGATGATATGCTTTAATTTGAATACAAATCCTTGTTGTACATTCTCCAAGTTATGTGAATTATTCCTTGTTTGAGGTGGTTTACTAGTCAATAATAAGTATGGTCCATGGGTCATTTGTGACGTGTACTAGTCAACCCCGTCTAAATCTGAGGCATGGTGTGGCCGGTAGCACTCTAAATGTGTCTCTTTTGTTTAAAATGGACGAGATTTTAAGTGAAAAGAACAACTGGCATATGGAAAACCGACCAAACGCATTCTTATTCAATTAATACTTTATCACAATGATACATAGTCATATGTGACATGTACGAGTCAACCCCGGATCAATCCATGTTGTGGTGTGGTCGGTATCACTCTAAGTGTCTCTCTAAAATTTAAAATGGACAACATTTTATGTACATATGGAAAACTGAACAAATAGATTCTGATTGTGTTGATACATTAGCACAATGATCCATTGGTCATATGTGACATGTACGATTCAACCGACCTCAATATGAGGCTAGGAGTGGCCGTCACCACTCAAAGTGTCTCAGGTTTGTTTGAAATAGACAACATTTTAAATGAAAACAACAACCGACATACACAAATCTAACTAAACACATTCATATTAAGTTGAAACATTAGGAAAAAAATCCATGGGTCATATGTGACATATATGAGTCAACCCCGCCTCAATCTGAGGTGAGGAGTGGCCGACAACACTCAATGTGTCTCACTTTTGATTGAAATGGATAACATTTTAAGAGAAAAGTACAACTGACATATGGAAACTGACAAAATGAATTCAGATTTTGTTGATGCTTTAGAAAAACGATCTTTAGGGTATTTGTGATGTGTAAGCATCAACCCAACCTCAATCTGAGGCATGGTGTGGCTGGCACGACTCGATGTGTCTCTCTGTAGTTTAAAATGGACTTCATTTTAAATGAAAACAATAACTGACATACGAAAAACAAACCAAATGGATTCTGATGGTGTTGATACTTTAGCACAATGATCCATGGGTCATATATGACATGCATGAGTAAACCCTGCCTCAATCCAAGGAATGGTGTGGCTGGCACCACTCAATGTGTCTCTCTTTATTTTAAAATGGACTTCATTTTATGTGGAAACAACAACTGACATACAGAAAACCATCCAAATGCATTCAGATTCTGTTGAACCTTTATGAAAATGATCCAAGGGTCATTTGTGATGTGTGAAAGTCAACCCCACCTCAATCCGAGGCACGATGTTGTCGGAACCCCTTAAATTGTCTCTATTTCGTTTAAAATAGACTTCATTTTAAGTGAAAACAATAAATGACATATGGAAATCTGACCAAATGCATTCAGATTCCATTGAAACATTAGGACAACAATCCACGGGTCATATGTGACGTGTACGAGTCACCCTCGCCTCAATCTGAGTCCTGGTGTGGCCGGCACCAGACAAAGTGTCTCACATTTATTTGAAATGGATATCATTTTAATTGAAAACATCTACTCGCATATGGAAAACTGACCAAACGCATTCAGAATGTGTTGAAAGTTTAGAACAATGATCAATGGGTTATATGTGATATGTACGAGTCAAAACTTCCTTAATCTAAGGCATGGTGTGACCAGAACCACTCATTGTGTCTCATTTGTTTTTGAAATGAACAATATTTTAAGTTAAAACAGCAACTTACATACGGAAAACCGACCAAACAGATTCTGAATGTGTTGATGCGTTAGAAGAAGATATCAGGGGTCATATCTGTTGATTCTTTAGGAAAATGATACATAAAGAAAACTGAAAAAATGCATTCGGATTCCATTAAAACATTAGTACAATGATCCATGGGTCATATGTGACGAGTACAAGTCAACCCCACCTCAACCTGGGGCCTGCTATGGCTGGCACAACTCAAAGTGTCTCACATTTATTTGAAATAGAGAACATTTTAATTGAAAACCACTATTGGAATACGGAAAACCTACCAAGCACATTCAAAATGTGTTAAAAGTTTATAACAACGATCAATGGGTTATATGAGACATGTACGAGTCAACCCTGCCTTAATCCGACGCATGGTGTGACCGGAACCACTCAAACTATCTCATTTTTTTGAAATGAACAACATTTTAACTGAAAACAATAACTGGAAAATGGAAAACTGACCAAACACAATATGAATGTGTTGATGATTTATTGCAATGATAAATGGGTTATATGTGATGTGTACAAGTCAACCCCACCTCAATCCGAGGTGTGGTGTGGTCGACACCACTCAAAGTGTCTCTATTTTGTTTAAAATGCTCGTCATTTTTACGTGAAAACATCAACTGATATACGGAAAACTGACAAAACATTTTCAGATTGTGTTGATACTTTTGGAAAATGATCTTAGGGACATTTGTGACATGTATGAGTAAACCCAGCCTCAATCTGAGGTGTGGAGTGGACAACACCACTCGAAGTGTTTCTCTATAGTTTAAAATGGACTTCATTTTAATTGGAAACAACAATTGTCATACGGAAAACCAACCAAACGCATTAATATTCTTTTGAAACTTTAGGAAAATGTTCCATGAGTCATTTGTGACATGAACGAGTCAACATCGCCTCAATCCGAGGCTAGGTGTGGCAAGCTCCACTCAAAGTGTCTCTGGTTTATTTGAAATAGACAACAGTTTAAATGAAAACAACAACTGACATATGGAAAAATGACTAAATGGATTCAGATTAAATTGAAACATTATGAAAATGATCCACTTGTCATATCTTATTTGTAGGAGTCAACCCCACCTCATTCTGAGGCGTGAATTTCCCAACACCCCTTGAAGTGTCTCACTTTTGTTTGAAATGAATAACATTTTAGGTGAAAATTACAACTGACATACGTAAAACGGACCAAATGCAATATTATTGTGTTGATACATTAAGAAAATGATCCTTGGGTCATTTGTGACGTGTATGAGTAAACCCAACCTCAATCTGAGGCACAGACTGGCTGGAAAAACTCTAAGTGTCTCTCTATAGTATAAAATGGACTTCATTTTAATTGAAAACAACTAATATATATAAAACCAACCAATCACATTCCGATTCTGTTGAAACTTTATTAAAACTTTCCATTAGTCATTTTTGATGTGTATGAGTCAAAACCACCTCATTCTGAGGCCAGGTGAGGCCGTAACCACACAATGTTTCTCAGGTTTGTTTGAAATAGACAACATATAAAATGAAAACAACAACTGACATACAAAAAACTGACTAAACGCTTTGGATTAAGTTGAAAATTTTGGACAACGATCCATGGGTCATATGTAACGTGTACGAGTCCGCCCCACCTCAATTTGAGGTTCGATGTGGCCGACACCACTCAAAGTGTCTCTCTTTTGTTTAAAATGGTCATCATTTTAAGTTAAAACAAAAACTGATATACGGAAAACCAACCAAACGCATTCGGATTGTGTTGAGACATTTGGAAAATGATCCTTTGTCATTTTTGACGTGTATGTGTCGACCCACCTCAATCCGAGGTGTGGAGTGGCTGGCACCACTCGAATTGTCTCTCTATAGTTTAAAATGGACTTCATTTTAAATGAAAACAACAATGGACATACAGAAAACCAACCAAACGCATTCAGATTCTGTTGAAACCTTAGAAAAAATTTCCATGAATCATTTGTGATGTGTACGAGCCAACACCACTTCAATCTGAGGCCAGGTGTGGCCGACACCACTTAGAGTGTCTCAGGATTATTTGAAATAGACAACATTTTAAATGAAAACAACAACTGACATAGGGAAAACCGAATAAATGCATACATATTTAGTTTAAATATTAGGAAAATGATCCATGGGTAATTTGTGACATGTATGAGTCAACCCCGCCTCAATACGAGGTGCCGAGTGGCTGGAACCACTCTATGTGTCTCACTTTTGTTTGAAATGGATAACATTTTATGTGAAAAATACAACTAACATATGGAAATCTAACCAAATGCATTCAGATTGTGTTGATACTTTAGAAAAATGATTCTTGGGTCATTGTTGACATGTATGAGTCAACCCAGCCTTAGTCTGAGGTGCAGAATAGCCAACACCGCTCATAGTTTTTCTTTATAGTTTAAAATGGACTTCATTTTAATTGAAAACAAAAACTGAGATACGAAAATCCAAACATATGCATTCAGATTCTATTGAAACTTTAGGACAACGTTCAATGAGTCATTTATGACAGGTAATAGTCAACATTATCTCAATCTAAGCCTAGGTGTGTTCGGCACCACTCAAAATGTCTCAGTTTTGTTTTAAATAGACAACATTTTAAACGAAAACAACATCTGACATACGGAAAACCAACTAAACGGATTCAGATTGAGTTGAATCTTTTGTAAAATTATCCATGTTTCATATGTAAACTGTACAAGTCAACCCAGCCTCAATCCGAGGTGCAGTGTGGCCGGCACCACTCGAAGTGTCTCTTTATAGTTTAAAATGGACTTCATTTAAATTAAAAACAACAACTGACATATGAAAAACTGAACAAATGCATTTATATTATGTTTAACAATTAGTAATACAATCTATGGGTCATTTGTGACTTGTAAGATTCAACCCCGCCTCAATCCAAGGCACGGTGTGGCCGAAACCACTCAAATTGTATCTCTTTCATTTATAATAGACTTCATTTTAATTGAAAACAATAAATGACATACAGAAAACTGACCAACTACATTTAGATTCCATTGAAACTTTAGTACAAAAATCTATGGGTAATATGTGATGTGTACGAGTCAACTCTATTTCAATCCAAAGCTTAGTGGGGCTAGCACCACTCATAGTGTCTCACATTTATTTGGAATAGACAACATTTTAATTAAAAACAACTACTGTAATATGGAAAACTAACCAAACTCATTAGAAATGTGTTGAAAGTTTATAACAATGATAAATGGGTCGTATGTCATGTGTATGAATCATCCCTGCCTTAATCTAAGGCATGGTGTGACTGAAACCACTCAAAGTGTCTCATTTTTTTAAATGAACAACATTTTATGTGAAAACAACAACTGACATATGGAAAACTGACCAAATGCATTCTGAATGTGTTGATTATTTAGGAAAACGATTCATGGGTCATATGTTATGTGTACAAGTCAACCCCACCTCAATCTTAGGTGTGGTGTGGCCATCACCACTCAAAGTGTCTCTCTTTTGTTTAAAATGGACATCATTTTAAGTGAAAACAAAAACTGATATATGGAAAACTGACCAAACACATTTGGATTGTGTTGATACTTTAAGACAATGATCCCTGGGTCATTTGAGATTTTTAAGAGTCAACCTAGCCTCAATCCGAGGTATGGAGTGGCCGACTCCACTCGATGTGTCTCTCTATATTTTGAAATGGACTTCATTTTAATTGAAAACAAAAAATGAAATACGGAAAACTGACCAAACGCATTCATATTCTATTGAAAAATTAGGACAACATTCCAAGAGTCATTTTTGATGTGTTCAATTCAACTCCATTTTAATTTGAGGTGAGGTGTGGTCGGCACCACTCAAAGTGCCTCGGGTTTATTTGAAATAGACAACATTTTAAATGAAAACAACAACTGACATACAGAAAACTGACTAAATGCATTCGGATTCAGTTTAAACATTAGGAAAACGATCCATGGGTCATATTTGACATGTACGTGTCAAACCTGCCTCAATCTGAGGCACAGATTGGCTAGCATCACTCAAAGTGTCTCTCTATAGTTTAAAATGGACTTCATTTTAATTGAAAACAACAACTGACATACGGTAAACCAACTAAACGCATTCGGATAATGTTGAAACTTTATTACAATGATCCATGGGTCATATGTGACATGTACGAGTCAATCGTACCTCAATTGAGTCGTAGTGTGGATGAGATCACTCTAAGTGTCTCTTTTTTGTTTAAAATGGACAACATTTTAAGTACATATGGAAAACAAACCAAATGGATTCTGATTGTGTTAATACTTTATAAAAATTATCCATGAGTCATATATGAAGTGCATGAGTCAACTTCACCTCAATCAGAGGTACGGTGTGGCCGGCACCACTAAAAGTGTCTCTCTTTAATTTAAAATAGACTTCATTTTAAGTGAAGACAACAACTGACATACAGAAAACTAACCAAACACATTTGGATTATATTGAACCTTTAGTAAAATGATCCATGGTTCATTTTTGACAGGTACGAGTCAACCTCGCCTCAGTCCGAGTCGTAGTGTCGCTAGAACCACTCAAATTGCCTCTCTTTCATTTAAAATAGACTTCATTTTATGTGAATACAATAAATGACATACCGAAAAATGTCCAAATGCATTCGGATTCCATTGAAACATTAGGACAACGATCCATGGGTCATATCTGACGTGTAAAAGTCAACCCCTCCTAATCTGAGGCCAGGTGTGGCCGTCACTACTCAAAGTGTCTCACATTTATTTGAAATGGAGAACATTTTAATTGAAAACAACTACTAGCATATGGAAAACCGTCCAAATGCATTTGGAATGTGTTTAAAGTTTATAACAATGATAAAAGGGTCATATGTGACAAGTACGATTCAACCCTGCCTTAATCTGAGGCATGGTGTGACCAGAACCACTCAAAGTGTTTCATTTTTTTTTGAAATGAATAACATTTTAAGTGAAAACAACAACTGACATATGGAAAACTGACCAAACGCATTCTAAATGTGTTTATGCTTTAGTAAAATGATACATGGGCCATATGTGACATGAAAAAGTCAACTCCAACTCAATCCGAGGTGCTGTGTGGCCGCACCACTCAATGTGTATCTCTTTTGTTTGAAATGGACGTCATTTTAAGTGAAAAAACAACTGATATATGAAAAACCAACAAAACACATTCAAATTCCATTTAAACTTTAGTAAAATGATATATGGGTCATATGTGTTGTTTTAAAGTCAACCCCACCTATATCTGACGTGCAGTGTGGCCATCACAACTCGAAGTGTCTCAGTTTTATTTGAATTGGACAACATTTTAAGTGAAAAGTACAAATTGAATATGGAAAAAAGTACCAAATGCATTTGTTGTAACACCCCAAGCTTCTACGGTACGCTTCTCTTTGAATAATGTGATAGCGTGTGTTGTACGCAACATCGAGTTCTAACACACCACAACCAATCAGACTAGCCGTTATGAATTGTAATACCTACCTTTTGAAATTATATATATATATATATATTATATTTCAAAATGGACTTCATTTTTGTATTCGGAATATCAAAATTATCCTAAGTTGAATTTTTGGTATTTTTCTGAGAACATCCAATTTTTATGAATAATAAAAAAATACTTAAAAACAACTTTTTTAATAAAAATAATTCATTTTGATAAATTATACTATTGAGTGGTTATAAAGTATAATTAGAATATATTTTTACCATTTTATCTAATGGTGTTCATTAGAATTAATTTCACTTTGAAATTGGACATAAACAATTGTCAATCTTTTGATATATATTGTTTCTTAAAAACACGCTATTTGTTGTGACAACGAAAATTAATTAAAAAATTAATTAATTCAACATATATGTTTGGAATTTTGTAAAATAGACATCATTTTTGAATTCGGAATATCAATTATAGCTTAGGGTGAAATTTTGGCATTGTTCTGAAAAACGTCAATTTTTGATGAATAGTAAAACCACTAAGTGGTAGTTAAAAAATTGAATTTTCCATAAAACTTAATTTTACCACTTCTGTGAGTGGAATTTCGAAAATCTGAGAGACATGGTTAATATCAAGTAGTAAATTGTGGTTCAATGAGATGAAAATAATTTTTTGGTGAATAGTAACGTTTTACTTCTATTTACCACGGTTAAAAGTAAATAGGGTAATTAAGGGTAAAAATGATATTAATATTACCCTAACAAATTTCATCATTCTATTGGAAAAGTGTATCTCGACCAAAAACAAACTTAGAAATAAAATATTATCATTTAGGTCCACTTGAATTAGATTAGGACATTTATTATTAGTTAATTCAAAGAAGAGTTATGATAATTAAAATGAAAGATTATTTACTAAAACATTTTTAATATAGGGTTATACATAAGATAAATTCGATTATAAATATTAATTATAAATATAAAAATCTTTCCTATATAATTATATTTTATTTATAATTTTTAGACATTGAATAATTTAATTTATTTATGACACAATGATGATGCAGTAATACCATAATAGTGAATAAATTAAAATAATTGATATTATAAATACCCAAATAAATATAATTTGAGACGTTTTATGAATTACACTAATTTTATAGGTTAATATGACATGTTATGATTTACTTAATTAACCTTTTTCGAAGTAATAATTCTGTTTTGATTTTTACAAAAATAAATTATTGAAAAGTGTCAAAATTTACATAAAAGAGTTTTTAAAAAAATATTATATTATTAATTGATGATAAATTCATAAAAATCTAAAGTTCAGAAAAAAGACTTATATCGTGATAGGTGTATCATTAATGGACAACTTTGGGGTCTCTTGGAGGTATATAGTAATTTTATTAACCAAATAATATAAAAATACAAAGAGACATTGTAAAAGTGAAACTAATTAACTAAGACTTAATACTTAATAGTAATGTTTATATAATGACCCAAACCAGTCTAAATTCTATTGGTTGAGTGGCTTTCGCCCCATCCCCACCTTAACCTTTAAATAATACACTTTGGAGCCATTGGAAACCGAATATAAATTTATAATAAATTAATATTTCTTGCTTTTCCAAAGGTGCCCCTCACACCCTCTTATAAAAGGGCACTCACCCTTCTCACTAATTCACACATTCAAAGCCTTTTGGTTCAGCCAACACCTGTCCAAATACTCTCTAAACTTCCCTAACTAAAACCAAGAGGCCTTAGTTTGATCAGAAAGCAAACCTATGGAGCCCTTTTGATAAAATCAAAAGGAAGAACCTAAAGAAGAGGTAATGATTTCACCACCCTTTTTCAAGTTCCTTTCTTCTTCAAATTCTTATATCTTTTTTATTACCATTCAAAAATAAAAACTCCAGAATATTAAATATAATCTGATGTTATTATAAATATTTTACAACCATATTTCAGTATTTTATACATCCTTTGAATAACATGTCACCATATGTGCATACGTACGACATACCGTCTCCACATCGTGGTGTAATTGTTATTCAATAAATTATTATTTGGATAGGTATAATAATGATGTGTAATTCATATAAATAATAAATATAACATGCTAATAATTCTTTATATATGATATACCATCCAATTATATATTATTTTAATATCAAAAGAAACATATTGTCGCTCGTGCGTACGTACGGACTACCGTCTCCACGAACGCGATGAGATTCATTCTCCATCGTATCCATTCAAGTATAATTATCATTTCATGATTTAAAAATAATGTTTAAGGACATGATATCATTCTGGATACAAATAAGATACAACCTATCCATGAAAAACATGGCTTACTTAACAAAACATATAAAAGAAAACGAGTAAGTTAACACCTGAAACAACGACAATACTAAGATATTATTAACAAATAAATGTTAAAAGATCATATATGATATCATATTAATGTATATTATTCTTTTATAATTTAATAACAATTATTTCACCATTATAAAGGAGGTTAACCTACCCCCAACCAAGGAAAAGTATAAGGTAAGGGTTTATTTCACAGTCTCTACATTATCCCAGGTTGTTTATATGTAATAATCTACTGGGTTTTCTTTATCATCCACATCTATGTTTCTTAAAAATGTATTTCAAATCATTTTTAATATTTAATATAATATGGGTTAAAGTCATTTATACATTTTCTCATCTTTTTCTAAGAGGTTTATAAAGGAATCTTTCTGTCCTTTTCTAAACAAGGTGCTTTTTAACCTTTTCGACAGAATTAATGTAAGAATGTTTTTTTAGCTTATACGGCGGGTACAACTATTTTCCACCGTTATAAAATCATAGAAGTTTCCCTTACAATCTTATAAGAATATTTTCAAATTAAATGTTTTATTTTATAAATATATGACTAATAAATAATTTCAAAATAGAAATATATATTTCTCTAAAAAGAGTTTTTGATTTCATCTATGTCAACATCCTTTGATGGATTTTACGCTAATTTGAAGTTGATTTATTATGATACAAATATTCTATAATGTATTGAAGGTTTTGTGATATGTTTTACTATGGATGTGTTATTTTTATACCATTCATGGTTTAAGGATAAAGTATTTACATTTCGTATGCTAGTTTTAATACGAATTTTTATGTTATGTTTAAACATTTTCATATGGGAATGCATTGGACATAATATGTGACGGGTGGAGCCCACAATAGCTCCTCGATGCATCGGTAGGTCTCATGAGACAAACTAGTGTCTTGGCACAAGGCCTCGACAAAATCTTATTTTTAGTTTTGGCACGAGGCCTTGGCTATGTGGTATGATAGTCTGGCATTATGCATTCCATCATTATGAAAGTGGTTATTGATATTCCATGTTATTATTCGATTTGTAGAATATCCATGTGATTAAGTAAATGGAATTATTTCATTTTATTTTTTCCATACTATGTTGAAGTTCAAGTTTAAAAGGGTTTTTTTAGTTATACATTCCCATAAATGTTTATTCTTATTTATGAATGTTTCCACTATATTGTTATCCTTAAGGATAATTTCAGCTCACCCCTTTTCTATGTTTTATTTTTTCCCGGATGTGAAGAAGTAAATTATGAATGACCTGCTGGGATAGTATGAGGGGATAAGAGTGTGGACTATGTAGAAAATATGTTATTGTAATTTTTATTTTTGTGATGTAATGTAAGACTTGTGAATATATCTAGTGTTTCCAAGGCTACAAAACCAATCTGTCTTTCAAGATTTGATCTTTCTTGTGATCATGCCAATGTTAGGTAATAATGCACCGACTCTGGGTAACTGGGGTCAGTGCATTATAGTTGGTATCAGAGGATGTTTAGTACAATTCTTGGAAGCTAGATTTAGATAAACACTGATTAGATCACATAGACCTATGATGGACTTTGAGGATTAGTATAGAAGAACTTCCTAGAATTTTGGTATTGTAGAGATTTTGGGAGTTTTTCGAGCAATACGTACCTGTCTGGATACGAGCAGGTAGAGGCGGCTCTAGAACCAATGTACCTTGGGATAAAACCCGAAAAAACCGCTTTGAGCTAGACTCGAACGAGAATTGGTGCATGACAACGGGCCTTGCTGCACTCTTGTTTATGACAATCCTGGGGGATATGCTTAGGATAACTCTCATTTTCATTACAAATCATTATGAAATGTTTATGAGTATATACTTCCTCAGAGAAAACATTTTTATTATTATGGGTTATATCCATAAATAGTTCAATTTATGTTAACTGTTTTATAAGTATGGAATTATATATTTTGATTCATAAAATGATCTAGTTTATGGCATTCTTTAGAAATGGAACCTAGTGTATGAAATGGAAACCATATCAATGCATGCACTCCATGTAGGGATTTCCTTCCAGCTCAAGATAATTATAGTGGAACTGGTGATGCAACTGGTGCCGATCAACTAATCACCACACTGGGACAACTCACTCAGGTTATGAATAATTACCTTATCCGTATGGAGCACCCTGATCCGCAGTGTGGAAGATCAATGTTAGATCACTTCATGAGGCAACAAACACCAACATTAAATGGGATTAAAAATCCCTTAGTAGTTGAGAAATGGATAGATTCCCTAGAGAAAATATTTCAGGCTTTGGGGAGTAGTGAAAGGGAAAAAATTATCATGGAAGTTTACCGCCTCACTGGAGACGCTGATCAATGGTGGTCATTGATTCAAAACACAAAGGAAGATGATGAAGTATCAAATATGGAATTGAGAGAGTTCAAAGATCTGTTTTTAGAAAAATACTTTCCTCACTACCATCGACCAGATATGGAAAGGCAATTTCTGAGTCTGAGACAAAAGGAGAATGAGAATGTCACAAAGTATGAGGCTTAAATTACAATGTTAGCAAGGTATGCTGGAGATTATATATGTAACCCAAGAAGTAAGATTGATCGTTTCTTTGATGGGTTAAAACCATTTCTCCGTCGAGCATTAGTCTCACAATCCTTCTCGTCATATGAAGTCATTGTCTCATGTGCTATCAAGACCGAAAAGGAATTCTCTAAGTCTTATGACTTTAAAAGCAAAGAAAGAGAAGAAGAGATTTTCTGATCAATCTAGGTATGTAAATAAGGGGAAGAAGGGAAAGGTTGAATATTCATCCTGTACTAAATGTGGGGAGAAACACCCCAGTACTTGCTTAAAATGAATGAGAGTCTATTACATGTGTGGTGAAAAAGGCCACCAAACTCGTGATTGCAAGGGGAAGAAGGGAGCTACTGATGTCCAATGCTACAATTGCAGGGAGATGGGACATAATGAAAATGAATGTCCTAAGCGTTTGGGGATATTACCTCAGAAAAGGCCAAGGGATCAAGGCCAAGCTTATGCTATCACTACTGCTGAGGTAGAAGATCTGAAAGACGTAGTGGCAGGTAATTTAATTGTTTCCTCAAGTTTAGAAAATGCATTATTTGATTCTTGATCATCGCAATTTTTTGTATCTTCCCAGTTTTCTAAGAAAATTATATATTTCTAATTTGATTTAACAAGTGAGTTGTCAGTTAAAACTCCTAAGGGAAGTATCATTGCAACAATGTTTTTTGAATCAGTCCCCATTAGAGCACAAAAATGTTCTTTATCTGAAGATCTCATCGTCATACCTATGATTGAGTTTGATATAATTCTCGGTATATACTGGATTTTGGACTATGATGCAAAGATTTATTGTAAGAAGAAAGAGGTTACAATTCTTGATGATGATGATAAGGAACACCTTATCTTTAGAGTAGAATTGTCACCACCTAATTCTTATCTTGATCCACCACAAGTTGCTCAACAAAATTCAATTATTTTAGAGGATGATAATGAAATGAATATGGGTGAGGAAAGGAATGTCCAAATAGAGGATTTACCTGTTGTGAAAGGATATGTAGATGTGTTTTCAGGACGATTTACCTGGACATCCTCCAGAACTAGAAGTTGAGTTTTCCATTGATTTAATTACTGGATCAAGTCCTATATCAAAGACCCCTTATAGAATGGCCATTGTAGAATTAGTTTAACTAAAGAAACAACTATAGGAATTGAGTAATAAGGAATTTATTCTCCCTAGTGATTCCCCATGGGGAGCCCCTGTTCTTTTTATTAAAAATAAAGATGGATCTATGAGGTTATGTATCGACTACAGGGAGATCAATGCTATAACAATAAAGGACAAGTATCCCCTACCTCGCATTGATGATTTATTTGATCAAATGCATGGAGCTCAATACTTTTCAAATATTGAACATTGATCTGGATACCATCAGTTGTGTGTAAAGAAGTAATACATTCTGAAGACAACATTTCGAACCTGGTACGGGCATTACGAGTTTACAGTAATGCCTTTGGGATTGACTAATGCAACCTTTGTATTCATTGATCTAATGAATAGAGTTTTCAAGGAATATCTCAATGAATTTTTGGTGGTATTTTTTTGATGATATCTTGGTTTACTCAAAAAGCTATGAAGATCATGAAAATCACTTGCGCATTATCCTGAAGACTCTGAGAAGACATGAATTACATGGGATGTTTAGCAAGTGTGAATTCTGGCATTAGGATATTTCTTTTCTTGTCCATATTATCTCTAAAGATGGAATATCTATTGATCCTTCTAAGACTAAGGAAATCCAAGAATGGCTAGCATCTACGAGTATAACCGAGGTACGTAGTTTTATTGGTTTAGCAGGTTATTATCGACGTTTCGTCCAGAATTTTGCCCGATTGGATAACCCATTAACAAATCTCACACGTAAAGGGGTTAAATTTGTTTTGAGAAAAGAGTGTGAAGAATGTTTTGAAGAACTGAAGAGAAGATTAGTTAATCCTCCTATATTGACTCTACCCCACCAGAATGATGGGTTTGTTATTTATAGTGATGCATCGAAGAATGGACTTGGTTGTTCCCTTATGCAGAATGATAGGGTTATTGCCTATGGATCATGATAGTTGAAAATTCATGAACAAAACTATCCTACTCTTGATCTCGAGTTAGCAGCTGTGATCTTTTCATTGAAGATATGGAGGCACTACCTCTATGGTGAAAAATGTGAGATTTATTCTGATAAAAAGATTTTGAAGTATGTTTTCTCACAAAAAGAACTCAACATGAGGCAAAGGAGATGGCTTGAATTACTCAAGGATTATGATTATACGATACACTACCACCAGAGGAAAGCAAAAAAGGTGGCAGATGCTCTAAGTAGAAAAGACCATGGAGTTTTGAACAATATTAGAATTGAAAGGGACCCAATTTTCATGGATCTAGTGAAGATGGACATGGGAATAACTATGGAAGGTGAAACATCAATTCTTTTTCAAATGGTTTCCAAACCATCTTTACATGAAAAATATTAAGAGTTCTCAGACCAATGATGAATAATTTCAAAATAATATTAAAGTTGTGAATGATGAAAGATTGAGAGACTTTGGGTATGAAGATAGAATTTTGAAATTTTGGAAGAGGCTTTGTGTTACCGAAGTACCTGATCTAAAAAGGGAATTGCTGGATGATGCTCATAGTTCCAATTTTTCTATACACCCTGGGAGCACAAAAATGTATAGAGATTTGAAGGAACATTTTTGGTGGCATAACATGAAGAGGGAGATTGCTGATTTTGTGTCAAGATGTATGGTTTTGCAACAAGTGAAATCTTGAAGGCAACATCCTGGAGGAGTCATTCAACCTCTTCCCATACCAGAGTAGAAATGGGACAATATTACGATGGAATTTATCATGGGGCTACCAAAGACTCCTAGAAGGAATAATGCAGTATGGGTTATTGTTGATCGTCTTACCAAGTCAGCACATTTTCTTACTATAAGAGATGATTTACCACTGGAATGTCTAGCAAGACTATTTATTAATGAATTTGTGAGACATCATGGATTACCCCTATCGATTGTTTCTGATTGTGACCCCCATTTTACTTCATGTTTCTGGAAGAGTCTTCAGAAATACCTAGATACTAAACTTCATTTGAACACTGCCTTCCATCCTCAGACAGACGGACAATCAGATCGGGCTATTCAAACCTTAGAAGACCTGTGGAGATCTTGTTCACTTGACTTTTAGGGTATGTGGTATCAATATTTACCTTTTGTATAATTTTCCTATAACAATCGCTTCCATTTGAGTATTCAGATGGAACCATATGAAGCGTTATATGGGAAGAGATGTCGCACAACAACCTATTGGGATGACGTTGGTGAAAGAAAACTTGTAGGTCCAGAATTGGTGGAGAAAACAATGGAAAAGGTGAAGGTAATCCAAAATCACATCAAAGCAGCTCAAAGTAGGAAAAATAGCTATACCGATAATCGAAGGAAGGATTTGGAATTTCAAGTCAGTGATCATGTTTTCCTAGAGGTATCTCCATGGGAATGAGTCATACGTTTTGGTAAGAAAGGTAAATTGAGTCCCGGGTACATCGGATCTTTGGAAATTCTAGAACGAATTGGGGATGTAGCTTACCGATTGGCAATGCCACCAAGTCTCTCCAAAGATCACGATGTGTTCCACGTATCTCTGTTGTGGAAGTACATGCCTTACCCAACGCATGTACTCATCTATGAAGAATTAGAACTGGAACCTGATCTATCTCATTGCGAAGAGCCTGTCAGGATTATTGATACGAGAGAACAAGTACTGAGAAACTAGATGACGCGTCTTGTAAAATTTTTGTGGAGAAACCATGAGATGGAAGAGGAAACAAGGGAACCCGAGGAACTTATGATGAAGAACCACCCGAGTCATTTCATGTGGTAGTATTATAGAAATTTTTAGGATGAAATTATTTGAAGGAGGGGAGAATGTAACACCCCAAGCTTCTACGGTACGCTTCTCTTTGAATAATGTGACAACGTGTGTTGTACGCAACATCGAGTAATACACACCACAACCAATCAGACTACCCGTTATGAATAGTAATAACTACCTTTTGAAATTATATATATATATATATTATATTTCAAAATGGACTACATTTTTTTATTTGGAATATCGAAATTATCCTATGTTGAATTTTTTTGTATTTTTCTGAGAACTTCCATTTTTTATGAATAGTGAAAAATACTTAAAAACAAACTTTTTAATCAAAATAATTTATATTGATAAATTATACTATTGAGTGGTTCTAAAGTATAATTAGAATATTTTTTTACCATTTTATCCAGTGGTGTTCATTAGAATTAATTTCACTTTGAAATTGGACAAAAACAATTGTCAATCATTTGATATATATTGTTTCTTAAAAAAATGCTATTTGTTGTGACAGCGGGAATTAACTATAAAATTATTTAATGAAACATATATGTTTGTAATTTCATAAAATGGAAATCATTATTGAATTCTTAATATCAATTATAGCTTAGGGTAATATTTTGGCATTGTTCTAAAAAACATCAATTTTTGATGAATAGTGAAACCGCAAAGTGGTAGTTAAAAAACTGAATTTTTCATAAAACATAATTTTACCACTTCTGTGAGTGGAATTTTGAAAATTCTAGAGACACGGTAAACATAGATTAGTAAAATGTGGTTCAATGAGATGAAAATAATTTTTGGTGAATAGTAACTTTTTACTTTTATTTACCACGGTTAAAAGTAAATAGGTTAATTAAGGGTAAAAACGATATTAATATTACCCTAACCTATGTCCTAATTCTATTGGACATGTTTATCTCGACCAAAAACAACATTAAGAATAATATATTATCATTTAGGTCCACTTATATTAGATTAGGACATTTATTATTAATTAATTCAAAGAAGAGTTAAAAGAGTTAAAATCAGTGTTTATTTACTAAAACATTATTACTATAGGGATATACATAAGATAAATTCGATTTTAAATATTCATTATAATGTAAAAAATATTTCCTACATGATTATATTTTATTTATAATTTTTATACATTAAATAATTTAATTTATTAACGACACAATGATGATGCAGTAGTTACCATAATAGTGAAAAAATTAAAATAATTGATATTATAAATACCCAAATAAATATAATTTGAGACTTTTTATGAATTAAAATACTTTTCTAGGATAATATGACATGTAATGATTGACTTAATTAACTTTTTTAGAAGTAATCATTCTGTTATGATCTTTAAAAAAATCAATTATTTAATAGTGTCAAAATTGACATAAAAGAGTTTTTAAAACAAATATTATATTATTAATTAATATTAAATTCATAAAAATATAGTGTTCAGCCAAAAGACTTATATCATGATTGGTGTATCATTAATGGACCACTTGGGGGTTGCTTGGTGGTATATAGTAATTTTATTAACCAAATAATCTAAAAATACAAAGAGACATTGTAAAAGTGAAACTAATTAACTAAGAGTTAATACTTAAAGATAAGGTTCACATAATGACCCAAAACGTGTAGAAATTCTATTGGTTTAGTGTTTTTCGACCCATACCCACCTTAACCTTTAAATAATACATTTGGATCCATTTGAATCCGAATATGAATTTATTATAAATTAATATTTCTAGCTTTTCCAAAGGTGCCCCTCAGACCTTCTTATAAAAGGACACTCCCCCTTTTCACTAATTCACACATTCAAATCCTTTTTGTTCGTCCAACCCCTACCCAGATACTCTCTCCACTTCCCGCAATACAACCTAGAGGCCTTAGTTTGATTATAAAACCAACCTATGGAGCCTTTTTGATCAAATTAAAAGGAAGAACCCAAAGAAGAGGTAATGATTTCACCACCCTTTTTCAAGTTCCATTCTTCTTCCACTTCTTCTATATTAATTATTACCATTCTAAAATAATAAATCCAGTATCTTATATGTACTTTGATTTTATTATAAATATTGTACAACCATATTTCATTATTCTATCCATCCTTTGAATAACATTTCACCATACGTGCGTACGTACGACATACCGTCTCCTCATCGTGGTGTAATTGTTATTCAATAAATTATTATTTGGATGGGTATAATAATGATTTGTAATTCATGTAAATATTAAATATAACATGATAATTATTCTGTATATATTATATACCATCCAATTATATATTATTTTAATATCAAATGTATGATATTGTCGCTCGTGTGTACGTACGGACTACCGTCTCCACGAACGCGATGAGATTCATTCTCCAACGTATCCATTCAAGTATAATTATCATTTGACGATTTAAAAAAAATGTTTAAGAACTTGATATCATTCTGTAAATAAATAATATACAACCTATCCATGAAAAAAAAGTCTTACGTAACAAAACATATAAAATAAAACGAGTAAGTTAACACTCGAAACAACGACAATACTAAGATATTAATTACTAATCAATATTAAAAGATCATATATGACATCATATTAATTTATATGATTCTTGTATAATTTAATAACAATTATTTCACTTATTATACAGGAGTTTAACCTACCCCCAACCGAGTAAAAGTACAAGGTACGGGTTTATTTCGCAATCTCTTCATTATCCGAGGTTATATATACGTAATAATCTACTGGGTTTCCTTTATCATCCACATCCATGTTTCATAGAAATGTATTTAAAAAAAAAATTACTATTTACAATAATATGGGTCAAAGTCATTTATACACTTGGTTGACTTTTTATATGAGGTTTATAAAGGAATCATTCTTTCATTTTCCAAAAAAAGTTCTTTTTAACCTTTTCGACAGAATTACAGTAAAAATGTTTTTTTAAACTTATACAGTGGGTACGGCTTTTTTCCGCCATTATAAAATCGTCAAAGTTTCCCTTACAAGCTTATAAGAATATTTTCAAAGAAAATGTTTTATTTTATCAATATATGACTCATAAATGATTTCAAAATAGAAAGATATATTTCTCTAAAAAGAGTTTTTGATTTCATCTATTTCAACATCCTTTGATGGATTATACGCTTATTTGAAGTTGATTTATTATGATACAAAACTTCTATATTGTATTGAAGGTTTTGTGATTTGTTTTACTATGGATGTGTTATTTTTATACCATTCATGGTTTATTGATGAAGTATTTAAATTTCTTATTCTAGTTTTAATATGAATTTTTATGTTATTTTTAATCCTTTTCATATGGGAATTAATTGGACTTAATATGTAATGGGTGGAGCCCGCTTGCTCCTCGATGCATCGGTAGGTCTAATGAGACAAACAAGTGTCTTGGCACAAGGCCTTGACAATGTCTTATTTTTAGTCTTGGCACGAGGCCTTGGGTATGTGGTATGATAGTCTGGAATTATGCATTCCATCATTATGAAAGTGGTTATTGATATTGCATGTGATTATTCGATTAGTAGAATATCCATATGAATAAGTAAATGGAATTATTTCATTTCATTTTTGCCATACTATGTTTAAGTTCATGTTTAAAAGGCTTTTGTTTTAGTTATACATTACCTTAAATGTTTATTCTTATTTATGAAAGTTTCCGCTATATTGTCATCCTTACTAGGCATTTTAGATCACCCATTTTCTATGTTTCATTTTTCCCAGGATGTGAAGTAGTAAATTATGAATGACCTGTAGGGATAGTATGAGAGGATAAGAGTGTGGACTATGAAGAAAAGATTTTGTTGTAGTTTTTATTTTTATGATGTAATGTAAGACTTATGAATATATCTAGTGTTTCCAAGGCTACTAAACCAATCGGTCTTTTGAGATTTGATCTTTCTTATGATCATGCCAATGTTAGGTAATAATGCACCGACTCTGCGTAACTGGGATTAGGGAGTTACATTCGTATTCTATTGAAACATTAGGAAAACTATCCATGAGTTATATGTGATGTTTATGAGTCAACCTCACCTCAATTTGAGGCACAGTGTATAAGGCCCTGACCTTAAACCTTACTTAATCTTGAGTTGCTTCAAGAATACGCGTTGAGGATCTTTTCGGGTTTAGAGTTTTATAGAATTAGATCATAGAACTTGCATTACATTATACATATAAACAAAGTTGTTACATAAAGATAGTATTATTCTTTCCCATCAATGGAAACATATTTAAAATAAAACATAGATTCTTTCTTGACACATCCTTGACAATATCATCATATCATGTACCTTTCCCTTGACCTGTGAAAAACATTTCAAAAAAAACTTGGGATGAGCATAAAAAGCTCAGTAAGGGATATAAAAATATATGGACAGGAAACATGGGTACATATATACATAAGAATGAAACCATACTTTACCCATAAAACATAATCACTTTAACATACCTCATCAAATCATGAATAAATCATAGAAATCATAAGACATAAAGGTAACTGGAGGCATTCATAACATTCTTACATAGGGATTAACCCTCTTGGTTACATTTGGAATACCCATCACAGTATATTTACTAAATCTCTTCGGAGAAACCTTAACGTTTCACTCCTTCGCGTTACCCATTTCATTGGAGAGCTATATCGGGCTCACCCGCCCTTAGTTTATCATGGAACCACCAGTCATCATAATAATGCTCAAGAACCTCAACATAATTGTATCACATAAAACATGTATATAAGAAACATAACATTTCCACCTTTCAATCACAAGATATCAATACAACACATCAGTATAAAAACATTATGAAAACCATTTTCAATACCAAAACTAAAGAAAAGTAAAACATGGTATATATTTTTATTTAAAAAAAGGTATGGCTTGTAGAGGAATCCAAAACTCAAATAATGGTCACGGCGGTGGAGAAGTCATTGTCGCCGCATACGTACGACAAAAACATTCCCTCTAGTCTGTTAGTAAACGCTTTGTATAAAAATATCCCTTTTGAATAAACGTAAAAGTCAAAAGGATTTATACACCGTATAACAGAAAGTTGTGTATAAAATAAAATATGCCTCAATGAAAGGAGAATGAGACGAAGTCCCATACCTCGGGTCCGACATGACTCGATCATTCATTAATGTCCTGAATAATAAACTTAAGTTAAGTTATACTTTCTTAAGAACCTTTTTCAAGTTCATTACTCCTTTTATATCACTTATTTCCATGTCATGAACACTATGTAATTATTTATGTTAATAACGGTCATTTTAATGATCATTGGTACTTAAGTCAAAATAAACCCTTTATAATTACAAGTTGTTCATGTATCCATTATATCCATAATTATAATCATGATGTATATATCATATATATAATATATATATATAGTATATACGTGCATTTATAATATTACATAATCATTTATAGGTATGAAATGAAATGCACCGTTCATGGAGACGGTAAGCTGTACGTACGCATGAATGCTACTTTCATTTCTATTTCGTATTTTATAGAATGGAATCATAATGATATAAAGGTATATTATAATTTTCATTGTAATATCATATATTATATCATAACTCCATCCTTTATACATCCCACATATGGTATTAACGAATCAAATCACTTTGAGGGGGCGGTAGTCCGCACTTCCTTAAATGAATATATCGCGTTTACCCATAATGGAAACCTTAAAGGTATGCCCAAAATGGAAAATAAAGAAGATTAAGGAAAACATAAGCATATTATATATCATATATAAATATAGTTACATCTTAATGGCCAACTTTGAAGGTGTTATATGAATGTTGAACAATCATCGTTTCGGGAGGCAGAAATTCGCCATCAACGGAAACAGTATGTTCTTTAACCATTAGATGTAGGTGTGTGTAAGTGTAGCTAGAATACTTATTATAACAACATCCTAGTATATTGAAGATATTGGAGTTGTTACAAAATAAATGAATAAAAAGTGTTTAGGGGGTTGGAGAAGCAAAATAAAACAAAAGGACTCAAGTGAAGACATTACCTTAAAATCGGGTAACTCCCTTTGGTTTGAGATCAAAGGCTTCCATGGGAAGACTTCTGCCCAAGGTGAGGCTTCAAGGAGTAATATAGGGAAGTGTAGAGAAAAAATGGGTAGGGTTTGGCCAAGCCAAAGGCTTTGGATGTGTGGGTAAAGAGGTAGAGGTGGGGGCCTTTTATAAGAGGAGAGGAGGGGCACTCTTGGAAAGTAATAAAAAGTCACTTTATTTTAAAATGGTATTCAGATTTAAGAGGTCCCACATTGAAATAATTCAAGGATATGTTGATAAGGCTTCGAAATCCAGCAATCCAATAGGTTTTGGACATGTGTAGGTCTTAGATTTTTCATTATCTTTCTATTTTATTTAAATCCTTTATTAATGAGGTAATCGGTGCACCGTCATGATGTCATAAATAATTTAATTTATTTAAAGTCTAAAAATTATACAAAAAATACTATAGTGTAGGAAATATTTTTAGATTTCCAATGAATATTTATATTCAAAAATATGACTTGTATAACCCCATTTAATAATTGAATTCGTAAAACATATTATGTTTGTGTCATTTTTACTTTTACATTAAATAAAAAGTTATTTATGTCATTTCCCAACCAAAGTGGCTCCATGGGGTCCCCAAGATGACCCATGGATTGTCATGGTCGGACATGACACATCCAATGAGGGTAGGACATGTGTCAATCTCATCTCATACTATTAAAACATTATTTTTACCTTAAACTAAACAAATTACCACTAATCGCGATTAAAAACATAAA
The DNA here is from genome assembly GCA_963277665.1 of Viscum album. NCBI lineage: Eukaryota > Viridiplantae > Streptophyta > Magnoliopsida > Santalales > Viscaceae > Viscum > Viscum album. The sequence continues at coordinate 1,561,701,175 of OY728157.1, read as the reverse complement.
AGTTACTATTCACCAAAAAATTATTTTAATATCATTGAACCAAATTTTACTTCTTAATGACAACCATGTATGTCAGATTTTTAAAAATCAAATCACAGAGGTGGTAAAATTTCATTTAAATGGAAAATCAGTTTTTATAAGTACACCTTAGTGGTTTCACTATTCATCAAAAATTGAAGTTTGTCAGAAAAATACCAAAAATTCACACAAAGTAAATTTTGATGTCCCAATCATAAAGAATATGTTTATTTTGACAAACATAGCTTATAAAATTGTCAAAATATAGATTTGAAAATGTTTTGCCATCAAAAGGCAGTAAAACAATCTTTTAAATATATTAGTGTATTCCATGCTTAAGATTGGATTTATTTTCATTTTATGCCTCTAAAACACTATATAATTCATTAATAGACATAAGTAAATATATATTATTCATTACTTACATGGGATGTTACATTCTTCCCCCCTTTAGAAAATTGCATCCCCGAAATTTATTTACTTATCGAATAAATGGGGGTACTTATCCCTCATTGCATTTTCAGATTCCCATGTTGCATCTTCAATCGTGTGGGTTTTCCACAAAACCTTTACCTGGTGAATCACCTTATTCCGTAACACTTGCTCCCTATGGTCAAGATTCTGGACAGGTTGTTCCTCATAAGATAATTTCTCTTCCAGCTGAACTACCTCTTGACACAAAACATGAGATGGATCTGGCATGTACTTCCTTAACGTTGAAACATGAAAAACATTTTGTACCTGAGATAAACTCAGAGGTAAAGCCACTCGGTAAGCAACTGATCCAACTCTCTCTAGAATTTCATATGGTCCAATGAACCTTGGACTCATCATTCCTTTCTTACCAAACTGCATCACACTTTTCCATGGTGAGACTATGAGAAAAACATGATCACATACCTCAAAAGAGAGATCCTTCCTCTTATTTTCCGCATAACTCTTCTGCCTACTCTGAGCTGTTCTCATGTGTTTCTGAATCAGCTGAACTTTTTCTGCCATCTCTTCTACCAATTCTAGTCCCATCAACTTCCATTCACCAACTTCATCCCAAAAAGCTGGAATTCGACACCACTTCCCATATAATGCCTGAAATGGTGCCATCTGTATACTGGAATGAAAACTGTTATTATATGAAAATTAAACCAAAGAAAGATGTTGGTCCCAACTTCCCTGATAATCCATCGAACAAGCTCGTAGCATATCCTCTAAGGTCTGAATTTTTCATTCTGACTACCCATCTGATTGATGATGAAAAGCTGTACTAAAATTTAATTCAGTACCCAACGACTTCTAAAGGCCTTTCCAAAAGATAGAAGTAAACCTGGGATCATGATCAGATACAATGGATAGAGTAACTCCATGCAACCTGACTATCACTTTATGGTACAATCAAGAATGTTGATCTAGAGAGACAGTATCTCGAATAGGAAGGAAAAGAGCAGATTTAGTCAAGCGATCAACAATAACCCAGATTTCATTATTACCTCGAGATGTCTACGGTAATCCCACAACAAAGTACAGGGATATATTCTCCCATTTCCACTCTGGCACTGGTAGAGGCTGAAGCATCACTTTCGGTAACTGCCGCTCTGCTTTAACCGGCTGACAAGTCAAACACATCATAGTAAAATCAGCAATATCTCTTTTCATTCCATCCCTTCAGTAATACTCTCGAAGATCTCTATACATCTTAGTACTTCCTGGATGAACTAAAAACGGAGAACTATGAGCTTCACATAACAAATATCTCTTTATCTATAAATCACAAGGCACACACAATCTCTTTCCAAATCTCAAAAAAAATCATTTCCAATGTCTAATTCAGGCAACTTACCTTTCTGAACCAGCTCTACCTTTTTCTGCAACTCACTGCCTTGCTTCTGTACTTTCTTGATTCTTTCTGATAGAGAAGATTTCACTGATACATGAAACAAAACAGAAGAACTTCCTACACAAACAACTTCTATGCCAAAGTTCATCAAATCCTTAACCAAAGGATCACGTTCCAAACGCAACATTTCTAATGAAGCATTACTTTTTCGACTCAAAGCATCTTCCACTTTATTTGCTTTTCCCAGATGGTAATGAATTATACAATCATAATCCTTGATTAATTACAGCAATCTCCTCTGTCTCATGTTTAACTCTTTCTGAGTGAATATATACATTAAACTTTTTTGATCGGTATATATTTCACACTTTACTCAATACAAATGATTCCTCCAAATTTTTAAAGCGAAAACAACAGCAGCTAATTCCAAATCATGTGTAGGGTAATTTACCTCATGAGTTTTCAACTGTCGTGAAGCATAAGCAATTACCTGATCATTCTGCATTAGGATGCAACCAAGTCCTTTCAATGAAGAATCACTGTATATAACAAACTCACAATTCCTAGAAGGTAGTTCCAAAACTGGAGCATTACCAATCTTCTTTTCAATTCCTGAAAACAATCATCACATTCTTTTGTCCAGATAAACTTAACACCCTTCCGAGTTAGCTTAGTCATTGGACTAGATAACCATGAAAAATTTCTAACAAACCTTTGGTAATAGACTACCAAACCAAGGAAACTACGAATCTCTGTCACATTTGTGCGTCTTGGACATTCTTCAACAACTTTTGTTTTTGCAGGATCAACAGTTATTCCATCTTTAGAAACAATATGACCATGACAAGAAATTTGTTGCAACCAAAACTAACACTTGCTGAATTTTCCATACAGTTTCTTTTCTTTTAAGGTTTGCAAGATAACCCTTAAATGTCTTTCATGCTACTCTTTACTTTTAGAAATCACCAAAATATCATCAATGAAAAACACCACAAACTTATCCAAGAACTCATTGAAAATTCTATTCATTAAGTCCATGAATACAGAAGGTGCATTGGTTAGCCCAAAAGGAATTACTAAAAATTCATAATGGCTATATCTTGTACGAAACGAAGTCTTCGGAACATCTGCTTCCTTTACCTTCAGCTGATGGTACCCCGATCTCAGGTCAATCTTTGAAAAAAACTGAGCTCCTTGGATCTGATCAATCAAATCATTGATATGAGGACAAGGATATTTGTTCTTAATAATGATGTTATTCAAGGCTCTATTATCAATGCAAAGTCTCATTGAACCATCTTTCTTTTAAAAAAATAATACAGGAGCACCCCATGGTGATGTGCTAGTTCGAATGAAACCTTTCTCTAATAAATCTTGCAATTGCTCCTTCAACTCTAAAAGTTCAATTTGAGCCATTCGATAAGGGGGTTTTGAAATTGGCTTAGCATCAGGAACTAAGTCAACAGTAAACTCAACTTACCGATCTGGTATTATTCCAGGCAACTCATCAGGAAAAAACATCAGGATACTCATTTACCACTGGCACATCATTAATATGAAAAGTTCCTTTATTTTCAACGATGTGTGAAAGGTAACATTCATTTCCATCTTTTACAAGTTTCTTGGACTCTTGATTAGTTATCAATAGTAAGGGTTCATTCTTGTACACAAACTGAAAGACTTTCTGAAAAGAAACTTCATTAGCTCTACAGTCAATCTTAGCATGGTAAATAGAGAGCCAATCCATACCCAGGATAACATCAAACTCTACTAGATGTAGAACAATAAGGTTTGCAAATAGGTTCTTTCCATAGATAAGGATAGGAAGATTCTTATAAATTCTTTTTGCCTCAACATTTCCCCTAGGTGTTTTTACCAAAAGTTTAGGAGTCATTTCTTGAGTTGGTATTCCCATTTTAATAGAAGAGGTTTCAGATATGAAAGAATGTGTACACCCCGAATCAAAGAACACACTGTCATAATCTGAAAAAACAAACAAAGTACCTGATACAACTTCATTTGATGGTTCGACATCTACTGAAGTAGTTTCAAAGGATTTCACCACCCCTTTCTGTTTGTAGTCTATCTACTTCCCATCACTCAAGCCCTTTGGCGGACACTCATTTGCATAGTGACCCATCTCATTGCACTTAAAATATTTCAGTAACTATAAATCAAATTTGGTCTTACCTTCACCTTGATCTTTTTTAGTGCAATAACGAGCCTTATGTCACATCTTACCACATCGGTAGCACTTTCCAAAATTCAGAAAACATTCCCCAACATGCCTTTTGCCACATTTATCACAAACTGGAAACTTAGATTTCTTACTATCAGACTTTTTTGAAGAATTATTCCCTTTCTCCTGCCACCTTGGTCTCTTCTTCTGCTGGTTGTTATAGAACACTTGATAATCAGCAAACTCCATTTCCACCTTCTCAGCACATCGAACAAGATTTTCATAACTTTTAAACTCAATAGAAGCTAATTCCCTTTTATATTTTGGCTTTAATCCTGAGTAAAAACGATGGATTTTTCTATCAAGGGCTCAGATAAAATTTGGAGCATACCTTGACAATCGAGTGAACCTTTCTTCATAGGTAACCATTGAGTATTCCTCTTGCCTCAATTCCAAGAATTTCTTTTCCATCCTAAGTCGAACAGCCTTAGGAAAATACTTCTCAAGAAACATACATTTGAATTCATCCCAGTCAAGAGCATCAATCTCATCAGCGTCCCAGATATTCTTAACCATCGACCACCACTGATCTACTTCACCCTCCAAACGATAAATAGCAAGACTAGCCTTTTGATTGTCTGAACACCCCATGACAACGAAAATATTCTTCAGTGCTTTAATCCACCCTTCAGCTAACAAAGGGTCAGATGATCCTCTGAATGATGGGGGATGTTGCCTCATTAAATGTTCCACCACTGACATGTTCCTCTGCGGTTGATCTCTCTGATCTCATGCATGGATACCACCACCATTTATCGCCTAAGTCAACTGCTCCATTACTGAAACAAAATGTTCAATTCCAATTCCGACCATCTCAGGATGCTGATTCGGAAGGATATTTCTTTCTGTATGCCTTCCTAGCATTGCTTCCCTATTTCCTCTGCGGAAAACCATTCTAAACAAACATGTCTTAGATGAAGCAACATGGTAATCTTAAAATGCTATATCAATTCAAAAAAATATTTTTGGATATTCATTTAACAAAATTATAACTCCTGAAGTTATCTAAACCGACCTTTGATACCAACTATAAGGCCCCGACCTTAAACCTTACTTAATCATGAGTTGCTTTAAGAATACACGTTGAGGATCTTTTCGTGTTTAGAGTTTTAGAGAATTAGATCATAGAACTTGCATTACATTCCACATATAAACAAAGTGGTTACATAAAGATAGTATTCTTCTTTCCCATCAATGGAAACATATTTAAAATAAATCACGGTTTCTTTCTTGACACTTCCTTGACACTATCATCATATCATGTACCTTTCCCTTGACCTGTGAAAAACATTTCCAAAAAAAAACATGGGATGAGCATAAAAAGCTCAGTAAGGGATATACAAATATATGGACAGGAAACATGGGTACATATATACATAGGAATGAAATCATACTTTTCCCATAAAACATAAGCACTTTAACATACCTCATCAAATCATGAATAAATCATAGAAATCATAAGAAATAAAGGTAACTTGTGGCATTCATAACATTCTTAGGTAGGGTGTAACCCTCTTGGTTACGTTTGGAATACCCATCACAGTATATTCCCTAAATCTCTTTGGAGAAACCTTAACGTTTCACTCCTTCGCATTACCCAAAGCATTGGAGAGCTATATCGGGCTCACCCACCCTTAGTTTATCACGGAACCACCCGTCTTCATAATAATGTCCAAGATCCTCAACATAATCGTATCACATAAAACATGCGTATAGGAAACATAACGTTTCCACCTTTCAATCACAAGATATCAATACAACACATTGATATAAAAACATTATGAAAACCATTTTCAATACCAAAAAAAAAGAAAAGTAAAACATGGTATATATTTTTCTTTTAAAAAAAGGTATGGCTTGTAGAGGAAGTCGAAACTCAAATAATGGTCACGGCGGCGGAGAAGTCGTCGTCGCCGCATACGTACGACAAAAACATTGCCTCTTATCTTTTAGTAAACGCTTTGTATAAAAAATATCCCTTTTGAATAAATGTAAAAGTCAAAGGGGTATATACACTGTATAAAAGAAAGATGTGTATAAAATAAAATATGCCTCAATGAAAGGAGATTGAGACAAAGTCCCATACCTCAGGTCCGACTTGACTCGATCGTTCTTTAATGTCCTAAAAAATAAACTTGAGTTAATTTATACTTTCATAAGAACCTTTCTCAAGTTCATTATTCCTTTTATATCACTTATTGCCATGTCATGAACACTATGTAATTATTTAAGTTAATAACGGTCATTTTAACGATCATTGGTACTTGAGTCAAAATAAACCCTTTATAATTACAAGTTGATCATGTATCCATTATATCCAGAATTATAATAATGATGTATATATCATATATATCATATATATCTAGTATATACGTGAATTTATAATATTACATAATCATTTTGAGGTAAGAAATGAAATGCACCGTTCATGGAGACGATAAGCTGTACGTATGCATGAACGCTACATTCATTTAAATTTCATATTTTATAGCATGGAATCATAATGATATAAAAATATATTATAATTTACAGTGTAATATCATATATAATATCATAACTCCATCCTTTATACGTCCCACATATGGTATTAATGAATCAAATCACTTTGAGGGGGCGGTAGTCTTTCCTTCCTTAAATAAAGATATCGCGTTTACACATAATGGAAACCATAAAGGTATACCCAAAATAAAAAATACAGAATCTTAAGGAAAACATAAGCATATTATATATCATATATAAATATAGTGACATCTTAATGGCCACCTTTTAAGGTGTTATATGAATGTTGAACAATCATCGTTTCGGGAGGCAGAAATTCGCCATCCGCGGAAACAATATGTTCTTTGACCATTAGATGTAGGTGTGTGTAAGTTTAGCTCGAATACATATTATAAAAACATCCTAGTATATTGAAGATACTGGAGTTATTACAAAAGAAATGAATAAAAAGAGTTTAGGGGGTTGGAGAAGCAAAATAAAACAAAAGGACTCAAGTGAAGACATTACCATAAAATCGGGTAACTCCCTTTGGTTTGAGATCAAAGGCATCCTTGGGAAGACTTCTGACCAAAGTGAGGCTTCAAAGAGTAATATAGGGAAGTGTAGAGACAAAATGGGTAGGGATTGGCCGAGCCAAATGCTCTGGATGTGTGGGTAAGGAGGTAGAGGTGGGGGCCTTTTATAGGAGGAGAGGAGGGGCACTCATGGAAAGTAAAGAAAAGTCACTTTATTTTAAAATGGTGTTCAGATTTAAGAGGTCCCACATTGATATAATTTGAGAATAGGTTGATAAGGGTTCACAATCCTCCCATACAATAGGTTTTGGACAAGTTTAGGTCTTAGATTTTACATTATCTTTCTATTTTATTTAAATCCTTTATTAATGAGGTAATCGTTGCATCATCATGATGTCATAAATAATTTAATTTATTTAAATTCTAAAAATTATAAAAAAAAATAATATGATGTAGGAAATCGTTTTAGCTTTCCAATGAATATTTATAGTCAAATATCTGACTTGTATAACCCCATTTAACAATTGTTTTCGTAAAACATATTATGTTTGTGTCATTTTTACTTTTACCTTAAATAAAAAGTTATTTATGTCATTTCCCAACCAAAGTGGCTCCATTGGGTCCCCAAGTTGACCCATGGATTGTCTTGGTCGGCCATGACAAATCCAATAAGGGTAGTACATGTGTCAAGCTCATCTCATACTATTAAAAAATTATTTTTACCTTAAACTAAACTAATTACCACTAATCGCGATTAAAAACATAAAAGTTACTATTCACTAAAAAATTATTTTAATCTCATTGAACCACATTTTACTTTTTAATGACAACCATGTATGTCGGATTTTTGAAAATCAAATCACAGAGTTGGATAATTTTCTTTTAAATGGAAAATCGGTTTTTATAAGTACCACTTAGTGGTTTGACTATTCCTCAAAAATTGAAGTTTGTCAGAAAAATACCAAAATTCAAACAAAGTAAATTTTGATGTCCCAATAATAAAGAATAAATTTTTTTTTGACAAAAAAAGCTTATAAATTTTTCAAAAGATAGATTTAAAAATGGTTTGCCATCAAAAGGTAGTAAAATAATCATTTAAAAATATTAGTGTATTCCATGCTTAAGATTGGATTTATTTTCATTTTAAGCCTCTATAACACTATCTAATTCATTAATAGACATAGATAAAAATATATATTATTCATTACATACTTGGGATGTTACAAAGTGTGGTCGGAACCACTCAAAGTGTCACTCTTTTGTTTCAAAAGGACATCATTTTAAGTGAAAACAACAACTGACATACATAAAACTGACGAAATGCATTTAGATCCCATTAAAACTTTATAAAAACGACCCAGGAGTCATTTTTAACGTGTACAAGTCAATCCTGCCTCAATCCGAGGCCCGGTGAGGCTGTCACCACTCAAAGTGTCACACATTTATTTGAAATGGACAACATTATATTTGAAAGCAACTACTAGCATACTGAAAATTGACCTTACACATTCTGAATTTGTTGAAACATTTGTACAATGATCAATGAGTCAAATGTGATGTGTATGAGTTAACCCCTCCTTAATCTGAGGCATGGTGTGGCTGGAACCACTGAAAGTGTATCATTTTCTTTGAAAATGAACTACATTTTAAGTGAAAACAATAACTGGCATACAGAAAACTGACCAAACATTTTCAAAATATGTTGATACATTAGGAAAACGATCCATGGGTCATATGTAACGTGTACGAGTTAACCCTGCTTCAATTTGAGGCACAATGTGGCCGGTATCACTCCAAGTGTATGTATTTTGTTTAAAATGGACATCATTTTTAGTAAAAACAACTAGTATACGAAAAATTGAACAAACGTACTCGGATTCTATTGATACTTATTCAGTTTTTTAAGTATTTTATTGATAATTAAATTATGTATGTATTCAACTATGAATTGAATTCCAGATTCCACATATAATCATCATCTAAATTTTAAATTCAATTTTAAATCAATTATGTATGTTTATAATTACATTATGAATTATGATTTAATTATGGATTGGTATAGTTCAAGAATTAATTATATGTCAAATTTGTATATGTATGTCTTATTTTGTTTTTGTAGGAATAGTAATTGGAAAGGATTAGAGGCTGTTGTGCAAATTGCAGGCTGCTGTGCAATTTTCACAGCATAGCCCATGCTGACTGTTTCAAACCGTTGGCATAGGCTTGTAATAACCCTTTCCCAATGGTTTACAAAGCATTGGGAAAAGTTTAAAGGGATTTTTTTTGCCAAAGGATCAATGAGAACTATTGGAAAAAACCATTACCAATGGTTTGGAAACTATTGGGAAAGAGTTGATTTCATTAGTTTTACGAACGGGTTTGTGTAAACCAATGGTGAAACTTATGCCAATGGTTTGGGGAAACCGTTAGCATAGGTTAATTTTACTAACCTATACCAATGGTTCTCTATAAACTGTTGGGATTGGATTTCCCAATGGCTTACTTCCCCATGGTTTGTAGAACTGTTGGTATAACATATACCAACAGTTCTGCAGGTTTCCCAACGGTTCAGAACCATTGGGAATGACCCCATTTCTAGTAGAATAATGTGTAGAAGAAAATGAGACATGTTCTATAAGGAACTATATATATATATATGAGGATTCCTAGTAGGCACATTCACCAGAGCAGAGCTATCATATTTGGAAGAAATATAGTGTATGGAACATTCTATTTGTTATAGGCATGCACATCCTTAAAAAAGATAGCTTGTCAAACAGGCATGCAATGGTGGAGAGCAGATCACAATGAAGATGTTTGGGAGGTTATGTTATAAGTAGTCATTGTATGGGATGTATTCATATATGACCATTAGGTCATATAACGTCACAAACCCTATTGTAAATTTCATGTTAGGCTTCTCCTTTATCCCTTCTAAGGGGATTAGCTAAAATTATTTACAAAACAAAGGTCTTCATGCCATTCAAAAAGTAAACATTATGATAATAAAAATTAAAAATTTCAAATTTACCATAGCTAATGATCCCATAGAGAATATATTTTTCCAAGTTCAACCATCTATAAAAAATAAATGTAATTAAAAACTGACCCATATAGAATTTATCATAATCAATATGTTCCATTATACTCTACCATGTATATATGTTGGTCATGGATAACAGGTGTAAAAAACATCCTCTAAATAGTTTACATGTTATAAAGATACTATAATTATCCCACAAAAACTATGATCAACAATGTTTTTTTCAAAATGAAAATATAGAACCTAAAATGACTTCTTTTTATCCCAATATCAAAATTTTGGATATAATAAAAAAATAGAATGATAATTTTGACTATTATTTATATAGAATAATGTGATTTTAATAATCATGGAGATGTGTAAAAAAGGACAAATACTCTTATTTTTATTGTTTTGTAAAAGATACTGACATTTAATAGAATGAAGTAATGTATTCAGAAATTTTTTAGTCCATAAAATTTTATTTTTAACATTAATTACATGATTTACCATTTATAGTGATAAAAAAAATTACTAAGGTTACTATTCAAAATGAGAAATAATAAAAGGGCTCATCATGAACAAACCATGGTTGTCCCTAAATTGTTGACCCAATTTGGTTCGCGTTATACTATGATGGGAATTCTCAATCCCCAGGTGCTGGAAAATAGTGTCAGTACATCAAAAAGGAAACATAAGGGAATGATTTTTCAAAATATAAATAAATAAACTGAATAAAATAAAGGAATAAATGAAGCCCAAATGTATATCCATTATAAAACTAAATATATTTTAAACAAAAATTAAAATACAACAATTATAAACCATAAAACACAAACTAAATGATGATTAAACAAAATATCAGTGTGTCCCTGAGTCTCACTCTCTGATACCATAGCTGACCATCACCCATGAAGATCAATACCACGAAGAATCCTACACTGCATGCTAAAAACTAGAAGAACGATAGGCATGAGTAACAAAACTTAGTATGTGTTCCCGAACAATTTTTTCCCAATCAACATCTATTAAAATAAAGGAAACATCAACATAATGTTTGAAATACAATATATGAATGTAAGATTATCCAAAACACATTTCCACTTTATAATAAATCTTTTTATATTTCCCTTATTCTATTAAAACCCACAATTTTTTTCAATATGTAACCACTAGGGATTCAATAATAAATGCTGATAGAATATGTAAATCATTTCTCAAAACCCTTTCTATATGCACTTGAAAAACAATAATAACCTATAAAAGGAATCCACACTATTCAAGACACAAGACCAACAATTATAAGACAAGGGAAATGGAAAATGTTGCAAAAGATTAGACAACCAATATTGCATCTCAATCATCCAACGTAAGTAAAAAAGTTCCAGTAGTAATAGGAGGAACCCAAGATATCATGAATAATCTAGTACATACTGATAGATGTAGTCTTATCCAAGAAAGAAAGCCACAGTCGATGACATATATGTGATCTCCCACACTCGACCACACCCCACAAGGTACAAACCAGGTAGCCTAGTCTAATAATAATAATAATGAAATATCCACTTGAAATGGGCCACTAAAGATTTATTTACTTAACTAGTGAAGTAATCAGTCTCATAAAATTCAATAGTTATGTCAAGTTCTCTATATCAATATTATAGAAGATGGTGCACCAACAGATGCCAATGGGGTATACACTCATATATACATATATCAAAGTTAATACAACACTAACCTTATAAATATACCCATGGAATAATATATTTCCATTCAAATCATAGATCCAAAAGAACAAGACATAAGATATCTCCCATTTAAACTCTATATAAACGAGTCATGAGGATTCCATAGTGATGAAATACCAACATTTTAAAATAAAAATGGAAATATGATTATCCAATAATAGTTTTCTTATCAATCCATTTCCACTAACTTTATATGTTCTAAATAGGCCTCAATCATTCATTAAGAAACCTTCGATTTTAAATAACCAAATGAACTTTATAGAAATAAAAAAATACATCCTTTCCTATTTCATTATCATTTCAAAAGAATCTCATTTTACCAATCATCCAAAATTGTATATTCAACCCATTTTCAATAAAATTGAAAATGGTACATTAGACACTACCACATGATGAACCATTCATAAAAGTAAAACACACGACTCATTTAAATAAAAAATCACATTTAAATAACATTTGTGGAACCGAAATCATCATTTAACAAATCATAAATATATTCACAAATACAAACTATTCTTTAGATATCACAGAGCACATGAAAATGACCATAATGTATTTAATTGAACAGTTTGTATGAAATATTTTGAAAAATAGTACCATTTATCTCCTTAAAAGGGTGGAAACAATACATTTTACACAAAATGAGAATGTAAATGATCAATAATAATTCTTTAGTATACAATGGAGGCCTAAATAGAAAGAAATAAATGATTCTAATTTTGAAATGGTAAATATAAAGGGAAATCATCCTCAATCTCACAACGCTTCAATAACCCACACCTGAAATCACAATAATATGGTTTCAAGAACCATGATCTATAATGAGGAACTATAAAATATCTAACCTATTACACCCAAAAAAATTTAAAATGTCAAATACCATTTAAAAATGAATTGTTTTGTATATAAAAAAACTAAGTGTTTGTAAAATTTTATAAAGATTAATACTTTAAAATTTATATACAAATATAATTAATTTGTTTTTTTTAAAATATGATATATATAAATATATATATTGAAATATGATTATTAGTAATGGATTATTAATTATGATTATATTATTTTTATAAAATAATCAAGGAATATTTTTATAAAAAATAATTTCTTTTATTAAAAAATTTATATATATATATAACTCATACATAAATATAGAATATATTTATAAAATTATGGTTTATTCATATATATTTAAAGTTAAAAATTTATTAATATAATAAAAAAACAATAATAAAAAGAATTTCTATAATAAGATAACATGGTTTTCATTCCCTTCAACGCAAATAAATAATTATTATATTTATAAATTTATACATGTTTTTGTTTAACACACACACACACATATATATAATTAATTATAATTATATATATCTTTTGATTAAATAAAATATATATATATATATATATATATATAAAGTTACACCTTTTTATAAAAAAAATTGAATTGAAGATGTTAAAAAATTAAAAAATGTTAAATCATATATAATAATATAATATTATAAAAATAGAAATGACATGACACATGTGAAGGTGGGTGACGTGTTGAATACACAAAATGGAAAAACATTTTCTATAAAGGAATGTTTGAAACCATGAAAAACACAATGATTAAAAAACATATACAATTTAGTGGTGAGATATGAATTAACTAAGAAAACTAAAACTAATATAATTAATTTGATTATATATATATATATATATATCAAAACGTGATATAATTATCAGTCTAATATTTTATGTTTTATTTTTTTATTTTGAGTTTTTTTAGGAAATGAAATGTTTTTTTGAGTGGTTTAAAATAATGAAATGATATCAACATGTATATATATTAAATAATAATAAATAGCAAATGAAACATATAAAAGGGTGAAAAGAAACGAATCATGTAAAAGGATGAAACAGTACCCTTAAATTTTTTCCCTAACCTAAATATAGGCAACATAATAATTTATACTAATAAAATATAAAATGATTAAAAATATAAAACAATAAATCATTCACCCTAGCTTTTGAAGGAAGCTTTATGATCTTGTTATATATCATCTGCATGCCTAGGAAGATAAAAAACCCATCCTCATATTCTTTGAATCTATTTTTATTAGTATCTAAATTGTAGAAAATGATGGTTTTTTGTTTTCTCCAAATCACGTAAGGGGATATATTCTTATGCTCTGTTTAATTATAGATGGATTGAAGCAGAAAATATTTGATTTGCATGTTATAAAACTCAAAGTTTTTAATTTTATAGTTCAAATTTTGTTACCATACAAAGATATACATGTGTATATATTCATATATATTCATATATATACATATTTTCATATCTATCTATTTTTCTGAAAATTTTAATGTGATGGAGATTGCATGTTTTATTACTCAGATGTTAATTATTTTCAGGTTTTAATTTAAAGATTCTGTAAGGAATATTCTGTTGTTCATTTGTATTTTAAGCTATAAATTCTCAAAATAAAAAGAGGTATCAATGAATTTTTTTAAATTTTGTATGGTTGTATTTATGTTACTTTTAGATTATTATTCTTTTTAATAATCCTATAATGGATTTAATTATTTGTAGTTGGTTTTGGGAACATATACATATATATGTATAATATATATGTAGACACACAAAAATGTATGAATATATATTTTTAATACAATTAGCATATCTGATATGTTCTTCTTGATTAAAAGAGATTGTCTATAGAAACCCACATTGTTGTAAGGGTGTATTAATATGATATTCTAAAATTTATTTTAAATATACATGTATATACATATGTATACACAAATATATTGGTAATATTTTTAATATATATATATATATATAAACAATTTCTTATGCCTTAAACTGTATTTATAATTTTATGTGGGTGAAGATGTCCCATCTTTGAATTCAAATGTAGATGGAAGGGTTTAAAAATAATTTACTCAATCCATGATAAATATATATATATATATGTGTGTAGATGAAATAATTATTATAATGTTTATAATTTTATCATCGTTTAATCATCATACTTTGAAAAAATATGCGTATAACATATCGATGTGTTATTTTAAACATTGCATCTGCATACAGGCATGTCCATGTCAATATGCATTTCATCAACACTCACTGTATAATAATTAATTTATGGTTTCAAATTTCATGTTTTAAATTCTAAAATTAATAATTTCATTGAATACATTGAATATATTTTATTTCAAATTTTTCCATACTAATTTTATAATTAAAATTTTACGATCAATTATGAAAAATGTATTTCACGAAAAAATGATTAAATAATTATATGGTCCATGAAAAGCCTATATGGTAGAATTTTTTGTTGTAACCCAAATTGTATTTGATTCAATGGAAATTCATGTATAATTATGAATATAAATTTTAAAGTAGTGAAATGTTTTCAAAATTGAAATCTTCTATGAAAATTTATAAATATGTAAAGTAATCTTAAATATGATATTTATAAAATCCAGTGCTTAATCGTTGTAAATAAGGAAGGTTATTTGGGAGTGAACTCATCCTTCGTTATGTGGGTAGGCCCAGATAGCCTTCAATGATTCAATTGGCCTCATTGTAGTGTTTTATTTTTAAAATATTGTATATTTTTTGAATAAAAACATTGGATTATGTTTAAAGTAATTTTGATCGTAACTATATTCTAAAATGAAATAGTATTTTAAGTCCTTTGTAATTTCAAGAAGTATTTTCAAATGGTATTTAATTATTAAAAAAATTTCAAATAATATTTTAAAAAGTAGTTATAAATTTATATTAAACTCATTACTGGGAAAATTTTATGACCACCCCTTGTTTTAATTATTTTTTATAGGACCAGTGGAGTTTTCTGAAGGTATTCACTTTTCTTGAGGAGTTTCCATAGGCTGTGTTTTTGTTTTTTGATTTTACTATAACTCTGACAGTTTTTAGTTCATTTATCTAATTATTTAGTACCTAGACCCATAAAATATCATCTGTTATGTAATGGTTACGGCTGGGTCCTTGTAATTCGTATCAGAGAAAAAGTCTTGGCAGTATGGAAAATTAGATATTGTTGGTACAGTATATAAGTTTATTACTTTTAGTTTTTATAATTCTGATGATAAAATAATTTTAATTATCTTGTGATTACTAAATTAATGTTGATGACACAATTCTTTTTAAGGGATGAAAATTGTAACACCCTTAAAATATTAAAATGTTAAATAAGAATTTAATAAATGAATTGATTTGTAAAAAAAATAAACTTTGTGTTTATATAATTTGATAAAGAATAATAATATAAAATTTATATACAAATATAACTAATTTATTTCTATAAAATATGATATATTTAAATATATATATTGAAATATAATTATTAGTTTTTTATTATTAAATATGATTAGATTATTTTTATAAAATAATTACTATGAAATTTTTTATAAAAAATAATTTATGTTTTTTTGCTTTATAAAATTTATAAATTTAGAAATATTTAGACATATATATAACTAATATATATAAAGCATATATTTATAAATTTATTGTTTATGAATATATATTTTATATTACATGTTAATTAATAAATTAATAAAAAAAATGAAAAAATGAATTTATATAATAAGGGACATGGTTTGCATTTTCTTCAATGCAAATGAATAATTATTATATTTATAAATTTGTATATGTTTTGGTTTAATGAATATATATATTTAATTAATTATAAATAATTATTTGTTTTCATTAATTAAAAAATGAATATATATATATATATATATATATATAAAGTTACACAATTTCTATAAAAAATGATTTTAATAAGTTAAACAATAAACAAAATTTAAATCACATATAATAATATAATATTATAAAAAATAGTAATGACATTGAAAATGTGAAGGTGGGTGACATGTTGATTTGAAAAAATGGGAAAACATGAGTTTTAATGGAAAGGGTGAAACCATGAAAAAATGCAATGATTAAAAAATATATCTATAATTTAATAGTGAGATATAAATTAACTAAGATAACTAAATGTGATATAATTAATTTTATATTTAATTATCATTTCAATATTTTATGTTTTATTTTATTATTTTGAGTGTTGTTTTTGGAAGGGAAATTTTTCTTTGAGTTGTTTAAAAAAATGAAATGATATAGATATATTTTTATTTAATAATAATAAATAACAAATATAACACATAAAAGGGTGAAAAGATAAGACTCTTGTTAAAGATGAAACAATACCCTCAAATTTTGTTTTTCTCTCACCTAATTTTTGGAAACATAATACTTTATAAAAATAAAATATAAATTGATTAAAAAATGCAAATCAATAAATCATTCAACCCTACTTTTGATGGAAGCTTTGTGATCTTGTTATATATCATCTCAAGGCCTAGGATGATCAGAAACTCATCCTCAAACTCCTTGACGTTATTTCTCTTATAATATGAAGTGCTTAAAATGTTGGATTTTGATTTTCTCTAAGTAATGTAAGGGGTTATTTTCTTTATTTCTTTTTAATTATTGATGGATTTAAGTAGAAAATATTTGAAGTGCCTATTATGAAACTATAATTGTTTTATTTTGTTGTTCTAATTATCTTAGCTTACAATGATATACATATGTATATATTCATATATACTTGTTTTCCTATATATCTATTTTTCAGAATATTTTAAAATGAGCGAGATTGAATATTTTATTATTCACATTTTAATTATTTTTTGGTTTTAACTTTTTTGTTTGTGTAATGTATATTCTGTTGTTCACGTGTTTTTAAAGCTATAATTTTGAAAATTAAAAAGGGTATCTATCAATTTTTTTTATACCAAACTCTATTTTTAATAAATGATAAATAATATTTTTTACTAATTTATATTGTAAGGTATTTATTATTTTCAATTTCATTTTGTATGGTTGTATTTATGATACTTGTAGTTCATGATTTTTTGTTAAGAATACTATATGGGATTTCATTATTTACAGTTGGTTTTGTGGACTTATATAGATATATGTATATAATATATATATATATACACACAAATGTAGGATTATATATTTTGAATACAATATTCATATGTGATATGTTCTTAATGATTTAATGATATTGTTCTTAGAAACCCACTTCGTTGTATGGGTGTATTTCGATGATATTTTCACAATTGATTTTACATATATATGTAAATACATTTGTATATTCACATATATTGGTTATATTTTCTACACACACACACACACACACACATATATATATATACATAGATAAAGAGTTTCATATTCCATAAACCGTATTTATTATTTTATTTTTGCAATGAAGTCCCATCGTGGAATTCCATCACAGATGGAAGGGTTTAAAAATAAATTACTCAACCCCTGATAAATATATATATTTATATATATATGGGTGAAATAATTATTATCATGTTTTTAATTTTGTCACTAATATATCAGCATATTACAAAAAAATATGTATTACATATCGATGTGTTATTTTAATCTTCAGATCTGCATATAGTCATGACCTTGAGAATATGCATATCGTCTACACTCACTGCATAAAAATAAATTTTTATGGTGTCAAATTTTACGTTTTAAATTCTATAATTAATAAATAAATGGATATATTGAATTTTTTTAATTGATTCATTTTAAATTCTATAATTAATATTTTTTCAATCAATTATGTCAAATGTATTTCACGAAAAAAGTATTAAATACCAAGATGGTCCATGAAAAGACTATGTGGAAGAAGGATTGGTTGTAACGAAACATATAAGTGATGTAATAGAAGTTAATTTATAATTATGAATGTGAATTTTAAAGCAGGTAATGTTCTAAAAATTGAAAACATCAGTGATAATTTATATATATGTCAAACAAGCTTTAAAATTATTTTTATAATAGTCAGCTCTTGATCGTTGTAAATATTGAAGGTCATTGGGGATTGAACTCATCATTCGAAAAGTGGGTTAGCCCAGACATCCTTCAGTGGTTCACATAACCTCAGAGTAGTTTTTTTAAAAATAATGCATATTATTTTTATAAAAAACATTATATTATTTTTAAAGAAAATTTGATCGTAATTATATTCTAAAATGACATCGTATTTTAAGACATAACTAATTTCAAGTAGTATTTTTAAATATAATTTATTTATTAAAACATTTTCAATGAATATTTTAAAAAGGATTTATTGAAGGTTGGTATACTCCTACTTGAAATATTTAATGCTCACCCATTATTTTAATTATTTCTTCACGGGACTAGTGGAGATTTTTGAAGGCGTTCACTTCCCTTGTAGAGTTTTCACACGCCATGTTTTGTTTCTTATTTTCCCTTTTTTGTTCTTCCAATCTGATAGTTTTTATGTCATTTATATAATTCTCCATAACCTATACTAGTAAAGGATCTTTTATTATTTAATGTTATAGGATAAATAGTTATAAAACCCCTTGACATAAATTATGAATATAATGAACCCTGTATTCAGATGGCCACAAGAGAATAGAAACTATAGAAAAAATGTGAGAGAGAAGAAAAATTGGGATGTGATGGGATGTTAACTAGAAAAATATTTCCTAAAACATGATATATAACCCCCTAACTATAATTAAATGATGTAAGGAGTCCTGGAGAACAAGGGGTAAGAACCCCACAAGTTTCACAAACTAGTGGGTGTAGAAATGGGGTGTTTTGGGTTAAAAATCCCTTGAGGTTAGTGTATTAGTTATAAAATTTTTTTATATTTGGGATGTTAAAATTATTTGGCGTATTAGTTTACCAAATATTTCTCCAACTATGTCCCAATTATTGGAAACACCTAAGGGCCTACATGGTTTTCCCACATAGTTTGAAAACCTTGTGCTGACCAAGAAAAAACGCCAATGTCTTCAAACATAACCCTATCACATGCTTTGATCATGGTTTCATTAGGTGTGTCCAAGTCATATTACATGCATCTACCACCAAAACATGATCCACATGGTTTCATAGAGAAGGTCTTATGGTTATAAAAAACCATTCACTGACTATGAACCATAAAAATGAATTTGAAACAAAAAAATCAAATCCCCCACAGTCAAAACTCGAGATCCAAAACAAATTCCAAAATATAATCCAGGTTATTATTCCCAAATAAAAATCAAGGTGTGATATTTCTCATCACCATTAAATCTTCTTTCACCAAAATTCCACAACAACTTCTAGTTAATTTATAAAATACTAAGGATTTCACAACCACATTGTCCAACCACTAAAATAAAAAACATCTCAAACACATCAAAATAAGACATATTGTTCTTTCATGAAACAAAATACCAATTAAAAACATTACTTTCATTAAAAAATCTAAAACACATTTTTTTATCATTGGAGGCTGGAACAAATTATCCACAATTGGAATTCAACTAGAATAGATCCACAGTTGAAGAAAACTCAATGATATAAGTGGTGGGTCTCCCCACAATTTAAAACTAACCAGTTTTTACATGTAATGCAGGAAAACCTATGAACATTCAGCACCAGAAAACAATACTATGTAAAAGGGGGACCCTCTTGATGGAAATAAATATTAGAGGTAATTAAACCATGATAATGAAACTTTCAACATTGAATCTTAAAATTACTGCATTTTCACATGAAACAACAAAACAAATCGTAGTCCTTTAGACACATTTGGTTTAAGACTACATGAGATATTCATTCTCAGACCTATGTAGAAGGCCCTAATTTTTGAAGCATATCCTTCCTCATAGTAAGTGCCTAATAATATCTTATCATTAGGGCATTAATTAACATGGTACACAAAAGATACACCTTTATTTGTAAGTGAGGAAGATTCTTAATTTCAAAAAAAGGACACACTTCATTTAAACCTGAATTACATAAGTTATCCAGAACATCACTATTTATTATAAGAAAAACATAACACCACCTGGAACAATCAGAACATTAGAATAAAATTTACAAAAAATGATGTTTAATCGATCCTAAACAACACTATAATCCAACGAATCAGCCCCTTGTCCCTTCATTGAAAAACCATTATGGAATTGTTGAAATGATCCACAGAACCCTAAATCATGTTATGTATTTGGTGAACTTATACTTGATAACTTCTTATGAATTTTCATTTTTAAATGGTGATATTCAACCATTCTACAACCATATGATGAAAACAAATGATTTCAAGGCTTTCAAAAGCCATTAAAAGATCCAACATCCTAATGAAGATTTCCTATAACCATACTAGAATTTCCCATATTGCATATAAGAATTAAATATGGAAACATACCTCATTTACCTCTTCCATCATAACATCAACATGAATAGATGAACTTTCTATATAAGATGAATATGTGAGATTGAACTCAGACACCACTGACTATAGATAAATATGACAACCAAAATTAAAATATAGAGCCTTTGAGGAATTATCTACTACAAACCCTAGATCATATAAAACTAAGACCATAATATGACAAAATCACTCCAACACCATCCCAAAACCCTGATGCAGAAAGGACTTCTCTATTAACTTCCTTACCTCTATCATATCTGGGATGTACTTTTTGATGAACTAAGCCTTGCAAAATTCCCAGGTAAGATCATTATGAGGCTTATTCTAGTATAAAGACTTCCACTACATCCTGAGAGATCCTTCAAACATAAATGTATCATAAATCTTAATTAATGAATTAGGATACTCTGTGATGCTAATATTAATTTTGATATTCCACATCCACTCTTCCTATTTGGAGGGGATCCTATTGACTATAAAATATCTTAGTATTTATCTTTATATAAAAAATAATCAAATTAGTAGGATGATCAACTAGAAATATTGCGAATGGGGATTCACCCATAGCTCCAACTCAAATATCCATAAAATTTCTATAGGTAAAACACCATGAAATAATAAATATAAGGGAGGAATAAAAAAAATAATCAATTAGATATGTCAAATTAAAACAATCTATAACCAATATAACCTAATTATAGGAAAACTAGTCTTCTGACTAAAAGTTATCAAACATTAAAACATTCCTCCTAAAAACATTAAAAAATAGAACAAGTATTGTGTATTTTCACAGTCACATATGGTATTCATTATATCCTCAAACACATGACCATTCCCATACCACCCCAAGAAGACTAAACTTATTCCATTTCCGGAACTCATCCACCCACATCATCGTTGAACTACATTCCACAAAAAACCATGCATGTGAGAACATAAAAAGATTCCAATGGATAAAACAAAACATATCCATTATCCAAAACTAAAACATTCAACCCATGTCTACATACGCATAACCTACATCACATTCAATTATTTTATAAAATCATAACCAAATATCACCACCCACTATTCAAAAATCAATTTTTAACATCACATATAAATCAATTTTATTCCATTTAAAATCATAATTAATAAAATTCAATACATTTTAAGTATATGAAATATCATATTCCATTAATATTATTGGATTTATCCCCACTTCATTCCATTTAAAACATGTTCCAATACAAAAATACCCTTTTCTATGAAATTATTCTAATTGAAACTAAAAACTCATTTTCATTCTTCCCAAAACAAAACAATTTCAAATTAAAAAAACCAATTCTCCCAAAACAATATCATGAATTTCCAAAATAGATTTTAAAATAATAAGGATATCAAATCTACTCATAGGGGGATCCAGTGTCAATTAGTGACTTGGCCATATGGATGGTGGACTAATTCCAACCACACCACTATCACTAAGAGTATTCTTGGACTATGTATTTATATCCACATGGTTTTATAGACCTTATGAGAACACTAATACTACAATCACATCTCCTATTTTGAATATCAATCACCATGAAATGCTTTAGAAACAATTTGACTAAATATATCCCAAATTACCTTGGAAGCTCATGGTTCTATCCAAAAAGTGTTGTCCAATCACTCTCCCATACATGCACCCTAGGATCCAACAATCATACTCTTTATAAATTGATATTCCCATGAAAAAAATTGAATTGTGAAAGTTATTTCCTCCAAGGGAGCCAACAAGGATACCAATTTTCACAAAATAAACTAGATCAACCTAGAACATGTTACCCGAGATGATAAATGACATAACCTAAAAGATATTACCAATCTCCATGGATTGGAAACTAGTGTTGGTGAATTAGCATATAATCAAAAGGGAATTATTTCTCCTAATATAAATGAATAAAAATATAAATAGGAATGATAAATAATGCATTGTAATAATATATTAATTATCAAACTAAACATGTTTTATACAAAATGTCAAATAAAACAATGCTATACAACAAATCGCGTATAGAATCTTTACAATACAATATCTCTATTTGACCATCAGGGTCACTATTTAAAACAAAGATGACCATCTCCCAGTTCAATAAATACAAATTTGAATCCTTCACCATATGATAAAAATTTGAGGCACTCCATGGGGGTTTTTAAAAACTCCATTGGTATGAAAGAAGAATCCATTTCCAATGAACCTCTTTTGAAAAAATAAACACCATTATCACGTTTGTTATTATATATATGAATGTAATCATTTCCCACATGCATTTCCAAATTAATTTAAATCATTTTCCATTTACCTTGTTCCACTAAATACCAAATTTCTATTTAAAGATCGAACCATTGATATCTCAATGTGAAATGATGAAAATATATGTAAATAGTTTTCCAAACCATTTTTTTATAAAAATATAAAACCAATTTGTAATTTTTAGAAAGATTACACACTAATAATGGATTAAAAAAATATCATACAATAAGGGAAATGTAAAATATCAGATAAGAGTAGACAACCAATCATACATCTCAATCATTTATATTTGCAACATAGTGCCAATAGACATGGGAGGAACCTATAAGCTATTTAAAAATAAAGAACATATAATACATGTTGAACCATCTTGAAAACATTTCTCACTTAATGACATCAAATATCCTTATCATGCTCACCCCCCCCCCCCCCGACCACACACATATTATATAAAACATGGGCCATAATCCCATAGAGATAATAAAAATAAATCCTCTTGAAATGTCCCACCAATTAGTCTGTAACAATAATAGTGAAGAAATAATTCTAAAATAGTTCAATAACTATAATAGTTTCTCAATTTTAAGATTATAGAAGACAGTGATCCATATTATGATAACTGGAAATCCAATCACATAGACATCTATAAAAATTAAAATAATAGACATATCATTAATCAACCCATAGAAAAATATATTTCATTGAATTCATAGATCATAATGGAGTCCACAAAAAGGATCTCCCATATCGTAACTATGTAAATGAGTCACAAGGATTCCACAACAAGGATATCCCTCCAATTTAGAATTAACAAGTCCAAAATATTTTTGATAGGGATTTTTTATAAGAATATTTTTCCACATTGTTTAAAAGTTTTTAACCCACCTCATAAATTATTTATGAATCCATCCTTTTCAATGAAAAATAATAATAATTACAAAAATATGAAAAAAAACCACTTCCAATTTCACAAACATTTAATAAAGAATAATTTTTTTAAATTCACATCACATTTACATGTCAATCCTTTTTTATTATAAATATAAACTGGCCACTAACTTACCCTACATTACCTAACATTCTTAGATTCCGAATACACCAATAATTTAAATCCAAAACCACAAAGATACCCCATTTAAGGAACCCAAATCCATATTTAGAATATCAAAAATATATTAATAGATACTAAACATTATATTGATTTCATGAATCCCAATAAAAATCCAACTAGGAATTTAGTAGAACACTTTTTGTGCAATATTTTCCATAACAATACCATTTATCACCTAGCAGGGGTGGAACCACAACTTTTGAAGTCAAATTATCATCTAAAATATACAAAATCACTATTGATCATATATGGGAGGTGATAAATTCTTGATGTGAATGATTATTAAATTAAAAATGAAAGGGAAAAGGGAAACATTCATCAATATCATGGATATTCAATAACACACACTTGAAATCACACCATGAAGATTATTAGATCCACGATCAACCAAGAAGAACCCTAAACAAAAAAACATCCAACATACATGATGGAAACTGTGTAACAACCTGAATGCGGAAGCCACTCAATAGGTGCCCCGAACCCGATTGGTCACATGACCTCAAACGCATTTACCCAAATGCCAGAGGTTGTCGACTATCAACGAGGGCCCAGGTCTGACAATGGGGAATCTATACCCTCATTTGTCAAAGTGTAGTGCAGCGGAAAAGATAAATAACATACAACAGTGGAAGCAGTAAACCATATACAAATGAAATGGATAACTGTAGTACAATAGAACCAGCAGTCATATATATATAGATGAAGTATGTCACTAATTCTATGAAAGCAGCTAGAATATGATACACTACAATACAATACAATAAAACTCAAAGTACAATGTACTGACAATCAATACAAAGCAGAGGAAACAGAACGCAAGAGCATTGCAAGCCTATGCTCGGTCCCATGCTCTCCAACTCCTCGGCTACAATAATATACCTGTATTGGGACCCTTTCCCCTCTCGAAACCTGCAGCAATATTGTCTATTTGGGCCGAAGAAATGACCCAAATAGGGTGTGAGAATAAATCCCAGTAGGTACCCACCAAAGGCCCATGCCCAACTATCAGTGAAATTGTGCAATAGCAGTGTGAAAAATTAAACATAATAAACTAAGTAGTACTAAAAAATAATTAACTCTACCATTTATATTTCCATTTTAATTTTCATTTAACCATGTCAAGCCTGTGCTTTATCTTGGCAGCTATAACATATGAAAATCACCACAGTAAATACTCATGATAACATTGTCCTCAGATAAACAATCCTTACACTCAGGTATTGAGAATCGAAACTCATAGGTGTCTGCCCACATGAAAAATGAATATTTCCTATAGGCATGCATCATGTCTCCCACAGGCACAGAAAATACTGCCTATGGGCATAGAAACTACTTCCCACATGCATGAGAAAGGTTGCATGCAGGCTAAACGAACACTGCCCTCGTCCTATACAAGTAACCAGGCCAAGACCAACACATAAGAAAGAAATTATATACAATTCCTTTCAAGGAAATTTCAAATCATGCTAAAATTCACAGTATACCCACAGGTATTCTGGCCAAACGGCTAAACAGAGTAACACACTCTCGGGGCGGTCCAGGATCCATGTAGTGATCCCAAACAATAGTTTAATCTTATCAGTATATTATCTACGCAATTCTAGATTTCTTTTCAGCAAAGGCCTCAGCCATACAACACACCAACCATGGGTTCATAGCATGATGGTACACAAATTCAACTCAACAATTGAAAATAAACACTAGACCACCTGCCTGGATTGTCTCTGATCGGTATACGTGAACGCCGCCTCCTGAATCGTCCAAGAATGATGTAGATCTGGGATAAAAGAATTTCCATTCAAACATAAATAACTTCCCTTATAGGAAAAATTGGTAAGAATAGTGCAAGGAGAGGGGAGGCCTTACATGTACGATCCCAATGTGATCGACAGAGGTAGAGTCGGATTCTAGGTGCGTGATCAGGAGATCCTCCAAGGTTCGTTCGTCCCTCTGAGCTCTAAATAGCCATTTAACCTCCTCTGTCGAATGAGGAGGCTATAGCATGTTTTAAGTTAAAAAAACAAACCGCATGGCATGTACACTCAAGTACACATCATGTACTCTTATTTTTATAAAACTATTCCTCTGGCCGCAACATTTCACCACGGAACTATGCATCTATCGATATGAGTACACAACATGTTTTCATGAACAAATGGCGTGTACTGTCCCTATGATGGTGGCTGCCTCCACCGCCTTACTGTTCACCCACCAACTGATTACAAGGCATGTAAATACAAATTACAAGGCGTGTAGTCATTTTTTACACCCTTCATTGCCGACAGTCCTACAAGCCCTGTGTACTCCTCCCACATGGCCAAAGTATATGAAGTGTTGAAAAGTACAAGGCGTGTACCAACAAAATTTGGGATTTTTTCCCATTTTCCTTTTATTCTCAAAAACACTTAAGGAAAAGGTAAAACAAGAGAATTTTAACTCAAAATTAAGAACCGTGTTTTTACAAACTTCCCACCTAAAAGAAATTCGTCCAAGAATTTCCATTCCAAGGGTGGTGAATATTATGTTTAGAACAAGTCTAACCACTGAGCACATACATCAGGCTTCCACTCCCAAGTTTCGTCCTGCACTCAGTCATGCTGCCATAGCTCCCAAACTAGAGGAACTGACTGGCCTTAGAGAACCATCGTGCTCCTCTCAACAATACAGATCAGATGCTCCTCAAAGGATGCATTGACTTGAAGCTCAACCTAATTGGGCTAAAAGACATGAGATGGGTCTGAATGATAGCAGCACAAGTGAGATACATGGAAGACATCATGCATGACCTAGTACTGCTGTGGTAACTGCAACTGGTAGGAAACTGACCCAACTCTCTCCAGAATCTCAAACAAACCCATATACCTCGGTGAAGGATTACCCTGTCTCTCGATCTGCTATTTTCCCAACCTCGAAGATACACGTAGGAAAACCTGATCCCTGACCATGAACTCCAAGGGTCGTCTAGAGTGATCAACATAAAATTTATAATGAGACTGTGCAGTAGTCATCTGGTTCTGAATCAACTGGACCTACGCCGGAGTCTCTTTCATGAGACATTTCCCCAGTAAAGCTGCCTCACCTACCTCCAACCAGCACAAATGTGATCGGCATGGACTATTATATAAAGCCCCGTAAGTTGTCATCTCAATAGTTTCATGAAAATTGTTGTTTTAGGAAAACTCGACTAGGGGTATGTGATTTTCCCAAGAGCCCCCTTGGTATATGATGCATGCACGTAGCCTATCCTCTAGAACCTGTATCGTACACTCTAACTGAACATCAGTATGAGGGTGGTAAGCTATGCTTAGAAGCACTTGTGTACCCAATTCCCTCTTAAAACTCTTCCAAAAATGAGAGGTAAAGTAGGCATCCCTATATAAAATGATAGAACGAGGGACCCCATGAAGGCATACTATATAACAACCGATAAATTAAATACGTTGTTATTAATTCAAAATTAAAGAACACTTATTAGAACATATAACAAAACCATTAAAGGACCATATAGGTATTGTGTCTTTAGAAACTGGGAAACATAAACAACTAGTTCATCAATCATCTATATTGTCTCCCTTTTATTTTGTCATATCTAGAGTCCCTTTTGTAATACCTTACTTAATACGCTTCTTCCTGACCTGGGGAAAAGAAAACATAAAAAAGGGTGAGCACAAATTCTCAGTAAGGGTAATAAAAGGAAATATCAATCATATCATATTCATAAGAACATAACATTTATAAAATCATAACCTACAAAAGAGATCATAATATCATAACATGGGATAAATCATGGTAGATAAATGTAATACCAATAATCATAACATAAAACATGAAACATTTTGGAATACACACATAATCATAGAAGATCATTTCTTATTAGTCTGGACTCATTGCCAAGACTATCCTAGTGGACAAAGTCCTTTTCTGAACCGAGTTCACTCCTCATTTCAGTCCTGTATCACAGAATCAGCTTAACTTTTCATTCCATCCATGTCTATCTAATGAGATATAAATCCTTACCCAATGAATTGGAGGGAGATATAGGTCCCACCCATCTCATAATGAAAACATTCTTATGTCTGCCAAAAAATCATAAATCATACATCATAACATAGACCATGTAATAAAAATGGGATTCTTAAACATCGTGACATCATAAAAATTCATATAAGATAAATGAATTCATAAAAATAATTCCATCACAACATAGTCAAATAAATGTAATAATAGGGATAGAAACAGAACCCTATATTATCAGTGATGGGAAATAATATTGATAAAACACTTGAACTGCATTCCTGAGAAAAACTTATCCTTTCTACTTCAAAAACATTTTTCCTTTCTTAACATGTCATAAAATTTTAAACTAAAAGAAGTTAATTAAAAATAAACTTTAAAACATGTAAAGGACTCTTCATAGAAATAATGTTATATGGAATCATAAAAATCCAGTCATTCCGTATAAGTTAAGAAAATATTATTCTCATACTTTGGCCGAAAAAGTCAAAAAGTATCTCGTATTGAAACCGAAAAAATATTCCTTTAATATCTTTTTCTAAAAATTCACAAATAGGTAAAATTGGATTTAAACAATTTTAGGAGGATTGAAATAAAATTACATATTGTGGAAAAATGGATGTGGATGATAAATATTCCCTAGTAAATTTTGAAGTATAAATAATCTCTGATAAAAATGAGTTTGTGAGATTTTCCCTTACCATAGGTCTGATATGCTTCGTATGTATCTGAACCTTTTGTATATTGATTTAAGTAATTTAATTGACTTATTAAATAATAATATTCATTTTTATTATATATAAAATGGTCATATTCTTATCTTCTTATTATTAATATTGAATTGTTACTTGTTATTCAGGTGTTCATTGCTTTATGTTCTTATGCATGTCTTGTCGAATAAATTCTTATTCCTATTTTTAGGTTATAGATACTTCATTTCCAGAATGGTATCAGTGTAAAATATATCATATTTATTCACTCAATTCATTCATATATTATTATTCAATGCATATCATGTAGAACGACTCGAATCACAGTGTGGATACGGTCGACCGTACGTACGCACGAGCGATGATATCGTTCCCATGACCGTGGAATTGTATTTAAGTGTATATATAATATTTCAGAATCAATATAACTTTTCAATAAGAATATATATTTATTCTTTACACCATTATACCCATCCAAGTAATTTTGTGATGGAAAACATATTACACCACGGCGTGGAGACGGTATTCTGTACGTACGCATGCTAGGTGATTTCATTTTCCATTGGATGGATAGAAGGTGAAATAGGGTTGTTTGATATTTATAATAACATATAATTATATTAGTGACACTAATGTTATTACTTCATAATGAAACAACTAAATTAGAGGAAGTAGAAGAAGAAATAAATTTGAAAGAATCAGTAATAGATATTACCTCTTCTTCGACATGCCTCTTTAAAACCTACTCTTAGGGCACTAAAATTGGTCTTTGAAGAAGACCACGACCTCTAGTATGTTTCTAAGAAAGTTTATATGGTAAATATTTAGGTTTTTTCCAACCTTTAAGGATCAATATTGTGTGAAGAGGAGAGGGAGGAGGATACCTTTTATAAGGGAGGAGAAGGGCACCTTTGGAAACCCCAAAAATATTAATTTATAATGAATTAAAACCCCAAATAAAAACTTCCAAAATGACTCAAATACAAATATTAGTTGATATAGGGTTGTAATAACATCACCCAATAAAATTTATACATGTTGGGAATTTATTTCAAACATTATCAACTTGATTTATGCATATTTAATCTATTTCATTTTATTTGTGGTAATAAGATTCTAAATTATGAATTGTTATAAATAATTACTTATGTGTTGTGAATTATCCATAATTGGATAATTTATGAAATTTTAGACCATATAAATTTTAATTTATAACTTTTAAATATTTTTGTGATTTTTAATCAAATTTATACTACGTTATTTTTATAAAATAACAATAGTGTCAATTTTGACACTATTCATTTATTTGAATTTAAATAAACTTCACAAAAAAGATTTGTTCAAAACAAATGATTTAATAGATTTATAACATGTCATATATATCTAGAAAATTAGTGGAATACATTAAATAGTTCATATAGTATTTATTTTAATATTTCAAAAACAATTTATTTTATATTTCAATCAATAAAATAATTTCAACATCACTATTGTGTCACCATTAATGATAATTATTTAATCCTTAAAATTTATAAATAAATTCACATGATGTAGATAATTTTATTAAATTTTTTGAGATTATTAATTTTCTAAGTTTCATGAATTTTATCACTAAATTAAAATTATTATACTAATAAGATTTAATAGAGTGACATGTTGTCACTTTCTTTGGTTTTAATAATAAATAAATTATTTTCATGGTCAAAAGTCCATAAAATTTATATATTCCGACCCTTAGGTGATATGGGTCAACTTTTATTCATCCAATAGAATTTTAGAAAGTGTTATGTTGATTTTAAAATCTTATTTTTACCCTTAATTGCTCGATTTACATTTAACTGTATTAAATAAAAATTACTGTTGTTACTATTAATAATATAAAAAAACTAAATTTAACCTATTAAAATAATTTTGACCCACTGAATCCAAATATGTAATCTTTTTTTAAAAATTCAAAACACAGAATTTGCAGTAATTAATTTAAAATTAATCCCATTATTAAGAAAACGGGTTTTAAAAGATAAAACTTTGCCAAAGATTGAAATGTTTTTACCTATGAATTCAATGTACAAATTAATGCTAATGACATACATTATATTAAATGGTAAAAATATATTCTATTTATTATTTAAAACCATTAAATAATATATTTTAACCATATAAATTATTTTGATTAAAAAAGTTGTTTTTAATTAAAAATTGGCATATTTTTACTATTCATCAAAATATGAGAGTTATCATAAAAGTATCAAAAATTTATCCAATGTAAATTTTTATATATTTATTCAAAAGAATAGTTTTATTTTGTAAAATTGAACTTATAAACTTGTCAAAAATTAGAATTAAAATGGGAGCGCCATTAAAAGGCAGAAAACTGCATTTTTGAAAAAAAATAATTTTTTTATCTGAAAATTTTATTTTTTCACATATAATTTGTAAAATGAATTATAATGTTATATAAAATTCAAAATGTAGTTAATAATATATATAAAGTATAATTTATATAATATTTTAATAACGTATCGTTGTTTAGTGAAATTTGATATTGAGTACAACACATGCTATCGAGGAAGGTTGCTTTTGCGTATAATGCAACCCAAGCTAGTGTTGTGTGTAGTGAAAGATTCCTTTGATGTTTCATGTGACTTAAGACATAAAAAATATATACTTCTCATGAAATATCAAGTTGTTACATACTACCTCTCGGATATACAACTTCACGAGCTCATCTACACCGTAGGTCTCCTTAATCCGAAAAAAGTGAGCTACCTTTGTAAGTCTATCGACAACCACCGGAATGGAATAACTGCCTCATGTTGACCTCGAAAACCCAGTAAAGAAGTCCATCGTGACATCATCCCATTTCTACACCAGAATGGGTAACTGTTGTAACAGTCTAGCTGGCCTCTGTTTCTTCACCTTCACCTGCTGACAGATGGAACATCTCGTAGCAAAACCAGCTACCTCTCTTTTCATACCTGGCCACCAATACTGACATCTTAAGTCACGATACATTTGGCTATCTCTGGGGTGAATAGCCAAAGCTGAATCATGAAACTACGACATTAACTCCTCGTGTATATCCCATGGAACCCACACTTGTCCATAGAAACGAAGCACCTCATCATTGCCTATCGTTCATCAAGGAGGAGGGTCCTCACTTGCCACTGACTCCTGTAAAACTAGGACTTCTGAATCTGATAGTTGTCTCATCCTCACTCTGTCCAGGAGGGTATAAGTCACAAATAAGGAAAAAAGATAGGTTTTCCCATGACTATCGTGCACCTCGAAATGCATCTCAGAGAACAAAGCCATAATGAGCCACTCACCACTGGCCTCCTGCACTGCCTGTGTCTGAGTCTTCCTACTCAGTGAATTAGCTACTACATTACCCTTACTAGGCATATAGGTAAGCTCAAAGTCGAAAGACTGAAGGTATTCAACCCACCATCATTGTCTCGGATTTAGGTCACGCTGCGTAAAGATGTATTTGATACTTTTGTGGTTAGTGAAAACAAAAAAATTCTCTCCTAAGAGATAATTTCTCCAACAGCTAAATGCAATAACAACTGCAGCTGAATCGTGGTCACGCGTCGGGTAATTCTTCTCATGTGGCCTCAACTGCTGATACCCGTACGGATAAACTTGATTACCTAGCATCAACACTACTCCCAGCATAATACCTGATGCATCACCGTAAACTGTAAAGCTCTTCCCTTGCTCTGGAAGTATCAGGACTAGTGCTGATGTCAACGTTCCCTTCAGCTTCTGAAAGTTTGTCTCACAAGCATCTGACCAAATGAACTTCACATACTTTTTAGTCAAACCCGTCAACGGAGCTACTAAGTGGGATAATTCCTATATAAAGCACTTTTATTAACCATCCTACCCTAAGAAATTCCGTATCTCAAACACGTTCTTAGGCTGTTCCCAGGAAACTACTGCTCTCACTTTCTCGGGGTCTACTGCGACTCCTACCTTTAAGATAATATGACCCAGGAAGTGTATCTGGTCCATCGAGAAGTGGAACTCTGACTGCTTAGCATATAGCTGATGCCCTTTTAGTGTACTTAGTACGATCTCAAGATGGGTGGCATGGTCATGTAGAGTGTGAGAGTACACAAAGATATCCTCCATGAATACTAAAACAATTGATTCCAAATAAGTATTGAACACATGATTCATCAGATCCATGAAAACTGATGGCATGTTCGTGAGTCTGAAGAGCATAAACAAGTACTCGTATAATCCGTATCTGCTCTAAAAAGATGTAAGCGGTTTGTTTGTTGGTCTAACGCATTACTGATGATATCCAGATCTCAAGTCAATATTTGAGAACACTATTGCTCCCAGAAGTTTATCAAAAAGATGATCAATACTTAGAAAGAGATATCGGTTCTTAACTGTTAGCTGGTTCACCATCCGATAATCCACACAGAGTCTGAAGGTACCATCCGCCTTCTTCGCAAAAAGGACTAGTAAACCCCTAGGAGAAGTACTGGGTTGGATAAATCCCTTTTCCTGCAACTCCTATAACTGTGTCTTTAGCTCCTTCAACTCTAATGTATCCATCCTATAAGGATGAATGGAAAAAGGTACTACTTCTGGCACTAGCTCAATAGAGAAATCTACATCTTGCTTCGGAGGAAGACAAGAGAAGTTGTCTTGGAAGACAACCTTGAAATGATAAACTACTTGAGGGAAATCCTTCTGACAAGTCCCCTAATCATCCAGATATAAACTCGCAATCTAGACTGTCACACTACCTCGCCCACGTTGCTCAGGTCCAACTCGGCTCGCCTGGACATTCCAATCTCCATTGTATAGAAACTCCCCCACTTCTGGTGACATGAAACTCACCCTATGACAATTGAAATAAAAAAAGGCATGAAAGGGTACCAAAAAGTCCATCCTGAGAATGAAATAATAAGTTGTCATATCTATGATATAGAGGCCCCATAGAAAGTGACACCCACTAACCACTAGGGGGAACTCTTTGCATTGACACACAGCAGCCGTTCTAGTTCCCAATAGAGTGTCTAGCATCATATTACCAGAAGAAGAAGAAACACAGAGCCCATGGCTCTCCTCAATGGGAACAGATATAAATCTATGTGTAGCACCCATATCAAAAAAGTACAAATGAAAAAACAGAAGCTACTAGAATAGTACCTTTGACAATAAATGTTCTAGGATCCAGCTTCTGTTGGGTATGTTGCACTGCATATGCCCACCCAGTGCCGCAACTCTATGACATAGCTTGGCTACCCTGAGCTTATCTGCCCTGCTGCCTCTGAGATCCTGGTGTCTGGCTGCCAAATCCATGAAAACCATGTCTTCCTGCATGCCCTTACATACCCCAATTTCTCGACTAGTAAGATGCTTCTTGTCCTGCTCCCACACGCGGAGTCTGCACTGAACTCCTCTCACTAGCCTTTGGTAGAGGTGCCCTACAAAAACACTTGAGATGACACATCCTGCCACAAAATCGGCACTCCACTTGGTCATGTGGACACTGCAGTCTCTTGTGCCCCTCTTTACCACACTGGTAGCACATGACCTGGCCACATGAAGTATTCTTATGACTATTACTTCCACCATGAGAGAAGTACATCTGCCTCTTCCTCTTGCTGGTATAAATAGTACCATAAACTGGTGTCGAACTGCCATGGACCACACCACTACCTTCTTGCAGGTTCCATTCTTTAATCAGTGCCTGGTTCACAATAGCATGCACTGTAGGCAACGAGAAAACATTTACCAGTGCTCGAATGTTATATCGAAGACCATCCTCAATGTGTCTAGCCCTCAACATCTCATCACCCACCAGAACAAGTGAAAAACACTGAAGGTCGGTGAATCAGGAAGAATAATCCATCACTGACATGGCGCCCCGCTGCAGATTCATGTACTCTCAAGATAGATATTCCCTCAGCATCTCTGGGAAGAAGATTTTATAGAAGGATGCCTAAAAATATTCCCATTCCATGTCACGATGGTGCTCAAACTGGGTGGTAACATCCCACCACCTCTTGGCTGAATCATCAGTATATATGTAGTGAACTTGACCCTCCTCCCAGGAGGTGTCTCTAGATACTCAAATATCATCTGCATCGAATCTAGCCATGACTCCATAGCCTATGGTCCACTGTCCCCTGAAAACGTAGGCATATGCTGCTACAGGAAGATACATGTTAGCTCTTCCATAGATGTGGTAGCCTACAATGTTCCATAGAAGGCCTGCATGAACCGCATGAAGCCTTCACGAAACTGCGCATCCGCACCTTTGTCTGGTATAACAGCCAGTGCCACATATGGCACTGTTGGATGATCCATTGGTACCCCATAGCCTACCATCTTAGGAGTATAATTGCCACCACTCTCCTGGATATTAACCGAAGGTCGTCTCACCAGTATGACTCTACAAGGTCCAACACACCCTTTAGATGAAGAACATCAAGGAATATGAACTGAAAGCTTAAGAAGGCAGTAAGTAAAAGAAAACATTCTAGTTTTACAAAACAAGACTACACGGTTTGTATAAAACCCACACGGTGTGTTCCCATAATTTTTTCAAATGGGCATGTATTTCTGCAAAAACTGGTCGTGTTACACCCCAAACACATGGTGTTTTGTCCACACACAAGGTGTGTACATGAATTTTCTTCCACTAATTGAGTCCTTCTACATGGCTTAGCCACATGGCTTCTTTTGAACAAGACTACATAGCATTTATAAGGTCTACATGACGTGTACTCGTCATGTTTCACCGACCCGTGTTTTCCACGACACGGCCAGGTACACACCTCAAACTACCCGATGTGCTCCACATTAACATAACATGTATGACTTAGATTCTAACTGCCTGTGTTGTTAGTTACACGGCTGGCTACTTGGAAGACACTACACGGCGTGTTACACATGCACAAGGCGTGTACACCACTCCGTCTTCCCATACACACGGCCATTTCCTCACATTCTATCTCCATTTAAGACTACATGGTGTGTCCCTTAGGTACATGGCATGTTTAAGAAGAGGTAACACCGACCCATGTTTCTTAGTTACACGACTGGATCCCCAGGTCATACTACATGGTGTGTTCATTATTAAAACAGTGTGTATAAGCTTATATTTCTCTACCTGTGTTGTTAGTTACATGGAAGATACATGGACAATGCAACATGGCGTGTAGAATAACTACACGATGTGTACCTTCTTGTTTCACTATCCCATGTTTCTGCCTACACGGGCTATGACACGGGTAGAAACTACCCGGCGTGTACATACGGTACACGGTGTGTACATAAAAAAAATTCATTTCTTTTCTGATATAAGAGTAAATGGCATGTAATCATAATTACATGGCATGTCTTTTGGGTTTTTCTAGATAGTAAGCCTTAGAAACTATTCCAGAGCCTTGAAAAACACTGAAACCAACTCGAAAGTGCCAAATTTTGATCTGTGAGGGCCCATACTCCCTGTGACTAAAATCTTGGCATATTATACGTGTTATAACAAGGACAACATGTTAATGATCCACTAAATTCCAGTTATTGAGGGCCCATACTACTTAGGAATCAATGTTTTGCGTTCATTATATCAAAACCTCACACCACAATACCCTAACAAAAGCAGATATTTATCAAAGCAGTTATCACAATATCATGCTCTTCTAACACATCCACTATCACAACAACATGTAATATCTAATGCACCTACATGGCCTGGAAACTATGCATGGCATGTTTTTCTAACATGTGCCTATATGATGCATGAGATGGAATACCCTCATCTCATTGGGTTGCAACTTAATAGAACTCATATATAACATATAAACATCATAATGACAAGTGCGTCACCCAATGGTGAAAATCAAATTTACTGTAAAATTAAAAAACTAGTAATAATTTTGATAATAAGGTAGAATGGATTTTCCATGTACAAGGGTTAGCTACTCCTGGGAACAGCTTATTATCAACTACCATTTTTATCATATCCCTGACTAATGCTACAAACAGTAAGTCCATGAAAAGAACTCCTTTGATACAAATTTTTAACGCCCAGAATCCAGAAGCCACTCAATAGGTGCCCCAAACTCGGTTGGTCACATGACCTTAATTGAATTTACCCAAATTCTAGAGGCTTATGACTATCAGCGAGGGCCCAAGTCTGATAGTGGGGAAACTATTCCCTAATTTGTCAAAGTGTAGCGCAGCGGAAAAGATAAATAACATACAACAGCAGAAATAATAAACAATATATGGCTGAAATTGACAACTACAGTACAAGAGAACTAGTAGTTATATATATAAAGATGAAGCGTGTCACTAATTCTATGAAAGCAGCTAGAACTGGATACACTAGAATACAATACAATACAACTCAAATTACAAGGTGCAATCAAACAAAACAAAGCAGAGTAAATAGAACACAGCAGCATCGTAAGCCTAAGCTCAGTCCCATGCTCTATTACTCCTTAGATACAATCATGTACCTGTATAGGGACCCTTTCCACTTTCAACACCTGGATCAATATAGTATGTTTGGGCCGAATACATGACCCAAATAGGGTGCAAGAATAAATCTCAGTAGGCACCCACCAAAGGCTCATGCCCCACTGTCAGTGAAATTGTGCAACATCAGTGTGAAAAAGTAAATGCAATAAACTAAGCAGTACTCAAAAGTAACTAAGTCTACCAGTAATATTTCCATTTTTATATTCATTTAACCATGTCGAGCTTCTTCTTTAACATGGAAGGTATAACATAGGAAAATAACCATGGTGAATACTCATGATGACACTATCCTCGAACATAAAATCCTTACCCTCAGGTATTCAGAATCGGAACTCACAGGTATATGCCCATTTGCTTAATGAATATTCCCAAAAGGAGAACTAGGTTTTTCCCACAATCACAGAAACTACTACCCACGGGCATAGGAACTACTACCCACAAGAATGAGAATGGTTTCTCTTAGGCTAAACGAACACTGCCCTTATTCTATACAAGTAATCTGGTTGATCCCAACATGTTAGCAGGAAATTATATACAATTCCCCATAAAGAAATTTCAAATCATTTTAAATTTCACGGTATACCCATAGGTATTCTGGCCAAACTACTAAACAGAAGAATGCATTCTCGGGGTGGTCTAGGATCCAAGCAGTGATCCCAAATAGTAGTTTAAATATTTCATTTGATTATCTATACAATTCCATATAACTTTTCAGCAATGGACCCAACCATACAACCCCCCAACCAGGGGTTTTTAGCATTATGGTACACAAATTCAACTCAATAGTTGGAAATAAACACCAGAAAACCTACCTCGATCGTCTATGATCAGTATATGTGAACGACGCCTCCCGAATCGTCCAAGAACTATGTAGATCTAGGATAAAATAATTCATCTTAAAACTTAAATAACATCCCTTATAGGATGAATTTTCAATAACAGCGCAAGGAGAGGGGAGGGATTACTCATACAGTCCCAACGTGATCGACGGAGGCAGCATTGGATTCCTGGTGCATGATCGGGTGATCCTCCAAGGATTGGCCTTCCTACCAAGCTCTAAATGGCATTTCTTCCTCCTCTCTCAAATGAGGAGGCTACTACCTATTTTAAGCAAAAAAAGACAAACCTCACGGCATGTACTCTCAAGTACATGGAATATAGTTTTTTTTTAACTATTAATCCGGTGGCTACTTTCCACTACAGCATTGTTCATCCATTGACATTAGTACACGACGTGTTTTCCTGATTAAATGGAGTGTATTGTCGCTCCACTAGCTACTACCTCCACCACCTTACTGTTCACCTTTTGACTGATTACATTGCGTGTAAATACAAAGTACATGGCATGTAGTCATTTTTTAGACCCTTCATTGTCGATAGGCCTACACGCCCTATGCACTCATCCAACATGGCTAAAGTACATGGCGTGTAGAAAAGAACATGGCGTGTACCCACAAAATTTGGTATTTTTCACCATTTTCCTTATTTTATCAAAAACACTTAAGGAAAAGGGAAAATAAGAAACTTACACCTAAAAAATAAGAACTGTGTGCTTACAAACTGTAAAACCGAGATCTATATGACCACTGGAGAAAATAATATCAAAAAATGAAATAAATAAGAAGGGTGAGGAGAGGCTATTATGTTGAGAAATATACCAAAAAGATAGAGTAATAACATATGATGTACCATCGAAGGAGGATTAGAGACATAAAGAATAAGGGAGGACCACCCTTATGGTCGAACTGACTAGTGGGTGGAGAAATGGTGAATTTTGGATTATGAATCCTAAGATGGTGGTGTGCGAGTTTGAAATTATTTTAGATCTTTACATCTTGCACAATTTGTTATCACGTTTTGAGAACCGTGTGATGACAATGAAAAATTCCTTTGTCCTATGATAAATTCTTCCATAATTATTTCAACATGGTTTGAAAAAAAATGTGAAATCCATTATAAATGACTCTTCAAATAACACTTGATCAATATGGTTTCTTGGAGAAGGCCTGATGAATTTTCCATACAATGCATTGAACATGTGCAATGATAAAAACATCGTGAAACTCAAAATTCAAACGCATCAAAACTGAAACTCAAGAGTCAAAACCAACACCATATGATAAAATAGAACATATATTAAAAATAAAAACCTAGGTGTGACATGGCCTATTTTAAAGAAAATAAATAATTATTCAAAATTTATAATCATTTTTAAATTATTCAAAACATATAATTTGATGAATTTAATTTAATATTAAATCATAAAAATGTGATGAAAATTAGTTTTTCCTAAAATTTAATTTTTACATTTATAATATTTTTATTCAAAATTAAATTATAAGATTCATTGAATATATATTAATTGGATTATGTTTTCTATAAATAATCTAATAAAATTTTGAAACTAATCCATTATAGAATTTAACTTCTTAAATAATAATTATTCCATGAAAATCAATCCCTTATGAATATTTTAAATATTTACCATATACTTTTTATGATCTGATTTTTAAAAAAATTAAATTAATTTTTTCAAAAACATATATATTTTTTCATTAATTAATTATATTAATCACCTAAAAAATCATTAAATATTTATTGATAATAATATAACTATATATAATTAAATGGCTTTACTAAAAATATAGTGACTCTTTCTTAGGAATAAATAAAAATATTTATATTGATTATGACCATTATATATTTTTCAAAAAGTAGTAAATTCTATTCATACCCATCCGTTTATGGAAAACATACATTTCATCTTTAAATAATAATATTTCATGGTTTTTTTGTCACATCAAATCGAATATTGTACTCTATCAAAAATAGTATTCTACCAATTATTAAGATGTTAAAATTATTGATGAATATTTATTAAAAAATTAATATTTTGATATAATATTATTCATATAATCATATATTATTAAAAATAGATGTATGTTCTTAATAATTTATATAAAATATTTTTTTAAGTAAAAAACTATTTTTAGTTTATATCTCTTTTTCTTGTATTTACACGGTTATGTAGGTGTTTTTTAAGAAAAAAATTTATTATTTCCTATAAATTAATATAATTAATTGTATTGGAATCAATAAAATAATTTTCCTTTTTATATAACTATTTACATTTTTAAAAGTTTCATTTATCTAAACATGTTTTTTGTTGTGTTTTGTGATCAAATATTATTATAGATTTTCTGGACATCTAAATTTCATATATTTCTAAATGGATGAAATATTTTGAATTAGTATATTTATTATTATTTAATTATTTTAATATATTATTTTTCATAATTAGTTGTGAAGATTGTTAAAAAAATTTACCAAGTATATGGTTAAAATGGGTTTAATGGGTGTTAAACTATGATATTAAGGTAATAACAGATCATAAACATGTATAAATATAATTTGATGAAGATAATTAAACCATATATTTCTTAACCATTTATTTCATGTCCCTTTAGTTCCACATTTATAAAAAAATTACTTTATATTATGTAATACTTAAAAGTAATACCTCTTGTGTCCCTCTCCTTACTTATAAAAATGGATCATTTTCTCTTGTCTTCATCACAAACATTAAGCACTATAATAATGAAATTATATAAATGAAATCATTCATATCTTACTCCCCATCATAAAAAATATTTAATCCTTCTCCATTTGAAATCCTATGAATTCGGGATGCGTAATCCAAAGAATGACTCTCCAAGAATATGTAATCATTTTATCAAGTATTTTAAGGTTATTTTATTCTTCTATTTACAATAAATATATTGTATATATCCTAAAATTAGAAATCCAGTATAATAATTATATTGTAATTTTATTATGATTATAGGATGAACATTTTCCACCAATATTCAATTAAATTGGTAAATAATATATCACACATGTGAATGTCTAGAATATTATCTCTACATAGCAACATGATTCATTTTTTGTATCATTCATTCATTGTTTGTTATTATGATTTTATATATATATATATATATATATATATTATAAAAAAATTTGTTTCAAATTATTATAATATATTATTTACCTTCTCACCTCCCCATCCATTAGGAAATGATAACATCTCTTGTGTATACATGTGGATTACCACCACCCTGAAATGAAGTGATTATTTTTTCATTTAACCTCTACATGAATGGAAATAGGGATATAATAAATAGATATATATTTTTTAATTATATTATAATTATTTTTTAAAAATGAATTATTATTTAAGTTTCTATCATTCTAACCATATAAAATTAAAATCCCCACTTGTATGTAAGTACAGAAGAGGGTCTCTACAATGTGTTGTCATTCATATTTCATCACATACTTATATTAATGGTAATAAATTAATATATAATGATTAAATATGATATTTACTAAAACATTATGTTTTTTATATCATAGAACCACTATCAATATCTAATGATTGAAACATAAAAACATAAACATATAGAAAAACCCCATGAGTTTACAATCTGAAATGGAAGTTGTAAAAATGATTTATCAATATTTAGGTATTGAGATAATAAATATTTATGATATATTATGTTATAAGTATAGATATTATATTTATAAATTTATTTATTGTAAATTTAAATTTATTAGTCATGTATTCAACATCACTTATGAGGCATGTCAAATAGGAGGTAAGGGTTTTATGATATAATCTATTTTTTGTAGTATTGTTTATGCATAATTTATTGTAGATGAAATTATATCTTTTATATCTCAAAAATGATACATATTTTTTAAAACTATTGTTACTTATTAAAATAATAATTTTTTATTTACTTTTTTTCTTTCCAAGTAATAATATATTTGCATGATTTAATGTATGGAAACCCATATTTGTAATTATATTCATTGGAGAATATTTTCTATTCATTTATTTATGTCCATTAAAATGTTTTTTAAAAGGGTTTTTGTATTCTCTTATTGTTAATTAATGTAATCTTTAAGATTTTTGTCATTGTAAATAACGATTTTAAATTAATATTTTATATTATAAAAAATTTGGTACTTTTTACCAAATGTTACAATAGAATATTTATTCTAATGTATATCACATGATTGTTATTCACCACCATTATTACAATACATTTCATCGATGTCTCATTTGAAATTATCCTTTTTTATTTTCAATGATATTTATGTATGTAATATTTTTTAAATTTTTATATTTTGAATACATGATTTCATAATGAAATTGGTGTTATCCTCATTAAATGTTCTACTAGTATTTTTAGCCATGTTAGAAGAACTCTTTCTTCATGGAATGGAATGTCTCTCTGAATGGAAGGAAAGGTTTTCCTTATAAAAATGTTGTGATTTCAAAGATTTTCTACTCTATTATGGTTTAATTTTGGGATTTTTGTGTCATAAAAATATAAATTTGATGATGAGGAACATTACTTAGTGTAGAAGTATATTGGAATGAAACACTATCCCAACCTCTTGGAAAAAATGTCTTTTTCTCACCCTCTCAGTTGTCTGTTCATTAACAATATGAAACACTTCAACCACTCTCTTCTAGTGTAATTCATTTAGAGAATTATCAATAATAAATCTGTATCCCTAGGATTCCATAAGTCCATATTTTTTACAAGATGATTGTAGGATGCTCAAAATACATGTAATCCTCCACTTGGGCAGGCCTGAGGACAATTACACAAAAAATCCGTATCTTCTCATAACGGCTTGTTAGTAAGAAATATTCTAATATATTTTAGTATGAAAATTGTCTATTAACTCCACCTATATTTCAAGGTAACTATTATAAATAGAATATTGACTATGTTATATCTATCGAGTACTAGATAGACAATATAAAACCCTTTCATGATGACATTGCTACAACTACTTTGAATATTTAGTATCTTAATTAGGATGAATTTATTATTTAGTAGCCCTCTACCAATGTAATTCATAACTGGAAGAACATATACCATCAGTTTTTAATGGGAGGTTGACAATAGAATGCTTATTACAAGAAGTGGACATTTCCCTCATAGTTCACGATGTTATGGAGACTTTCCAACAAAAAACATATTGTTGATGATAACATACAATTCCCTAAAATTTTACTTGCTTGAAATGCACACCTTTTAATCCAAACTGTGTGGATCATGACCATCACTTCCTATGACGTGAAACCAATTACTTTTTATGGATTATTTTCATTAATATTTATGATCTACATCCCATTTATTATGCTTCTATTGAGTTTTTTCTCTAGAATATCTTTTGCATACACTTCTCTAGGATGATTTATATCATGTTGCAGGTAACATATGTGGATAAGGTCCATTACATTTAGAGAGGACATAACATGTACATTCTTGGGTATAAATTTTCTGGTATTTATCCAAGTGTCGTTGATCTCACTTTTATAAGAAAAAACATAATATTATGAATTTTAAATGAGGATAAACTCTAATGATATATCGAACCATATAAACCTTGAGGGATTATCATCATGTTTATCTTGTGAATGACTGGGTACAATATTCAAATTTCATAATTTTGATTTTGAAAAAATAATATTTATATGGATTACATATTTGACATTAATTTCATTCATTCATATGTTGAATGAATAGGACATAGTATGTGATGTTTTGGATTTGTTTATATCACCTTTATAAATATTATGTATTAAGGGATAAATTAGAATGGGTATTCGGCATACTCATATCCTACATATGTATAGTTTATTTCAAAAAGGTCATGACTATAATATTTTAATGTTCCAT
Source organism: Viscum album (assembly GCA_963277665.1). NCBI lineage: Eukaryota > Viridiplantae > Streptophyta > Magnoliopsida > Santalales > Viscaceae > Viscum > Viscum album. The sequence goes on along the minus strand of OY728157.1, from coordinate 1,561,656,628 downwards.
GTTTTTTATTTTATCATTATGAATTATGTTATTATAGTACATCCAATTATTTATGTTGATATGTATTCTAAGGATATATTCAAATTTCTTGTTATGTTATTTACATTACATATTTTATTAGTTTTAATCTATTTCAAATTATTGATGATGTGATCCATTTTATTTTATTAATGTGTATAAAAATAACCACTAGCTCTTTGTTTCTAGATTTGGGGTATTACAGTTCCAAAATGTGCTTACCCAAAAAGTACATTGGAATAGCCAACAAGAGTGTATAGTTCAGTTTCACATTATACTTGAACAGCAGAATATTGACTGGTGAATTGGGGGGGTTTCTTCCATTGATTCATTAAATTGGTTAAATTTTTCATGTGACTATTACATATACAAACATGGTGAAATTTTATCCCACACATAATTAATTTTGTTGTCTATTTGAATTAATTTTCATGAATCTTGTTTCAACATTTTTATAATGTTATTGGTCATATATTTCTCCTCATTTCATTATCAGATAGTCCATATGGAAAATCAATTCAACTTTTTCTATCTATATATCCATGGGAACATTACCCAAACACCATCTCCACAAAGATATTACATTAATCATATCATTGTAACTAATTTTATCTTTCCTGACTAGGTATTTTTTTTGATTTTTTTAAACCCCTAATGATTCAATGTATATTCTTATCATCGATGATATAAAAATATGAGTCTGATTATACATGTTGTGTAATTAAGTCCCCCTAATCCCTAAAATATTAATTATCATTTTTCATAAACATTATAAATAACCTATTGAATTTTTTAGAATTTTTCTGGGGAAATACTTGGTATGAAATATCATCTTAATGACATAACGCCCTATTTTTTCAATTCTATCATTCACCTTCAAATACATTACCCATTTCCACCATAGGACATATTTCCATATAAATGGAAGATGAACAACATAAAATTACCTTTAAATGATATGTGGATCTCATAAAATATCATTTAAATTATGATTACACTATATTTTGAAATAATCAAATAATGCACTAAGAATCAAATTTCATCGCGATTTAAATAACTCAATGGATAGATTCTCAATTTTGGTGGAAGAATATATTCTATATTATTCAGATAATTTTTCAAAGAATAAAATAGTTGGGTAAGTACTATTATGATATTCTTCACTCTATCAACCATTTCATTCGTAATTATTTCAAGACAATCACTAAATTTCCATTAAGATTATTTTTTGTTATAGTTTCACATTATTGACAACATTTTCTAAAACATAAAAGGAATGAATAAAAAATTCATCAATAATGAATTTATAAAACATTTATTCTCATGCTCTGATAAATTATAATTTCATCTCTTATGGGATCCTTAATATTATAAAATCCTTACTCACAAATTATCCTTCTAGGATTTGTTACCTAAAGCTTTGTCTAATGATAAGAAAAATAATTCCAGTAGCTACATTCCATTGATTTTGGTTTTTATATACAATGTATATATACAAGGGAATACCCCATTAGAGTTATATAAATTTTGTATATAATAGGAAACTACTAATTCCAATGGATTATATTGTGTTTATTCCAATATATGTATTTTTGAGGTAATTACCCTGAGGTTCGTTTATTCAAAAATGATATTTACTTGTTTTACCTAAATTGGAATTTTTTTATTTAGTCCACATAGACTTTATTTTACAAACATTTAGGGTTTTTTACTATAGTTATATTTATCTTATGTTTTTTCCAATAACAATTTCTAGTCAAATACCCCCAAAAATTCATTTTTTTTCTTCTGACTAAATATACTGGACAAAATATTTCATTCATTATAGTAACATCATATTTAAGATAAATAAAATAAATGTAATACATTCTAAAATTTAAATGTTTTGTGTCATATTTAAAATAGTTTCATAAGTTAATTAAGTATGATAATGAAATTATTTACCTTTTTCATTTCACCCAATATAGAGCTCAATTTTATCATTAGAATATTTTTATCCTAATAATATTGATCCTTGAAAAGGCAGAGATAACTTATCTATCGAGGGAGTAATGAAATAAAATCAATATAATAAATGGTATAAAATATATTAATCAATTCTTTTTAAGAATTTGATCACCATAATCATGGGGTAATCATATTAATATGGAATGTAATTTGTTTATGTTCGTAATATGAAACATCAAACCATATTTGAAAAATACAACACATGGTTGTAAATAATATTTGAATAAGGTTCTCACATAATGTATGTGCAAAACATTTAACATCACAATTATATAAAAATAATTAATCTCGATAAATAATGACATAAAAAATCTCATGTTATATACCACATTTTCAGAGTCCTTGGTGGGATATATATTTCTGGTCCCCATCATCACATCATAAAATTATTGTAATCTTACAAGCCATAATAAAAGGAAATATGTAACCATAATATTCATGTAATAAACCAATGGAATGAAATGGGATTCATTAAAAAACTATAAAACAAACATCAGTGAATAACATTTCATTTTCTCAAAAGAATAATGGATATCTTGTTTTGGAATAATATAACATCATTATTGAATTTAGGTGAAACATATCAATATGTGGGAGTGATAAATTTTTTAAAAAAATTAAATCGTTTTGTATAATATATGTAATTTGATTAGAAATCATTTTGAAAATGTAAAAATAATTATATCATTGTATATATGAGGTCAAGTGTAGTGAAATTTTATTCTTAATAAACTATTGAATATTCCATTTTTATAGTAATGAGAATGATGGCATAAAAAATGAGTTGGTTTTGTGATTCCCCATGGCATACATAATTTTTAATTTCATCCCCATTTTTTCTTTATGTTTCAATCACATACATATTGTTAGACATTAATCTATTTATTATCTATATTAATTATTGTAACATTTGAACAACGCTAATTAACAGTTTTTATTTTTCTATTTTCATTGTTAAAGGTGTAAGGTGAGAGATGTATATAATATTATTATATTTAATAAATAAATACTTATATATTTTTTTTGAAATTTATTTTTTATGAAAATACTATTTAATTTCTTCTAGGTGGATTAATATTGAAAATTTTATAAGTATTGAGTAAGAGGAGTGTAAAATGAAACGTAATATTCTTCAAAATCTTACATGCTACATTGTGTTGTTCATCCAATTCATCATTTTACATATAAAAAGGATTCTATTATATATCATCAAAATTTAAATATGGATGATAACGATAAGAGTTTTTAGAGAATTAGGCATCGATTTTTCTATTCTATGTGCAAGGAATGTTGTTTTCCAAGGGTTGGGAGTGGTTATATTTGAACTTGAGAAGATATGTGTTATTTGGAAAAAAATTTGAATGAAATATATTCCCTATGAAAAGAAATGTAATTTTAAAAGTATTGAAATAATGAATTATATTTGATTAAAATATATTATTTTAATACATTCAATCACTATATAAACGAAATTAATTTTTTATAAAATTTTTTTGTGGAAAACTGTACAATTATATCATTAAGAGAATAAATTACAAAATAATCATTTGAAAATAAATTTTATTTTTTAAATTTGAATATCATAAATTGTTTGGATTATTATCAATGTCTTTGGCAGAGACTATAAATTAAATATTAAATATTTTATTATATCAAATTTAATATTGTAATTGAAAATATGGTTATATAATTAAAAAATAATTACAATTTACAAAACAATTTATATTCTTCCAAAAAATACCAAAAAAATAACCCTTATAATTTTTTAACATGATGATTCTTAAAAGGAAATAAAATTTTTTATAATTTTTTTTAAAATATTTATTTAAAATTATTATAAAAAAATTTTTTTTTGTAATTATATAAATTTTTTTTAAACAATACTGTAATAGTTTCTTTTTATTTATAAATATTTATATTTTTTATGTGGTTAAAATATTAAAACATTCATCTATTTGTTGTCATAAATATTATTTGTCTGGAATTTTATTATTATGAGGTTATTGTATGTGTCTAATGGTCATGTAATTGTTCTTGATTGTGTGGTAATAGTTCATAATTGTTATTTTACTCTTAGAATGATCATTTTACTTTTCCAATGATCATATTACCTTATAAAACAAACTATTAATTCATTCATTTATCAATCAAATAAATTCCAAAAAACATTCTATATTCTCCATTTACAAAATATTATTTGGATTAATGGTGTCCTATATCTTTTTTATGTGTTATATACAAGTTTGATAATTCTTGGTGATCAATGTGATCCACTTTTTCATGTTATAATTATTTTATTTTGTGGTGTGTCTATTGTACCATTTTAATAATTTCAATTTTCATGTATAATTTTATTCTATATTTGTAATTTTAATAATTAATTAAATTAATAATTATTTATTATATATTAATAGTCAATATTATATAATAATTACAAAATACATTATTTATTCAGAATGAAAATCAACATATTTTCAAACGTGTGAGATGTTATAGAAAACAACAACCACAATTTGTTTTTATCTACACCAAATGAATTTAATAATATTTTTCACAATTTCATCTAATATAAATGTCTCCCCCAATAAAAATTTATAATGTACTCCCCCATTGGTTTCTACTACACTTCTTTTAATGCACTAACATGATTTAATATTATTATCACACTAAATCCAACACATCTGAGAATTGATAAAAATAAATTTAACAAGACCCTCATATATGTGTCCCCTAAGGTCTATTCCATTTATAGTTCATCAAACTACAATTGTTTATTTTCTGCAATGAACTATCACATAACACCCATGACTTGTAGGACATATTCCATGATCATCCTTTTTAGTGAATTCGGTGAAGCTTCCAAATTTTATCCAATAGTAGACATAACATCCACTTGAAAATAGTTCAATAATTTCCAAACTTACTTACATACAGTTGTTGACGAATTATTTAATTTCCATTAAAATATCACTAATCTTCTTCAATCCACATGGTTCTATAGAACATTTTAGTTATTAATCTGTTATTGAAATTTATAAAAACATAGTATCTCAGGCCCCTTCATTTGACCACCACATATTAACTATATACATTATAACCCCATGGAAATTTAAGACCATGACATAATAGACCCATCTCATACATAGGTCACATCCTTATGTGTTGGTACTTACTAGTTGGTTCATACTTCATCATTTTATAAACATCTTATGTTCTAACTCATTCATATAACAATATGTAATGGATAAAATCCTCATAAACATGATGAAAATATGAGTTGTCTCACATATTTATATGGGTCACATCATACATGGTAACTCTCTAAGATGATCACACAATGATGTCACATTGAAATATTTTTATATATCATTAATCAATCAACAAAACCAATGATTCCTTGAATCTGGAATTAAGACACAATAAATGAGATTCATTATTTTCATCTAATCACTTTTTATTATGAGAAAGTAAATATGTATTATATATTACCATTAACTAGCATCAACATAAAAATGTTAAACCAATATAATATTAAACTACATATCAAATCTCATGTGAAATTCACTCCCTTCACCCCATAGATAATGATATAACAATGAAAAACTCTCACAGTGGTTCATAAATCCATAAATATCTATCGAATCCCATTCCTATGAAGGAATAAACTATTATGTTTCACTTCAATGAAGATAAAATCATAGTATTGGGTGTTTTATCCTAGTAGTCCTTTGATTAAACTCTTTTTCAATCCATTAAAAAACCTATCATGTATATAAATTAAATTTTATCATCAATAAATATTTATACATTAATTTCTATAATTACTTGAGAAAATATATAATCAACTACAATACCATAATGAAGCCATTACAAGATTATCAATATAGAATTAGTATTAAACTAATCATTCTTCAATATCAAAAATTTTCCAATTTTGTAGGGTAAAGCATATCTCCCCGTCTATGATAAAATATTACCATCTCACTAAATCCAAAACATGAAAACGAATCATTGGATAGATTAATACACAGCTCTCACTCCACCCAGATGGTTATCCCATCATCATTTGGTTCCTATTCTTGGTTAATGTACTATAAACATTATATATGTTAGAAAAAATAATGAAAATTGAATTCTTAAAAATCAAATAACTTAATTTATCCTGATTCCATTACAACAATGCACATTTTTCTTATTCTTAGTGGGTGTCAATATTCCTTTACTCCCATACCAAGATTTTCGTTATCACTTATTTATGCTTTTCAATTAATATATAATCAATTGAACAATATTAATTAAGTCATCGTAATCATATTGTGGAATAAAATAAGAATTAAAAATTTATTTTTGAAAACTCTGAATAAGTAATTATAGATTAAATTACTAACTAAACCCAATTTCCTTTTGAAGACAAATTTTTAACTCACACATTAATAAAAACGTATTATAACCCAATTTGAAAATTATATATGTTGTATAACAATATTATATTACCATATTACATGAGTAAAAAAATAAACCATAAATTCATATATAATATATTATAATAATAGCACACCAATTTCTTGTAGAAATTAATTACAATAAAAAGCCTTAAATAAACATGAAATTAATCCCACACATGTACTAAAAAGGAATGAATATAGATTCTACAAAACAATTGATAATGTTTAAAATATATTAATGGTATATAATATCGTAAATGTAATTAAAAAAATAGTCTTGAATAATTTTAAAAATTCTGTACCATTGAATCCACATGATATAGACCGTATTGTAGTTCATATATATAAAGAATGGCTCTATAAATAATAGTGTTATTTTAATTTTGATGAGGCTCGGATAAAATATATGGGGGTATTATAGCCCAACTATCATTGTACACAATAATGTATAAATAATTTAAGCTTCCATAACCTATTATATAATTCAACTATAGTAGATAGAATTATATTTGATAAAAAATGGATTTTCATAATTGATCAACATTTTTTGTTTTAGTTTATGTTTATTTTTATTATGCTTTTTGGTTCAATACAATGTAAAACTGTAAAACATTGGTATTATCTCGAGAATTAAGATTCTAAAATTTATCAATCATGAGGGAATATTTATTTATTCATCAAAAATTTAGGTTCATGAAAAAAATTATATATATGATTAATTTATAGACGATGCTTATACAGATATTATTTAAATAATACTCATATGAATGATATCCAAGAAAAAAATGATACATTTTAAAATGAATATACATCAAAATAGTGATATTATTATGTTATTACCACATAATAATAAAACATTCAAAAAATATAGGTGCATCATTTTTGTCACACATCAAGAAGATTGTGAAAATGTGAAAATAATGTGTGCAATAATACTAAATGATTAGTTATTAGGACAATGGAATAGGCATCAGAGCCCAATACATTAACCGAATCCATAATATTCCTCTATTCCATCTCAACGGTTTTATTATTCAAAAATATTTAATATATACACATATTAGGATTGTAAAAACAAATTTTGATCCCTTTTGATAATATATAGGATAATAATGAATGGTATTGTTAATAATATTCATTGGAAATGATACCACTAAATTCGACATCTATCAATTGCCTTAGGAATTATTTATAATGATATAAAAATAAATACAATTCAATTTCAATTGATTCATAACACTATGAAAATAGGGGATAATATATAATATTTTGGTGCCCTATTTTAAGAGAATATTAAAAACCAAGTACTAATGTTGATAACAATTTAATTCTATTAAATTATATCCAAAAACTTAATGATGTGAATAATTTGAATTTCAATATATTTATATTCAATTAAATAATCATAATGACCAAGAGGAAATAGTGCCAATAATTATAATAAGATGATATTAGTCATGTTCTATTCTCAATAACTAAATCCCATGTTTTTCTATATAAATAAATAATAAAAATCTCAAACACCACACATCTTATTTATAATTTGTCAAAAACCACTTATTTTTTATTAATGAACACATAAAAAAATTATTATGCCTCATTTTGAAAAAATTTGATTTAATTTTCAATTAAATAAAAAATCTATTTATTTTATCTGTTGCATCTTGTTTATATAAGTAGACTATATTTTTAACAAATACTTAACATTTCACATTGAATATAATTTATAAATTTATATTCTATGTGTTTTAATGTTACATTTCACTTATATGGATAGTTTATCATATAATAAAAATTTATACCATGCATTATTAGAATCATTCCTAGGACATGGGATTAATTTAAATATCTATAGTTTAAATTTTACACTGATAACATAAATGTTTACACACTATATATAATACAACAATTCATACATATCAAATCATTACCAATTTAATTTTATTATTATCTTAATCATTTGTTTTTTTCGTTCATGTGAGACATATGTTCTTTAAGTGTTGATATATTTTTTTTGATATATAAGAAATAAATGTTTTTCCATATTAGTCATCCAATAAAACTGAGGATATGGATGACCAATTAAGAAAAGAGTAAGATATATAATCTCATAAATATTAATATGTATTATTATGTAATGTGATTGTGTCATTAATATTGATTTTAAATTTTATGGTAAAGATATTGTTTATAATCACTCATGACTATAGATTACACAAAATATCATGAACAATAATTTGGAAAATAACGTAATATATTAATTTCTAATATTTATATTAAAACCATTTTCATATGACTTAGATGATGTAAATTAATCCACACAAATGTTTAGTATGTTAAATGACATAGATTTTCAAATAAAATAATTTTTTTTCATGTTCCCATTACTATATATATATATATATGGACATTCTCTTATTTCTATAAAGTAAGGGTAAAATAAAATTAAGCTTTAAGAGGTTGTAAATAATTATGTAATTATATATATATATCTAACTCATAGAACCATAATTTTTAGAACCAGTATTTTACTATTTTTACAAAATGTGCAACAATAATTTTTTTAAAAAGATATGGTGTTAGATTACTTATATCAATTCAAACATAATAAATTTTCATACTCACTATAGTTTTATTAATATTATTAAGTACTAAATTCCAAGAGAAATACCCATCATATTTATAATCTTTGGGAAACAATGGAGATAATATTGGCGATGAGAATGAAAACATCAATAATATAACTTCCATGAACTTAGAATATACATTTAGAGTAAGGTGGGATATTTTTAATTATATCACTATAATTTATATTATGATAAAAATATAACATATAGTCAAAACTCATTTTTATCATCTTATATCACTGATAGATGAAAGTTACATTTCATAAAACTAATTTGGAATTTAGGGGAATAAACAACTTCATTATTTGAAATTGGATGTACCGAAACAAAATCTGTCACTAAAATAAATTACACATATAAGATAGAGAATAGTGGAACGGGAAAATTATGGCATTGACCAATTTAAAACATAAGTAAACAATTAAATAATAATCATATTAATCAATCAGGAAATGTTTGTTTCAATCCAAAATATGTTACAAAATAAGAATTCAAGTGTTATTGGGAACATGCATATTGTGGAAGGATTAATCATAGTACTTTATGGATAACAATTATCATTTTATGATCAATATGAATAATATATTGAAATCAATCATCAATAATTAATAAATCTAAATAAATAAATAAAAGTTTTTTTAAACAACCAATTCAACCTTCTAAAGTATATATACAATTATTAAACAAGAAAAATCATTCATTTAAAATATATAAATATGTATGGGATAATAAATATTGAAAAGTTTCATGATAGATATGGGTAATTGGTCACAAATAATACATATTGTTCTATTATATGTGTCTTAAATTAACATTTAAGAATATTATTTAATGAATATTATGATATTAGTTATTGTTAATGAAGATATCTGTACTTTTTCGGTGGATACCAAGAGTTAGAGATACAATATTACTAAATGGAAATGGAATTTAAGGATTCATATTGGCAATCAATCATGGAAACATTTAACGAAACATAGAAACAATCAAGACATCAAATCATGTACCATTATAATGAATGTTGTCCTGATCGTTAATTAAATTAATTAAATGTGTTTGTGGAAGAATGGAAATTTTCTAAAAAAAAGTTGGAAACAAGATTGAGGTTCTTGAGAAGTGTTTATGAAGGAACTTCATTTATTTGTGAGGGATTTGGTTTGAAATATTATTCATATATTATATTGAAAACGTAGAAATCTCAATATGATTTAATTTTATAAGATTACTAATGGTAATTCAAAAAATTCAGTATCTACATAATGGTACTTATAAATAACATTGGAAATGAAATAACAATTAAATGAGCCTATGAAATTTTAATAATGGATGTAAAGATGAAATGAAATCTACATAAAGGTTTATCTAAGAATAAATACTAATATAATTGTATTTTTATATAAATATAATATTTAGACCAAGGATAATTGAGAAACATAAAGATTTTATGAACACAAATACCAAAATATATGTAACATAAATTCTATATAAATGTAACTCTATAATCTAAAAAGATAGTTATTGGTCCTTGGAACAATAAAAAGTTACCTATTTATGTTTTTTAACGATAAATGTTTTTATAAGGAATAATATTTTTGATAAATAGATACTTCTAGAATATAAATTTTTAGGAAAATATAATGGAAATTAGGTAATTATTGTCGGATTAAAATCATGCAATTAATCATCTAGATCAATCAATGTATCATGATTCAAGAAAATTTGAATGATATATTCATTACTGGTATTTTTTAAGCTTTAAATGTTCCCCAAATATTATAATATAATAACCTGATTTATGAAGTTACTAAAGGAGTAGTGGTTTCAATGTAAAATATTTAAAAAATTAAATGAATAATTTTCATTCATAATATATTTGTGTGTTCCATATTTCATAATATAGATAATAAAAAATAAAAAAATTAATATTTATTTATAGAAAATATATTTTTAATATTATAAATGGAACATAAATTTAAATTATGTAATGATATATATACATATATATATTAAATTGAGTTTTTAGAAAAATTGATTTTATTGATATTTTCTCACTTGTATCTTAAAATAATTATTATTATTTATGTGAGTAACATTTCAAAAAATTAGTTTCATTTAATGATTCATATTTTTCAAATAATCAAAAGATAAACAATTAATGTTTTTCTAAATTATTAAATTTTGAAGAAAAATATGATAAAATTTTAAAATTTTAAAATTTGAAATTTCTAACAATTTTTCATATGAAAATAATGGCAAAAAAGAATAAAACATTAATGATGATTATAAGTAAATATTTTTTTTAATTTTTTAATATTAAATTGATCCTAGAAAACATATTCCCATCTTTATAAATGTAAATAACCAATTAGTTCAAATAAATAGAACTGGTATCCGCTTGAATAAACATTTTTCTCTATAAAAATCAGTTATTGGTTTTAATGAAATCCAAATAAATAATTTTTTTAGTTATCTATTTTTATCGTGATAATTAATAACATTGATAATATTATCCAAAAAATAAATTTAGTCAAAAACAGAACATCTGAAATACACTAATTTTATGTATTAAGTTAGATATTACATAAATTAGTAAATTTTACCCTTGAAAAATATTTTTCTTAAGATTATTATTTATATAAATGGGAATGTTAAAATTAATACGTAATTTCAATTTAAAATTGATTGTTTTACCAAATGTGAAAATAAAATTTCTATGTAAGGGAAAATGTGCGTGAAAATGGGTTTAATATATTTTAAAAGGTTGTGAGATTATAAAAACACAAGTGATAATTGGTAGTGGAAGATGTATTGAACATAACTTTTCCCCACTACATTATTTAACATCTCTCCTGCATTTGTTCATAAAAAGGCATTAAAATTATTGATATCTAAATATATAATTCCAAAATGATACTTTATTTACTTATAATATGAGTTCACCCACTCCCAATTTATCCACTGATTTTTATGATATTTGAAAAAAAATACGACATAATTTCTCTTCAACACCCACCCCACTTACTAGAATCATCTTATTAACAAATGTTCAAGACAAATAATCTTAAGGAGTAATCACTAGTAGAACATCCAAATGGATAAGTAATGATTCTATCCCCAAATTCGTAAATATGATATTCTAATACAAACCTCAATTACCTTAAATACACGATGTTATGATATAATAAATAATAATATTATTATTAAATTTTATTAAACAATGTTAATGACAAATTTTTATATTCCTCTAAAATCATTATCAAAATTGAAATTATCTTTATGTGTTTTTGCGAATTATATCCTCTAAGAAACAGTGATTTTATTTTCCATAAATTCATTACATTAATTTACCATAAGTATTATTTAATATAAAAATATAATAATTGTAACATTAATAATAATATAAAATTATAATTAATGTATTTTATACACCTTACCGTTCTACGAAAAAAGAGAACAACATCTTTGTACGTACAAATTATCCCCTCCAAGAAATAATGAAATTTATATCCTCAAATTCCTAACATATATGGTTGTATAAAAATATCTATTTTATAAAAAAAATATTAATGAATATATTTATATTTTTTAATTATTAAATATGTCCATCTATATGTAATAATTATAATAAATTGATATTTTAATCTTAACTTCTTTAAATGAATAGTTGAAGGTGCATCCATTAATTCTGATCCATTTAAACAAAGATTAAAAAATATTAATTAATATGATAATGTAATAATAAATGAAATAGAAAATAAAAAATCATGATAAAATGAATTCATTTTACAACACTACATACCATTTTTGACAAATTGATTTTTTTTAGAGGAATTAACAAGAAAAACACAAGTAACCGATAGAAGAAGAAATTATATTAAAAATAAATAAATAATGATATTTAATGTAAATTAAAAATTACATATAGAAGAATCATGATATTGTTAATTTTAGTAATTATCATAATTATTTTTATTTAAATAGTTAAATGAAATTGAAGAGGGAATTATTACCACTAGTATGGGATCATTAAAACAACCCTCATTATTTTCATATATCACATTCTCTTATTTTTTCATCCAATCTCTATATTATCATATAATATAGTTCATCAATATCATTTATATATTTTAATTATGTTTATATCATTTATACTTTATATTTATTTTTTAATAACACATTTTCTGGGTTCCCTTATAATTTTCCAATTTTCATTAACCAGGACATAAAAAATCATTCTTATTTATAATATTATAACATCTATCACTTCAATAAAAAAGTTTTTAGCCATGAATAGATTATGATATCCCTTATAATATTGTATATAATATTCTTGGGTAAATTCATACATAATGTAGAATAATTATCTATTTCACTCCTAAACATATTCATTTCTTATTTTGATAAAAATAACCAATGATGTTAAATTCTATTCATACTTATCTATTACACTTCTCATGAATTCTTCCATATTGGAACCCAATGTTCTAATACATTTGTATCCTTATGAACATAAAAAATTATTTACCACATTCATTAACTATTCATTATGATATAGTAATTAATTATTCATTTATACTATATTATGAAACCCAATTCTTTCTGGTGGGGTTCGTCATGCTTAATCTTTTTATGTGTGTTCCTTTACTCATGTGGCTCACATTATCATTTAAATATTATGATTATAAATATGTTATTGTTGGTACTTGAGTAATATATTCCATGAAATCATTGTGATGTTATTTAATCTCATTTAATACAATGTATAGTGCATAGACTGTTAGCCTAAGCACACAATGCTATATGACGTGTTGACGTAGAATTATACTGGCATCAAATGAATTGGGTACCATTTCCATGTCATGAAATATTATTTATAGGACTAGTTACTGAACCTAATCTAATATGTTATAATTTCATATGTATTTAACTTTGACTAATTCATATGTTTTCTTTCATTATGATGATTTCCTTTTGTTTATTCAATAATATTATTATATCATTTCCTAAAAAAATATTCCCATATTTATCAAATTTTATTTTTTTATCAGATTATCAATATTTATTAAATATTGCAATCCATTATCATGTTTATTACATTATTAGTCTTTTAATCTCTCCGTTAATTTTCTTTCCCATGTTCATCCTTTTCAATTTTAAATGATATATTATAGATAAGTATAATATATGGGGGTTTTAAATTAAATTGATGTAATTTCATTATGATTATATTGTTATGTTTATAATATTATATGGACTCGAATTTTCCCCCATATATTATACAATAATATTTAAGGGATTATTTTTGTAACTAGGTGGTGAGACGACATGAGATTAGGCCCCTGGTACTCCAGGAAATAATTTTTTAAATAAATTTAATATATTAAATATAATGTGTTTTTAGTTTTCTAAAAAATTATGAATAACACCACATCATTGGAATATATTTTTAAATATGAAGAATTTAATGATTTCAAATCATGAATATTACACTTTTAATAATATAACATTTTTCAACATTGGGGATTTATTTAAAGTGTAGTCGAATGGGAATAAATAAATTAATTTAATTAAAATATATTTTTTTTCAGAGGTGACATAGTGACATAACTTCTCCCTATTTAAATATTCTAATGCCTAATTATCAAGGATATAAACATAACACTAATAATTAAAAGTTATTATTATAGAGAGATACATGGATAGAAACTATGATGGGTCAAATATTGTCATTGTTGAAAAAACTCAAGTATCTCACCAGAGAAATTGTTGTTGAATCATTATTCATCAGTGATAAATCCTCCTTCTGTTATGAAATTTTTATTATGTGATTTTTTCACTATTTTCATATCCTATAGAAAATAATAATCAGTCATCCAAAGAATTGATATTCTATTTGTTCATATTTTGGGTGATGGATTGTTTTGTGAGAATTATTAGGATAAATTATTTATTTTAATTTGTATCGTCATTCAACATTATTATATAATTGGATATAGGATAACCCAAACAATTATGATGTCTGATACCCATTTTCATGATTCTTTATTTTCACCATCCATTTTCTGTGTTTTCAATACTAGGGTTTCATTTAGCTGGTGGTTCCCAAGTATATCAGATAATCAATCATTAAACGACTATTTCATGGGAAAAATTTTTATATCAAAAATCCATGTAAGGATTAATTATGGGATTGAGATGTGTTGATGGTTATGATATATCAGTACCAGATCAAGGAACTTCTTTTGGGGGTATTAAATCATATGATAATATAAAATCTATAGGATTGTTCCCAACCTAATAAGGATAAACTGGAATTGGATATATGGTGATGATCGTGTTTGGTTAACCCACATCAGAAATACATAAGAGAGATTTACATTAAAACTGGGGGTGATTGAAGTGTGGGAATAAAGATAGTAACTATATGTAGTTATGAGAAATCCCATAGTACCCAGTGTGTATTCTAATCTTACACTTATTTTCGGATAACGTTATGTAGCTCTTGAGATTCTTCGGAATGAGAAATGTTTCATTAAGTGTTAACCCTATCATGCGGTGTTTGACTTGACCTAGTGCCTCAACAAGCTCCCTTATGTGTACAAGGACAAGGTTAGTAGTAAAAATTCTATGAAATGTTTTATGTATATATATGGACATAGGCAGGCTAGTTTCATAAGGGAAGAGCTATATAAATTGAAATGGTGAGGTGTACATGATCTCGAACACACCATTTACTCATAAATGGAAACAACCACAGGAACGGACAATGATACATGGGAAGGACCTAGTTATAAATTGTCACATTGTGAGATCTTTAAATAATGGAATTGACCCATTATCTACTTCCACATGGACAATTTTTCATTAAGATATGTTACATTGATACATTCACTAGGTGATTATTATAGAGTTGGTTCTGAATCAGAGAATGGTGATCCACCTTAAGGAAAATAAATCTTGTATATAGTTGAGTAATACCACTATGATGGCCGAAGTGTGATCTTATATCATCTTCACTTTCATATGTGTGGTTCTTGATAGCATCATCCCTAGTACAACATGGCCATAAACCCCTTATATACCAGGATAATATAGAATACGTTGGTGATATACAAAGTGGATCGAGGATTGATCTATTTTTTGTTTATCAATTACAAAATTATTCAAGAATTTAATTCTTAAGGAGAGAACCGATGAGTATGAAATCATATATAGATACCATCTAGAGTACCGGACTGATGGTATTTGTTCTCCAAGGCAAATGATATGTGGAATATCTGAGAAGGAATCCTAGGATATAATTATGCAGGGGAGGTCATGTTGAAGTAGTGTGTCTCTGTTTAGTATATCTGTATATTCTTGTCGCATGTGCAACAAATATATACCTATAACTAGATGACTATTATTTTTGATGATATATGATGTGTGACTTCTGGGTATTCTAATTAGAATTATTATACTCACCCTTTTATGGGAATTTCCAACACATGTAGTGACTTGTTTGGATGATCATCCTTTGTATGGAGTTCTCGAGGGACTAGGACCAGGTGGAGCTTAGTGATCTTGATTGATAATGGTGTTTTGAAATAGTTACATTAATATAAGTCTTTACCCACATTATATGTTGGAAATGTATTTATTTTTTTTGTAGTGGGATTTTATTTTTATCTTTTTCTTTGTAGCACTCATTGTCAACCCATGATGGTTAAGATATTAGTTGTATAAATTTATGGTTGTCATTTTTATATATATATTAATATTTTATGGGATTCATTATGTGTTTTTTCTATAGGTATGTTATGTTAAGGACTCACATGTGTGATAAGTTCTTACACTATTCTGCTCTCCATCACCATGCTTATCTGATGAGGGCATGTTGATGTCATGGAATTGGACCCATTTGGGATGGTACATGATAGAGTGGTATCAGATTGTTCATTTCAACCATAGGACCAACGACTTTGATATTTGATTGAAAACGTTTTTTACTATTTTAAGTTCGACTCTAATGCCAAGGAACCCAGTTTTGTTGTGGTGACAAATGTAGTCATACACAAGGACTCTAACATCCAACATATTGATTTGGTTTAAATATATGTTATTTATAGGTGAAATATTGATTAATGCATCATATAGGAATGGTTTTTGGATTACATTTTCATCTTGAGTCATCTCCCCATATATACACATTGACAATTGAATATATTATGTATTGGATGATTCCACCAAAAAAATACCAACTGGGATTTAGCATCATGATCATGAGGTTGAAACCCTAGGTCAAAAGTCATTTATATAAGGACCCATTAATTACGTATTTCCTCTAGGCACTGTACAATTATTACCAAAAAGTTTCATGTAAAAGATGGTGTTTGTATTACCAATAGATATGGTTTGAATGTTATGTGTATATCATTTGTTTTATTAATAGAAACCCATCAGGTTTTGTGTCGAGCCAAACCACTAGTCAATTATTCACTATCTTGAGGTAGTGAATTGTGTCTTCTATCTTATCAGGATACATGAAGACCAGATGGTTGTCTTATAAATGATCCTCCTACATGGATATATTTGATTATTGTGATGATTAGTGACCCATTAATATGATTAGATGATTATTACATTGGAAGATTTTCAATAGCATTCTTTTTGGGAGTTATCTCTATCTAATTTGAGAAAGATATGTATTCATGAACTTTTAAATATTTATAAGTGTAGTATGATTGTGGATGACTAATACTTTTAGTTCACCAACCTCAATCATTTCTCAATTGGCTTTGTACTAGATAATTTATTTTGGGATTTAACCTTCTAGCGAGGACAATGAAGTGAAATGAAAACCCATGACACCTCTATGAATTAATACCTATATTCGGGTTTTATAGTGTATTTTTTGGTTTATATTTTCCTTGATGAGAATATATAGATATTTAATGATAGTAGTTTGAATAACAGATCAAAGACATATGTGGTAAGATGAAGATGACATGCCTATAGACCTTTAAAGTTGAGACATTTTAGAAATAAATCCTATGGTAGAGGGTTTGTAGTTTAAGGGTCACAAGATAGTTCTATTAATCCATGGGAGAGGTGGTTCAACTAATTTGATGGTAGGTGTTTATATTGATCCATGATTATCATTGATATATATTAAATCATTTTTTTGAATATTCATTACATTACCAAAACAAACACCTTTGGACCATAATATTTTAGTGTATTTGGTAATATAGAAACATAAAATTTGGTCCGTAACTACTTTAATAATCTACAAATGTGATATTCGTGACTAGAACCCTTCTACAATATACCATACATAGAACATATCCTTATATCTTGTGGAAATTAAATATAAAAAATGTTGAGTTCAAAATCTCAGTAACGGTAAACAAGGAAAATATATAAGCCTAACTAGAACATAAGGGTATGGGAACTTGAATATAACCATTGAAAACCATACCCCACATATCAGAGATCAAATACATATGTAAAATAAATAATATTTGAAACTTATAAGACATTAATTATAAGATATAAAATGAACATGATATATAACAGCATGAAATTTTCATATGTCATCACATTTTTGGGATATACATATGTTCAATATATATTTTTCATATTATTTCAGTATCACTCCCAAAGAAATCATAGTGAGAAAAAATCATTCACTATATCTAGATCACTCCTTATTCCCACCTTTTTATATTATACCAATTTAACTCCCCATTACTATCATGTCATACTATACTATTTTCACTCTTTTATGAAGACATATCTATCTTATGAGATATATATATCTTTTCAAAATTCATTAAAGGACATATAGGTCCCACCCATCTTGGAATTTAAACAATTATATTTTCTCCCAATATCATCAATATTTTTCACATCACATCCCATGAAATGAAAGGGGAATCATAATAATTTCATCAAATCATAACATGTGGAAAATACACATGTTTCATAATCATTTCATCAAAGAATAACACATGAAAATAAAAAGGTTTTATAAGAATTTCCTCATGGTATAACACATGGAATGGGAATGTGTCTAAAAAAATAATACCATAAACACATAAACCACTTAGGGAAATACTATTTATGGTATCCTTGTATCATATTATTAGTAATTCATTGGTATCACCAACAAGAAACATCATATATAGAAACTAATTTTGATTGATCTTTAAAAAAAATTCATGATGAAATTATCATTTCATCATTTAAAAATGCATTTTAAATCCTAAAAAAGTTTGAAATCCATTTTTATTAAAAATAACCATGAAGATATATAAATGTAATCTTTGAAGATATTATTTTTCTTGATTGTAAAATATCTCATTTATGTCATACACGTTAAAATGAACCACCCATTAAAATTTTCTTTAAAATAAAACTCACATTATTTTGGGAAGTGATATTCATATTAAATTAAAAATATTATAAAATGTAAATCATGTTTAATTATTTATATTAAAATAGTAATAGATTATTAAAAAAATCATTTGAAGAAAATGTGTACTTTAATGATAATTGATTTCTATCTTAAGAGAAAAAAATATAATTTCTTAAAAAACTTTTTCAAAATAAATATAAGTATTGAAGAGTTGAACATAGGTATAATTACATGAATATATAATGAATATTTATTGGAGAAGAATATTCTTTATAATATTTGGGAGATATATCTTGTGATATTAATATTGGAGAATTAATCACATATAATCTCAATAAACGATGAGATTGAGACATAAATCCCTTACCAATTTGGTAACCTTGAATTATTATCCCCATGAAGTAATATTATAAAATGAAACATAAAATATAGTGAATATGAATAAATTAACGATATTACATATCATTATTGTATTAGATACTCCTATGAAAGGAATATAGTCCCAAAACATAATGAACATCTCAATGAAAGAAAATTGAGACACAAAATACATTACATCTTGAGTTACTTTTGAAAAATAATCCTTATGAAATAATAATGTCAATTAAAACATTTTTTATAATTAAAAAAAGTAGATTCATGATTTATAAATTCATAGGTTACTATATACATCACATAAAAGAAATGACTGATTAATATTGAATAAATCTCTCGAGAAAAAAGTGAGACTATAAACCCCCTTTCTTTATGTCGTGAATTTTATTTTTACTCATTAAAACATCCTATTTAATAAATATAATCTTATTATAAATATATCATTGAATAATATTAATATATATAATACCTTATATTATTTTATTAGGGCTTTATATTATATTTTTATTCATCACTCTATGTCAATGTTATGTTTCGTGTAATAACTTATAAGGACCCAACCGTAAACAATACATAATCTTGAATTAAGTTAACAATTCACATTGACAATATTTTCAGGTTTATCACTTTAGGTAATTAGATCATAAAATATTCATTACAATTTTAAATATTACATGTAGACGATTCTACTCAGTATACATTTTTTCATAAAATAGATATTCTTAATGAGAGTCATGCCTAGTTCCTTATTTTAGACAGCAAGTCTTTTCCTTGATCTCATCAATGACCATATTCATCTTCAAGACCAGTGAAAATCATTTATGAAAAACAAAGGCTATCATAAAAAACCTCATTAAGGGAAACACAAATATTGAAAACTATTGGTTTTTTTAAAACAACAAGTAAGCCATGAAAACTTTATCATAAGTTATAATTTTCACCTTTATGAAGTAGTAAATACTCTTCACTGAATAAAAGATCATTTATAACCATTTTGTTACCAAAAAGGATATAAGAAAACATATTTTAAGAACACATAACATATAATGGTAACTTGGGATGTAAACATACATAAATGTAATAACCAAACGGTCGACGTCCACACATATCCATACATACAATTTCTATATGGTTGAATTCGATACCCAATGAATTGGAGGTTATAACATAACCACATATCCTAATTTATCATGGAACCACCTGTCATTTGGATTATCACATAACCACCTATCAAATGAATAAGTACTATTGTAAAATCATAACACATAAAATATTGGATTTCACTAGAAACATTTCAGTTAAAAACAAAAGCAATCATTTCAAGATATTGAAAAAAATAAATGTCTTTCAAAAATCATTTTCCATAAAAAACACCCAAAAATAGAATAATTTATTTATTATCATTTTGAAAACATTATAGATTATAGAAGAATCCAAATAACAATTATGGTAGCGACGAGGTCATTATCGCCGCAAACATTAAAAAATCCTTTTTTAGTTTAGTAAAATGATTCATTGAAAAAATATTTTAATTGAATTAATTTAAAATTAAAAGTGTTTTATTATATACAATATAAAATAATGAGTTGTATATTACAAATACAAGACTAAATGTTCGAAGATTGAGACAAAGTCCCTTACCTCATGTCCGACTTGACCCGTTCGTTATTTAATGTCCTGAATAATGAAAATTATTTAATTTCTACTTGATTAAAAATATTTTTTAAGTATATTATTCCTTAAATATTACTTATTACCATTCTATAACAATTATTTAATAATTTGAGTTTATATCAGACATTTTTTCGAAGATCAGAACATGAGTCAAAAAAGAATTTGTTATTATTATAAATTGTCCATGTGGTCGAAATCCAATTGTCTCATTAATGATATTCCTATTTTATATATCATATATATCAGATATATCATATATATCTATTAAATCTGTATTTATAATAGTCCTTATCATTTGAAAATATGAAATGAAAATGCACTATTCATGGAGACGGTAATCTGTACGTACGCATAAACGCTACTTTCATTTCATTTTTTCATTTTGAATGGAAATAAAACCATATGATACATAGGTATATTATTATTCATGTATAATATCATATTTTATATATGTTACTTAAGTTCATTAACACCATGCTTTATATGTTCCACATATGGTATGAACAAGTCATCTAACTATGATGGGGTGGTAGTCTGCACTACCTCAAATTAAATTATCATGTATACACAACATAAATAGCATAATGGTCTGTTATAAAAGAGAACTAAAAAAGAATATAGATAAAATAAATATCATATATATCATATATAATTAAAGTTCTATCATAATTTCCACCCTAAGAGTTGGTAGGAGAAGATTGAACTATCATCGTTTTGTGAGGCAGTAGTTTGTCATCCACAGAAACATTATGCTATATTCTAATTAGATAGAGATGTTTATAACTATAATTAGAATACTTATCATTAAAAACCGATTATAAATAGTACTATAGTGTTTTTATGTAATCAAAGAATAAAAATATCATAGGGAGTGAAGAAGTTAAATAAAAGAATCGAACTTGAGGGAAGATGTTGTATTAAAATTGGGTAAATCCATTTGGTTCTAATCAAAGGAATTTATTGAAGTGACTTCTACATAAGAAAAAGGCTTCTAGTTGGAATAGAGAGATCTTGTGATAATATTTGGGTAGATTTTAGATGATCCAAGGGGCCTCAGAGGTGTGATTAATGGGTTAGAGGAGATGGCCTTTTATTAGGGGGAGGAGGGGATCTTTAGAAAAGATTGAATATATTATTTTATTTTAAACTAATATTCAGTTTCTAAAGGTGTAAAACATATATAATTCGTAGATAAGGTACATATAAGTTGAAATAAAATAATCTGATAATAATTGGAAAGTTTTTGGATAGTTTTTATTCATTATCTTTTTTATTTAACCCTTGGTTAACCAATTTAACTTTTACCAAGTTCTCATATATATTCATACTATATTGTTAATATAGTTTCAATATAATGAAAATAGAACCACAATAGGTTCATTAAAAACCATAGAAACCTTATATATGTAGTTTTTTATAATCCATAATTTTTTGGATTATTATATAATTTAATAGAATATTGATTGATTTAACAACACATTTATGTCAATTTAAATACTAATAATTTCAAGAATTTTAAAATCTCTATAACTACATGAATTTTTATAACAACCTAAAATAATTTAAATATAACAAGTCTGAGGCATCCCTAAAATTCATTTATGGCATAAAAGATTTAATGTAAATTTATTTTAACATTTATAATCTCATTTATTTAAAACATTCATTAATGAGGTAACCATCACATCCTCATTGTGTCATAAATAAATTTTCTTATTTGATATCTAAAAATTATTAATAAAATTCCATGATGTAGAAAATATTTTTATCTTTCTAATGAATATTAATAGTGAAATATATTAATTATATAACCCTATATTAAAATAGTTTTAGAAAACATATACATGTTTATGATATTTTAATTTTTACATTAAATAAAAAGTTATTAATGTAATTATCTTACCCATGTGGCATTCAAAGGCCAACGGTTTCACCCAAAGATTTTATTGGTCGGCAATAACTCATCCAATAGGGTTTAGACAAGTGTTAAGGTAATTTTATTTTAATATAATATTATTTTTACCTTAATTAACCTATTTACCTTTAACCACGTTAAATAAAAATAAAAATTTACTTTTCATTAAAAAATATTATCAATCAATTGAACCAAATTTTACTTAATGATTACAACCATGTATGTCAGATTTTTAAAATTCAAAATCATAGAAGAGGTAAAGTTTCATTTAAATAAAAAAGTCAGTTTTTAACTACTAAGCAGTTTTTTCACTATTCATCGAAAATTGGTGGTTTTTGGGAAAATACTAAAAATTCACACTATGATAAATTTAATATTATGAATCCAAAAATGAAGTCTATTTTTTAGAAATCAAAAACTATTATTTTTATTAGTTAATTTATAATTAATTCTCTTTGTAAAAAATAGAATGCGTGTTTTTTATGAAATAATAAGTATCAAAAGATTTACATTTTTTAATGTTTAATTTCAAAAAGAAATTACATCTAATAACCAACATTGGATTTTATGGTAAAAATATAATCCAATTACACTTTAATACCAAAAAAAATAACAATCTATCTATATAAATATTGTAAATTAAAAGGCAGTTTGGAATTAAAATGCCGTATTTTTCCATATTAATTTCAAAAAGATAATTATCAGAAAAATACAAAAAATTTACCCAAAGTATTTTTTCTATGTCCCTCTTCTAAATAAGATATTTATTTTTTTCAAATATAACATATAAAAATGAAAAAATAATGATTTAAAAAGGGTTCTCAATTAAAATATGATAAATCGACCTTTTAATAAATATTCGAGTATTTATGATAAAAATTTGATTCATTTACATTTTAATACTCTAAATTTTATTAGATAAAGGTACACACATTTAACATACATATATAATCATGTTGTAGTTAGTTCTATTCATTCCCGCTAAAACAACGTCTATGCGTTATCTACCATTTAAAATAATAATATTTTATTATTAATTTTCCTTATAACTCGACATTGTGTTCAACGAAAGATTTCACAGAAACCCTTTGTTGTTTATTGGGTATTCCATCAAACATAAATTCCCCCTTCAAGTAAAAATTAACACTTATTCACAAATATTAATAAATATGAAAATGACTTACTCTTTTTTTTCATGGGACGTTGCATCCTTTCCCCTTTTCTAAATTGCATCCTCGAAATTGTGTACACTTATCAAATAAATTTGGATATTTATCCCTCATAGCATTTTCAGATTCCCACATTTCCTCTTCATCCACAAGGTTTTTTCTAAAAACCCATTACAAGATGAATTACCTTATTCTGTAACACATTCTCTCTTCAGTCATGAATCTAGACAAGTTTTTCTTCATATGAAAGATTATCTTCCAACTGAACTACCTATAGACTCAAAAATGATATGGATCCGGCATATACATTCTCAACATTGAAACATGAAAAAAATTGTGTGCCTGGTATATACATGGAGGTAAAGCCACTCAATAAGAAACTGATCAAACTTTCTCCAAGATTTCATAGGGTCCAATGAATCTCGGACTCAACATTACCTTCTTTCCAAAACGCACCACAATTTTTCCATGGAGAAACATAGAAAAAGACATTATCACCTACCTCAAAAGAATGAACCTTCCTCCAGTTTTCCATAGAATTGTTCTTCTTACTCAGATTTGTTCTCATATTCTTCTGAATCAAATTGACTTTTTCTGCCTTATCTTCTACCAATTTCGGTCGCATCGGCCTCCATCTACCTACTTTATCCATAATTGGTGGTGTTAAACCATGCTTTCCTTATAATGCCTCAAATAGAGCAATCAGTATACAGGAATGACAATTTTTATTATATGAAAATTCAACAAAAAAATATGTTGGTCCATACATACCAAGTAATCCATTGAAGAAGCACATATAATATCTTCCAAAGTTTTAATTCTTCATTTGAACTACCCATCTGATTGTTGATGAAAATATCTACTAAAATTTAATTAATACCCAGCATCTTCTGATGGAATTTTCAAAGGTTTTAAGTAATCCAAAAATCATAATCAGATGCAATCGAAAGGGGAACTCCACATAACCAGACTATATCTTTAACATACTACCAAGAAAGTTAATCTAGAGACAATGTATCTTGAAAAGGAATAAAATGAGCAGTTTTTGTCAAAAGATATACAGTTACCTAGATTTCATAATTACCTCAAGACGTATTTGGTATTCCCCTGACAAATTCTATAGATATATCTTCTCATTTCAGCTCTTGCACTGATAAAGGTAGAAGCATTCCTTTCGGTAACTGTTGTTCTGCTTTAGCCTTTTGACAGGTCAATTAGTTCACAGTAAAGTTATCAATATCTCTATTATTTCCTTCCCACTAGTAATACTCTTGGTGATCTATGTACAACTTAGTATTTCCAAGATGAACTGAAAATAGAGAACTATGAGCTTCACATGACAACTTTTTCTTCCACTATGTTTCAAAAGGAACACATAATCTCTTTCCAAACTTAAAAATACAGTCTCTATAATATTAAACTTATGAAATATACCCTTCTGAACTAATTATACATTTTTCTGCAACTCTCTATTAAATTTCTGCACTTTATTTATTCAATCTACTAGAGAAAACTGTACTAAAACATGAAACAAAACAGAGGAATTTCCTGCACCCACAAATTCGAATACAAATTTCATTAAATCAAAAACCAAACAATCTTGTTCCAAAAAATGCATGGTTAAGGAAGAATTAATCTTTCAAATCAACACTTTAACCACTTTATTTTCCATTCCATGATGGTAATGGATTTTTAAATAATAATCCTTGATTAATTCTAACCGTCTCCTCTATCTCTTGTTTAATTCATTATGAGTAAATATATACATCAAATATTTTTATTAGTATTTATTTCTCATTTTACTTTATACACATGATTCCCCAAATATTTTAAATAAAAAACAATAGTAGCTTATTTAAAACCATGTGTAGGGTAATTTAACTCATGAGGTTTCAACTGATAGGAAGAATAAGAAATTACTTGATCATTCTGCATTAGGACACAACCAAGTCCTTTCAATGAAGCATCACTGTTGATAAAAAATTCACCCTCTCTGGAAGGAAGTTCCAAAAATAGATCATTCACTAATATTTTTTTTTTTCAATTTCTCAAAACATTCATCACATCCATTTGTCCAAATGAACATAACTGCTTTTCGGGTTAACATTTTCATTAGGCTAGATAACTATTAAATTTTTTCAAAAAACTATGGTAATAACCTGCTAAACTATGCAAACCCTTAATATATGTGATATTGGTCGGTATTGGCCATTCTTCATCAACTTTTGTTTTAGTAGGATCAACTATTATGCCATTCTTAGAAACAATGTGACCATATAAAGAAATTTTTTGTAACTAAAATGGACACTTTCTAAATTTCACATACTGAATTTTTTCTTTAGAAGTATGAAAGAAAACTCTGAAGTGTCTTTTTTTCCTTCATTACTTTTATAAAAAACCAACATATCATCAATAAACACAACCAAAAAAATTACCAAGAACTTGCAGAAAATTCTATTAATAATATCCAGGAATATAGTAGGTGTATTAGTTAACCCAATGGGATTAACTACAAATTCATAATGGCCATATATAGTATGAAACACTGTATTCAGAATTTTTGCTTCCTTTACGTTCAACTGATGGTACCCTGACCGCAATTCAGTCATTAAAAAATATAGAGCTCCCTGGATCTATTCAAACAAATCATCGATATGAGGCAAATGATACTTATTCTTAACATTAATGTTATTCAGTGCTATATAATCAATGAAAAGTCTCATTCAACCATATTTCTTTTTAAAAAACAATATAAGAGCACCCCATTGTGATGTGCTGGGTTGAATGAAACCATAATCTAATAACTCCAGCTAATTTCTTCTTTATCTTTAAAAGTTCAATTTGAGACATCTGATAAGGGGAATTTGAAATTGGTTTAGCATTATGTTATATGTCATCAATAAATTAAACATCTCAATTAGGAATTATACAAGGAATCTCGTCAGGAAAAACATCAAGGATATCATTTACTACTCAAAAATCATAAATCTAAATAGTTCCTCAGTTTTTAACAATATGTGTAAGGAAGCATTCATTTCTATCTTTCATTAGTTTCTCAGCTTCCTAATATGTTATCAAAATAAAAAATTCAATCATTTACCAAAACTCATATTCCTTTAGAAAAGAAACCACTTCATCTTTGTAGTCATTCATATCAAGATAAATGGAATGCCAATCCATGCCCAAAATAACATCAAACTCTACTAGAGGGAAAACAATAAAGTTTTCAGGTAGATTATTTTCGTAAACAAAGACATGAAGGTTCGTATAATTTATTTTTATCTCATCATTTCTTCCTGGTGTTTTTACCATAATTTCTTGATTCAAGTCTTGGGATATAATTACCAATTTAATAGAAAATTTATAATAAATGAACGGTTGCATAAACCCTTAATCAAAAAACACATTGGAATAATCTGAATAAAAAATAGTGTACCTGATACTACATCATTTGATGGCCCTACATTAGTTGAAGTAGTTTCAATGGATTTCACCACCCCTTTCCACTTATAGTCAGGATTCATTCCCTCAGTTGAGTTCATCGTTGGACATTCATTTTCATAATGACCCATTTCGTTGCACTTAAAACATCTTACCACCAAATTTTCATTCCCCGCATGATCATATTTCTTACCATTAAAAAAAATATGACCAGACCTACCCCACCATAAGCACTTTATAGACATTGATAAACTTTCTCTAAGATGATTTTTACAAATAAAACTCACAATATGTATATTTAATTTTCTTACCTCCATGATTCATTGATGAATTATTTCCCATTTCTGGAAAACTGGACCTCTTCTTTTGTTTTCTCTCTTTGAACACCTAATAATCAAAAATATTTATTTCTACCTTCTTGGAAAATTTGAGTAGTTTCTCATCACTTTTGAATTCACGAGAGGATAATTCTATACAATATCTCGACTTCATTCATAAAAAACATCAATTTACTTTACTATCAAGATCTTTGAATAAATTTAAAGCATATATTCCCAATAAAGTGAAATTTTCTTCATAAGTAGTCACTAATTCATCATTCTACATGAATTCCAAGAATGTTTTATCCATATTAATTCGAACCATCATAGGAAAATATTTCTCAAGAAACATAACTATGAAATTGACCAAACCAATAGCATCAATCGCTGTAATATCCCGGATATTTTTCACCATCTACCAGCACTAATCCAATTCACCTTCAAATAAGGAAAAAAACAAGACTAATGTTTTGATTGTCTATACAACCCATTACATCTAAAATCATTTCCAGTCTATTGATCCAACCTTCATCTTGAATAGGGTTAGATGATCCCTTGAATAATGGGGGATGCTGCCTCATGAAATGATCAACTATAGACATGTTCCATTGGGGTTGATCTGGTTGGTCTCGTGCATGTATACCACAACCAATTATATCCTGAGTCAAACATTCCATTACTGCAACAAACTATTTAGTTCTAATTCCAACCATCTTAGGATGATGATTTGAAATGTTATTCTCCTCTTTATTACATCACTACATAGCTTCATTGTTTCCTCTATGGAAAACCATTCTAAACATAGAAATTTCATAGGCGATAAAACATGGTAATATGTAAATGCTATATCATTTCAATATTACCATAAATTAATTTGTGGAAATTAATATAACAATAACCTATCATATAAATTTGTCTAAACCAACCTATGATACCAACTATAAGGACCCGACCTTAAACATTACATAATCTTGAATTATGTTAACAATTCACATTGAGGTTATTTTTAGGATTAGAGAATTAGAGTATTAATTCAAAACATATACATAACAATTTGAAATATTAAATGTAGACACTTCTACTTACTATCAATTTTTCATTAAATAAAAACAATTGAAAATAGAGTGATATCTAGTCCCATATTTTAGATAGCAAGACTTTTTCTTGATCCCATCCTCAACCCTATTCATCATTATTTCAAGTGAAAAAAATTTCAAAAAACATTCAAAGTGCATAAAAAGCTCAGTAAGTAAACCAAAAAGAAGGGAAAATTTTAGTTTTTGAAAACAATAATCAAACAATTAATACTTTATCATAAATAATTTATCTCACTGTTAAAAATTAGAAAATACTCTTCACTGAATAAAAGAAAATTTCTTTCCGTTTTGTAACCAAAATATTACGATAAAACCTATATAAAAAACAAATAACATATAATGGTAACTTTGGACATAAACATATTTAAATGTAATAACCATATATTCGACATCTACACATATCACTAAATGGAATAGCCATATGACCGACTTCCATACCCAATGCATTGGGGGATATGATGTAACCACATGTTCTAGTTTATCACGGCAACACCCATAATTTGTCTTATCATGTTACCACCAAACAAATGTCCAAGTACCATTATAAAATCATAACACATTAAATATTGCATTTCACTAATAAACATTAATTTTGAATCACAAGATATCATTTCAAGATATTGAAAAAAATAAATCTATTTAAAAAACCATTTTCAATACCAAAACACCCAAAAGGAAACAAGGGACTTCTTTTCCTTTTAAAAACATTAAGTCATATAGGAAAATCTAAATAATTATTACAACAGCAAAGAGGTAATTAGAACCGCAAACATTATAAAAATTCCTATTGTCATTTAGTAAATCACATTGTAGAAAAAAGATTCCCTTGGAATCAAATTAAAATTCAAAAAATTTTATTATATTCTCTATAAAATAAATATTTGTATGTTATCAAAACAAGCCTCAATGAATGGATATTGAGTCGAATTGTCTTACCTCTTGTCCAACTTGACCCATTCGTTATTTCATTTCTTGAATAATCAAATTAAGTAAATTTCTAATTTCATAAGATCATTTCTCAAGTTTGTTATTCTTTCCATATCACTTATTACATTTCTATAACAATTAGTTAATTATTTGAGTTCATATCGAACATTTTTTCGATGTTCAGAACAAGAGTCAAAAATGAACTTGTTGTAATTATAAATTATCCATGTGGTCAGAATTCCATTATCTCCAAAATGATATTCATTATTTACATATCATATATATCATATATAGAATATATATATATGTATATATAATATATCATATCATGTGGATATATGAAAATTAAATGCATCATTCATGGAGATATTAAGTCGTACGTTCCCATAAAAGCTACTTCAATTTCATTTGATATATATTAGAATGAATTAAAACCAAGTGATAAATATTTATATTATAATTAAAGTATAATATAATATTTTATATAAGGTATGTATGTTCATTAACACCATCCTTTATACAATCCATGTATGGTATAAGCGAGTCATATCACTTAGAGGGGGAGGTAGTCCGCACTTCCTCAAATGAAATTATCGTATATATACAACATGAAAAGAAAAAAGGTATGTCATAAAATATAATTACAGAAGCATAGAAATAAAATAAATATCATATATATCATATATAATTATAGTTCCATCATAATTTCCACCATAATAGGTGGTAGGAGAGGATTGAACAATCAGCAATTCGTGTGACAATAGTTCGCCATCCATAGAAACATTATGTTCGATAACTATTTTATGGAGGTGTTTTATGTTTAGTCAGAATCATTTTAATAAAAACAACCTAATATATTGATCATACAAGTTTTTTTATGTAATCGATGAATAAAAATATCATAGGGAGTGAAGAAGTAAAATAAATGGAGAGAAGTTGAAGGAAGACGTTACCTTAAAATCAGATAACTCCCATTGGTTTGAACCAAATGGCTTTATTGAAGTTCCTTCTACGTAATATAAGGCTTCTTAGATGAAGAGAGGGATTTCGGGAGATTATTTAAGCATTGTTTGTATGGTCCAAAGGGTGTGAGAGGTGTGAGTAATGGGATAAATGTGATGACCTTTTATAAGGGGGAGGAAGGGCACTTTAGGAACGTTTAAAAATATTATTTTCTTATAAATTGTTTTTCATTTAAAAAAGAACAAAAAACATTTTAATTTTAATATAAGGTTCATATAATTTTAAATAAAATCATCCAATATGAATTGGTTAGGTTTTAGATAATTTTTAATTCTTATCATTTTTATTTAACACTTTGTTAACTTATTTAACATTTACCATATTTTCTTATATATAAAAAACATTATGGTTAATATATTGACCATAAAATGGAAATAGAATCACAAGGGGTTCATTAATGAAATTATCAACCGTATTAATTAATTTATATGAATCTTAGTATTTTAGGAATATTATACAGTTTGATAAAATATTCTTTGATTTAAAAAGTAATTTATGATAGTTTAAATACTATTCAAATCAAGACTTTAAAAAAATCTATTACAATATAATTATTTTGAACAACTTTCTATAATTTGAAGATAAAATTTCATAATCATCCATAAAATTCTTGTATGGCATAAAAGTTTCAAAATAAATTTAATTTAGAATTTATAATCTCATTTATTTAAAACATCCATTTATGAGGTAATCATTGCATCATCATTGTGTCATAAATAAATTTATTTATTTTATATATGAATATTATAAATAAAATACCATGATGTAGGAAATATTTTTATATTTCTAATGACAATTTATAGGCCAATATATTAATTATATATCCCCACATTAAATTTGTTTTAGCAAAACAATACATGCTTATGATTTTTTTTTAATTTAAATAAATATATATATAAATGTAATTATCTTACCGAACTGGATTATAAAGGCCAAACGTTTCACCCAAATATTTTATTGGTTTTCCATGACTCATCCAATAATGTTACAATAAGTGTTACAGTAATTTTAAATTATTATAACATTATTTTTACCTTGAATTACACTATTTACCTTTAACCATGGTAAATAAAATTCTATAATTACTATTCACCCAAAAATTATTTTCATTCCATTGAAAAAAAAAATTACTTACTGATGAAAACCATCTTGGTTGGATTATTGAAATTCAATTCCCAAAACTGGTAAAATTTCATTTAAATCAAATCGTCATTTTTTAACTAATATCTAGTATTTTTCACTATTCATCACAAATTGAAGGTTTTCAGGAAAATACCCAAAATTCACCCTAAGAAAAATTTGATATTCTAGATCCAAAAAATATGCCTATTTTTTCAAATTCAAAACATATATGTTGTAATAAATAATTTAAAATTAATATTCACTATCCAAACTGGAAAGTGTGTTTTTTTAGAAATAATAACTACCAAATGATTGATATTTGTTTATGTCATATTTCAAATTGAAATTACTCCCAATGAAAAAAATTGGATTAAATGGAAATAATATAATCTAATTAAACATTAAAAAAAATAAACAATCAAAATATATTAATAAATTAGATTAAATCGCATTTTTGAATTTAAATGTTGTATTTTTCACTATTCATTAAAAAATGAACTTTATCAGAAAAATAAAAAAATTACCCAATGTAAATTTTGAAGTCACACATATAACGAATAAGTTTATTTTGTAATATATAACTTATAAAAGTGACAAAAATTATATTTAAAAAGGTTTTTTCATCAAAAGTTTGTACATTAAACTCTAAAATAATATTAGAGTATTTATGCTTAAATTTTGATTCATTCACATTTTAAGAATCTAAATTTTATTGAATAAAGGTAAAGACATTTAAAAAACATGTATTATCATATTTTAGTTAGTTTTGTGCATTTTTACTGACACAACAACTATGTGTTAACTACTATTTTAAATAATAATATTATATTATTATTTTTACTATAACTCAACATTTTATGCAACATAAGATTCCAAAGAAACCCATTGTATTGTATCAAGTACGCCATCAGACATAGAATCCCCTTAAAAGTAAAATTAATATAAAATTAACAAATAATTAGAACTATGAAAATGTATTATTCTTTACTTACCTGGGATGTTACACAACTACATTTTTTTGTACTTGTTTTCAATTATTAATCATGGTACTATTACATTAATATTGATTTTTTAATATAAATAAATTTAAAAATGGGTTAAATATAATAAGTTTTTTATATATTTGTATTTATGGTATTCTATAAAATGAAGTGATATGAAATGAAATGCCTCCTTTATGTAGACGATAGCTCGTATGTACTGACTGACATGGTTTCTGTTTTCTTATCTTATTGAATGAAATAAAAGTAAAAAATATATATTTAATTATATTATAATTTATTTTTTTTATTTAATTAATATCACATATTTTAATTAGACCATACTTGTTTCTTTCCATGTAAATCATGAATGAATCACATCTCTTTGGGCGGTGTAGTCTGTTGCACACACGAATGATGTTATTATATTTTCAGAAAATGGAAAGAATGCTTATATGTTTTTTATAATGATTTAATAGTTATAATAATATAATATATATCATATATAAATTTTATTTTCATCATTATTCGCAATAATGAGAGGTGATATTGGAAAAATTATTGACTTTAGTTCGAGAAATGGTAGTCTGCCTTGTAAATGAACAATGATTTTGTGACCCCTTCAATTTATATTTTTGGATTGTGAGGTCATACCATTAACATAAAATAGTATATTTATATGGAATTTATTTATTAAATTAAATAATAATTATATAAAAATAATTTATGTTCTTTGTAGAAGAAATTAAAAAACACTCGTTAATTAACATCAACATATCTTCATGTATCTACTTTTCATTTTCACCAAATACCTTCCTCGGTTGGGATCTTATCCAATATATGTAATCAAGGGTTTGCGGAGGTAATTTTATAAAATTTTTCCATTTAATATTTGATCACAATTATTTTTATTGTTTGAATCGAGGGGAAGAGTTAGTGCCCTCTTATACGGGAGGGGAGTGGAACAATTGTTATTTTTTGAAAGAGCAATTTGTACCCATATTTTTTTCTTGTCACCAAATCCCAATAATGGTATAATATTGACAATATAAAGGATAAGGTTACAATATGTCCAGAAATGGGTTTTGGATAATTTTTGGATCATTCTTTCCACTCATTTTCTATATTTAACTGTAGTGTAAACATTGTATTACCTTAATCATTTTAATTAATTTTAATTTTTATCTACAATCACTATGGTAAAAAAGAATATTGGAATTATGGGACATTATAAATTATTATCATTCCTAATATGACTTATTTTATTTCAAATTCAAATCACATAATTCTAAAAAATTAATTTAAAATTAATCACCGATATGTGATTAGAATTATGGTTTTTAAAAATAAAAAAGTTTAAATGATTACGATGTTTTTATATTCAATATCAATATAAAATTGACTCATATTAACTAAATTTGATTTAAATATTTTTTATTTATCTAATTAAATTTTTTAAAATTTTAAATACTGAAAAATATTTCACATTCTAGAAAAATAATATGAATGGTGAATTTCAATTAAAAGACAATAATTATCACAATTCATCAAAAATGAATCTTTTCAAAATTACTAGAAAATTCACCATTAAATATTTTTTTAAATAATTAATTAAAAATTAAAGATTATATAATCATATTCATTTTACATGATTACAAAATGAAATTTATTATTTATCAAAAAGGAAATACAAATCATTTTGTTGTGATAATAGTATTTTCAAACATATAAAGACGTAACAAAAAATTATTTGTTTTATCATCAATATGATTACTTTTTATATAACCATTATAATTAATATTTAAATTAACTTATTACTATTAATTTTTATAACTCTAATAACTGGGTTATAATTGTCGATATTAAATAAATATATTAATAAAATTCCTTATGGTTTTATTTAAACTCATTGATATGTATTACATAAGATAATTGATTTTTGAATAATTAAATGAAAACATACCGATAAGTCAAATGAAATCCTGACCTGATTTTGGGTGTAATGTATCGTATAATAAAATTTTATATTATTTGAAAAAATTATTCATAAAAACTACAGGTGAAGCATTCAACCCTACATAAAATGAATTTATCCATATAAATTAATCAATCAAAAAAACATTGAGGATAAGTCTTCCTTATAATATAATAAGGGTCTCAGGAAGCTTCCTTAAATTGGTGGTTTCTCCCAAAAACATTCACTAAGTGATTGGTCTTATATCATAGAACATTTTTGGTACAATCAAGAATCTCAACCAATTGCTCCTCATAAGAAATATCCTTCTCTAGTAGTATGACCTATGAGTTCAGTACATATGAATGTTTGGGTATCTAATTTGTCAGTAGAGATACATGGAATAAATCATGGACTTGGAGGTGGTTTGGTAGAAGTTATAATTGATAATCCAAGATCCCAATGTGATCAATAATTTCAAATGGGGTGATATACCTAGGTTTTATTTTCACATTCAATATAATTCTAAAAACCATAATCCATTTTGATATTTTAAGAAACACATTATCACTAACTGAAAATTATAAATCACATCGGTGATAATCAGTAAATATTTTTTATTGACATTGACATTCCTTGATGTGATACTGAATGACTCAAGACTTCAATTCAATTTCACCTACTATTAGTGTTCTTAATAGCTTTCATTATCGAAACACTTTTTAAGCATGTTGGAAATCTTCATTTCTATCAATATAGTGAATCATTAGGAGCCATCTAAAATCTTGATTGAAGTATATTTTTATAATAAAAAATAACTTGTTGAAACAGTTGATACCAAACACTTTTGAAATCCAAATAACAATATGGGAACATTTCTTATAGTGTTTAAATTCTTAATTCCTACCAACGAACTATTAGAGGATGATACACAGTGATCAAAGTCAAATTCATATCAAGGGATTGGTGAAGAGTTCACCAAATCATTGAGGCTGAACATGGAAACTGATCAGATGTAATGGAATGTCCTGCACATTTCAACTTTAAGACTTACTTAATTATTATCCTATAATAACTACAACAAAAATAGGCCTTAGTGGTGGTCTATTAGTTCCGAATTGGTAAACAACCACTTATTTTTTTCAAGAAGGGTTTAACTGTGGTTTTAATGAATCTATCACTAAACCATGTTCTTTTACAATGCGGAAACTTCCCCCAACCCCCACAACCCCTGAAGACCTAGCTAGACACCCTTTAGCACACCTCGCCAGTCTTGACCCGTGCTGGCCGCCCCTCAACACACCTCACCGCCCCTCAGCTCGCCTCGCTGGTCTTGACATGTGCTCGACGCCCCTCAGTGCAACTCACCACACCTCTACATGCCTCGCCGCCCCTATTTTTTATGTGTTTTATTCCATTTTTATTTTCTATGGTATTATTATGCATATTAAACATTTCCCATTTGAGTTTTTGGGTAGGATAATATGGAATCTACTTGTATTATTACCCGCAATATATATATATATATCCTATTTTTATAGGTCTGTAAGAGGGATTTAGTAATTTGGTTGGGTGTTACTAGAACATGACATGGATCTTGTTGGTTTTTGAAGAGTCATTTTCATAGAAGTTATTTCTGGGTATTTCTTTTAGTGATGTTCATTTTTTATGGAATAACAAACATCATGGAAATGATTTATTTATATTATATAAAGAATATTTGTGCTTTCTTATATAATACTCTGAGATTATAGGTGGGTAATACCAACCATATGTGTGGTTTACTCCCTTGATTATTGTTTCCATTATGTTCCCTATTAGAAGTGGGATTCAGGATTAATAGTTGTCATTAATCTCAATCCAACAGGGGTTTCAATGGGGGTATATTGTGACATAATCCACAAAATGGGGTCCCACAACACACATAGTGGCCCACAGAAATCAAAATAAATCAAAAGGTTTGGTAGAATAATTGGTGGATAAAGACAAATCAAGTTCCTATTATGAATGAATTAGAATTATAGTAGGGGTGTAACATAGTTATTTACTTAATAATTGACCTCACAATGGGATATCATAGAAAATGTGATAGATCTGTAGTATATGAATTATCATTGAGAATAATCTAAATCATATAAATCCTTTGAAGATATTTTCATTCTTAGCATATTAAGAATAGTGATTAGTCAATGTCATTGGGTGTCATTACACATGTCCACCTCCCCATATTTTATTCTCAGCCCTTGGGGATAATAATCATACATACACATTGTATCACATCACCCTCAGGATAAACAATAAATAATCACATAGCATCACTCCACCCAAAATGACTATCATGTAGTTTTTCCCAGGCATCTAATGTATCTCAATGTTTGTTTCTAGAATCTTTATCATCCAAGACCCAACTCAGTATCCATAATAATCACCTCTAAAATGTTTCCATGTCCTCTTTCATAGAAAATCATTTCATAAACCAACTCTCAATGTTACTAATTCTAAATGCCTAACTAATCACCTTACCATCTATAGCTTATTTTATAGTATCACAAGGACCAAACATGATATATTATCATATTTTCACTCACCTATATGGTTATTTCATATTCCTTAAGACATATACATATTATATGTACACAATAATTCAATTAGGTGAACCATTTATAAGTTGTAAACCCATTAGTTACCTTTTCTTGGTTTTCTTGTGCCTCAAGAGGCATCATAGAATTTACCTCAAACCAATATTACCAATGAATTTTAAGGTAAAACCATTTTTAACGGTCTAAGTCATATCTATTATTTCACTCTCAACCAAAAAGGCGATCCCACCATCAAATAATCATTCATTCATTATAGAGTTAGTAAATTTGTTAACAAAAATAAAATTGGCCATCCAATGTCCCTTGCATTTTATCTCTTTCTGAGACACCCATTTAAAGTCCATCCGTGAAACTAGTAAATAATTCACAAGTAAATGTGATCATATTAGGATATTAAAATAATCCCACCATGTATGGAATGTAAATTTCATTCCTAATATCCTCAATATATGTTATCACACAATTACAATCCATTTTAGTCTATATTCAGGTCTCCCTAACTCAACTACAAATAAATATATACCAATAAAAATAGAAAAAAATAATGCATGAAGAAAAAATTAACTATCACCTACTTATTATCATTAAAAGTTATCCCAAAAAATATAGTCATTTTATTTATCCACAATCAATATATATTTCAGAACCTATCAAAATAAAGAAGTTAGATATTTGGTGTAATATTCCATTAAACAAAAAGAAGATAACAATCATTGAGGTTTTAATGATGTTATCCTACCCTCTAAGAGTCCAAATCAATTTATGACTCATCAATATGACACTAAATAGGATTTTAGAAATTAAAATAATAATTTTAAAGAAACATTCCCAAATTACTCACCTCTATTATTTTTTATTAATCTATTTGAAAAAAAAACATATTTTTCAATATCCAAAGTAAAATATAAAAATTCCCATGCAAGAAAGTGGGGGTTGGAGAAAGTGGAACCCCTCATAAACTATAGTGGATAACCAAGGATGATCGATTATCCACCACACAGATCCACATTATGTTTCAACACCAATTAATGATCTATGATCTACCCCAGATCTGAAAATTTTATTCACACATAGGGTACTTTGTGAAGGCCATTTCAAAAGGTTGTTCGCCCAGTGGATAGGGGATCTAGTGCATTCAGTCGTTGCACTAAAGAAGAAGGATTGAAATAAAAAGATCATCAACTCTGAACCCTGATGCAAGAAAAGTCTCATGCAGAACAGGAGACATATAACTTCATGTCTATCTATTGAACAGACCTTCACGTCTATAAACTGGGTGTGACTTCACCAAGGGCAGTGAGCCAGTAGGAGTCAATGGGAGTGACCTGAGGGACGCAGTGAGCTATCCCTAAACTTTTGTAAAGGCAGTGACCCTGGGACAGAGTGACTGTACCCGAACATTTGTAATCTACAGCTAGTGTAGCATAGTGGATTTTGGTACAACCGAAAACCTGTCGGTGTATGCTCCTTGGACATAGCCCTTAGTGGTGAACCAAGTAAAAAGTGTTGTGTGCATGTGAATGTTTGCTTTCTAACCTTTTTCATCATACATGTTTAACAAGTTCCTACCAACGTGGGAACAAGATCCATCATCAAAAGAAAAAGTTGTCACCCTGATTCACCCCTCCCCTCTCAGGGTGTTCTGGGGTCCTTCATGTGGTATCAGAGTGATAAAGGTTTCTGGTGTTGAATCTGTCCTTTATCGTCATGGATAATGCAGTCAATGTCAGGGGAGTCCCTTAGTTCTATGGAAGTAATTTCTAGATTTGGAAGAAAAGAATGAGATCTCATCTAAGATCTCTTGGAATGGAAGTTCTCTTTTTTACTATGCAAGGAATACAAGTCACTGATCCAACTGGCCTGGCTATGACTGAAATAGACAGAAAAAATATTGATGTAGATGCTAAGGCACAAAATGCACTCACTACATCCCTTTTTGATCAGATCCACCTAGAGGTCATGAATTGCACCTAAGAAAAATCCATGTGGGATAAACTCGAGAATATTTATGAAGAAGATAGCAAAGTGAAAGAGGTGAAACTACATGAGCCGCACAATCGGTTTGATGATCTAAAGATGCATCCAGACGAGAATTCAGACTCTTTCATCAATCGAATTACTGAAATGGTTGGAGCAATTTGGGGTCTAGGTGAAGAAATCAAAGACATTGATATTGTAAAGAAAATATTAAGAAGACTTCCACCTCTATACAATGCAAAGGTGTCAACCCTTGAGGAAAGAGATCTTTCCAAACTTTCTCTAGATGATCTACTGAGTAGCTTGGTAGCTTATGAAATGAGAGTCAAACCAGAAGACACTACGACTCGTGTGAGAAAGGAAATGACATTCAAAGCCATGGATAAACTGAATATCTCAAAAGATACTAGTGGTAAAGATGACTAAGAAAAATAAATTCTTTCTCTCATTGCAAATAAGTTCCAAAAGGGGAAAGGGAAATTCAAAGGGAAGTTACATCTCGCATGTTTCCGTTGTTGAAAAGTTGGTCACATTGCCTCTCAGTTCTTAAGAAAGATAGATGATGAAGATAGTGAAGATGAAAGATTCGAGGAGCCTCAGAGAAGGTTCTTCAAAAAGGGAGACTTCAAATCTGGTAAGAAAATGCAAATGAAGAGTTTTTTCTGTGAAGATGAAGAAGATGATAATGAGTTTTGTGATGAAGAAGAACTAGAATTCAAAACTGGGAACCACGCTTCTATGATGGCCATTGTTGGAAATTCAGAAGATACTGGTGGAGAAATACAACTGAGAACTTGTGTAGATCCCGAGATGCAACATAAGGATGCGGTTAGTAATATTAAGATTAAATGCAAGAGTTGCAATAAGTGGAAATCAATTATAGAAGAATCAACTGAATACGTTGATCAACTTGAAGCTGAAATTGAACCACTGGAAGAATTTGTAAAGGTATGGTCTAAAATAATTGAAATTAATGATGATGCAGTAGATCTGAAGCTGAGAATTGAAGAGTAGGAAAAGGTCATCAATGACCTCACCTCCAGACTAGATGAAAAATACAAGACTGCTGAGGGTCTTGAGGAGGAAGTTGTTACTCTAAGGTGTAAACTGGAGATTGAATCAATTACAAAAGATTCGAGAAAGAAAATATAGTTTGGAAGATTCTCAGATTCATAATTACTAGCAAGAGACAAGTGTGGTTCAGATGGGATTGGAAAAATATTAAGTGATCAAAGACCCGCTTGCATGGGAATGAGTGGAATTGGCTGTGAGGCTAAGACATCAACTGATGGAAGTGAAAAGATCCAAAAGATAGATAAGATGAAAGTTGAACATGTTGAAATGTTGCCTGAAGTGCCAAAAAAGGAACCCTCAATCCAAATTAAAAGGAGAACTGAAAATTATCCTCAAACATTTAGAAATGACAGACAGTCTAACTATTCTCCCAAGGAAGAAGCTATGAGGAGAAATTCAAGTGAGAAGACATTTCC
This sequence comes from Viscum album, assembly GCA_963277665.1. Classification (NCBI taxonomy): domain Eukaryota; kingdom Viridiplantae; phylum Streptophyta; class Magnoliopsida; order Santalales; family Viscaceae; genus Viscum; species Viscum album. The sequence goes on along the minus strand of OY728157.1, from coordinate 1,561,615,068 downwards.
TCTCATGGAGTGTCAGTTCTGTGGCTATCTGGGCCATACCATGTCTTATTGTGAAGAGGCAAGAAGCTATCTGAATGGAAAAGATATAGAAGTTCAACAAAGGAGAACTATTTCATATCCTAATTCTTATAGAAGAAATAGTTTATATGGATATTGTTATCATTGTTCTAACATTGGTCATAAGGCCGCTAACATACCGAAGTTCAAGACAAGTCAAGTCTCGTCAGCAAGACGGTGTTTCTCTTTCAAATAGGTTTTCTCATCTCAAAGAATATTTCGACTATAAAGAACCTGGGTATGCGTAAGAGATAATTGAAATGCCATCCGTACTATATACTCAATCCAATGTCTCATGGATGGAAAAGAAGAATTTTGGGAAATCCAACCTTGCAGAGGTGGCCCTCAAAGCTACGAAGAACAACGGTACGTGGATTCTGGATAGAGGTTGTTCTCTTATATGATAGGTAATGTCGTCTTGTTAACGGATATTAAAAGAAATATTGATGGTACAGTATGATTTGGTAATGATGGAACTTTGAAAATCAAAGGGAGTGGAAGTACCGAATTAGAAAATGGTGAACTAATGAAGACTGAAGTTCTTTATGTAGATGGCCTACGTCATAATATCCTCAGTTTGAGTCAACTCTGTGACTCAGGACATACAATTACTTTTAATCAGAAAGGCTGCACTATTAAGGGAAAGACTGGAAATTAACTTATGAAGGGATGCAGAATAGAAGCAACTTGTATCAGGTTGATAGTGAAGAAAATGTATGTTACATGACTGTTGAAGAAGAAAACAATTTGTGGCATTGGATACTGGGACATATCAATCAACAAGACATGGAGAAAATATCAAAATTGAGAATTTTCATGGACATTCCCAACCTGAAGCGTGAGCGTGAAAAATCATGTTATGCTTGTATTCGTAGGAAGCTGGTCTGCAGTTCATATCAGCCAAAGAAGAAAAGGGCATCTCACATTCTTGATCTGATTCATACAGATGTTTGTGAGATAATAAATGTTGCTGGAACTTATGGAGAAAGGTACTTTGTCCTTTTCATAGATGATTACAGTAGAATGGCATGTGTGATGGTCATTAACAGGAAATTACAAGTCCTTGACTACATGAAAACATATCGGTGAATCGCCGTGAATGATATTGGATGAACAATCAAAGAGTTGGGGTCTGACAATAGAGGAGAATACACGTCCATTGAATTTGAAAATTATCTGGAGAAGCATGGGATATAGAATGAGGTAGCTGCTATGAGAACAACACAACAAAATGGAGTTGTTGAACGTAGGAATCGATAGGTGAACAACATGGAACGAACTATGCTGATTGAGAGTCTTATTCCATGACATTACTGAAAAGAGGTTGTTCAAGCTGTAGTGTAAATTCAGAATCAAACAGGACTTTATATGGGTGAGACGAAGGCACCATATGAATCGTGGCATGGACGAAAGCCTTCTCTAAAATACTTTCGTGTCTTTGGAAGTATATGCTTTATCAGGAACAAAGAAGTAAATCAAGGGAAATATGGGGATAATGCAGATGAAAGAATTTTCCTCGATTAATCAATGAATATCAAAGCCTAAAAATGATTCAACAAGTGTTTGGGAAGGATTTTGGAAAGCAGTTATGTTATGATAATTGAAGAGAAAACTACAAATGCTTCAAGGACGTCATATGCTGATGTGATAGAAAGTCAAGAAGAAAGTGAACGTGAAGAAAATAAAAATTCATAAATAGAGGAAGTTGTTCAAAACACTCAGCAGTCACATCATGATGTTGACACAGAAGAAGAATATGAAAAAGAAACTACGGCTGAAGAGAATGCTACTGAACCTCGCAGGAGAAATCGAAGAGCTGAGATTGATCCATCCAACATAACTGGGGACAGGAGTGCACCCACTCAAACAAGAAGAATGAGGAATAACACGCAGTGTGTATTTCTATCAGTTTTAGAGTCATCCTCATTCGAAGAAGCAGCAAGTGATGAATCTTGGGTGAAAGCCATTAATGATGAATTAGATCATATTGACAAGAATCAGACATGGGATCTTGTCCAAAGACCCAAAGGTCACAATGTGATTGGTACCAAACAGATCTTCAAAAATAAGTTTGATGAGCATGGAAGTGTCATCAGAAACAAGGCATGACAGGTATGTAAAGGATACTCCTAGATCGGAGTCATTGATGTTGAAGAAACCTTTGCTCCAGTGGCTAAATTAGAGTCAATCAGGATTTTCCTTGCCATGGAACTCCAAAAAGGATATAAATTATATCAAATGGATGTCAAGACAGCATTCTTGAAAGGTGTACTCGAAGAAGAAGTCTACATTGAACAACCAATGGGCATTGTTTTGGGTACTGATGAAACAAAGTTCTGCAAACAGAAGAAAGCTCTATATGGTTTGAAGTAGGAACCATAGGTGTGGTACTCACAGCTGGATTCTTATCTCAAGAATATGGAATTCAAAAGAGGAAGAGTTGATCACAATCTCTATGTGATGAATTCTCCAAAAGATCAATTCATGGTTCTAGTCTATGTTGTGATATCATATTTGGTGGTAGCAGGCAGAAATCAGTGGATGAATTTTCCAACCACATGAAATCAGAATTGGAAATGTCTATGATTGGGGAGCTCACATATTTCATGGGCTGTAGGTGATTGAAAGGAAGGAATACACATCCATTTCTTAGGAAAAATATGCAAGAGAGCTGCTGAAAAAGTTTAATATGCAAGACTCCAAACCAATGTGAATTCCGATTGCAGTTGGAACTAAACTTGGAAAGCATGAGGATGGGGACTCTGTTGATCCCACAATGTATAGGAGGATCACTGGAAGCCTACTGTTCCTGACATCAAAAAAGGATAGATATTGTCTTTTCCACATGCCTTGCAGCCCGCTTTCAGAGTAATCCAAATAAGGAACATATGGCGGCAGTCAAAAGAATCATGAGGTACATTCAAGGTACACATAACTTCGGTATATTTTTTTGCTGCTGGTAGGGACAGTGAATTATCAGCATTTTTTGATGCTGAATGGGCTGGTGATGTAGTAGACAAATAAGTCCACTAGTGGTGGAGCTTTATATATTGGTTAGAAATGTGTTGGCTGGTTGAGCAGGAAATAGGAAAGTACTTCTCTTAGTACTGCTGAAGCTGACTATATCTCTGCCACAAAGGCATGCACTCAACTTCTTTGGATGAAGCAGCAACTAACAGATATAGGTGATATGGTGCAACAACCAATGGTGATTTACTGTGATAAAAAAGCGCAATTGATCTTATGATGAATCTGGTTCAGCATTCTCGTACAAAACATATTGAAATACGGTATCATTTTATCAAAGAAAAGGTTGAACAAGGCGTGATTAGAATGGACCATGTTGGAACTGATGAGCAAGTGGCTGATATCCTGACCAAGCCTCTATCAGCGGCTCTGTTTTCGAAGCATCGGTTGAACCTCGGTGTTCAACCACCTCCTACTACATAAGGAGGCTCCGTAATAACCCTCTCCCCGTTTGATATAACTGTTTTTTTTAATTGTTGTGATGCAGGTTTATAGGGGAGATACTATCCAGGGGGAGTATGGTTTGAGCTGAACGTTGAACAAGTTATCAGTCTTTGGATTTATTATCAATGGGGGAGAAAGGAATAAATTCAAGGCAAGTCATGCTTCTGTGATGAGAAGTTTGAGGAGGAAAACATCGGGCGTCATTGCGAATTCCAAAACACTGAAACCCAATTCAAGCTTCCTCTCTTGTTTTCTACATCGAGCATTGCTCACGTAGACTTAGAGTGTTGGCAGAGTTGATTCTTTCATTTTTGGTTTGCACATGGATGGAGATCTATTGAATTTATTTTTTGATTGCCAACAAACCCAAACGGGGAGATTATTGGTACCATGGTCTTATAATCATGATTTGGAATTTGGTTTGTGTTTTTTGTCAATCCTCAGTGGATGTTCAGAATGAGTACCACTAAAGAGATCATATAGTTCAAGCATGCAACAGTATTGAAGGTGGTGCTGTTTCCCAGTGTTTGCCAAATTTTTGGGGTCCAAAATTTGGAAGTTTGGTGAGCATCGTGAAAATAGGATTTCTAGGAAGATCATTTTTTATATGGAAAAGGCATGAGTTTCGCGAAGATGGGATGCATAGATTTGTTTTCGCGAAGACTAGAATAATGGAGGTGGTGATTCTTCACGATTACGTCATGCTTCGCGAATGGCAGAGGCTGGAGAGCTTAGTGGTGATGAAGGGCTTTGCAATAGAGATTCGTGGTGATGAAGGGCTTTGCGAGGGAGCTTCACGGCGAAGGTGAGAAGAAATTGACAGGATTCTCTACGACTATGATGAGCTCCGAGAATGGAAAATTCTGTAGAGCTTCGTGATTTTGAGAGAATTCTGGTGGGAACTTTGGAGCTTCACGATTTGAGCTGACGTGGTGTTGACTTCACGTGGAAAGTTCAAGGGTTGGTGGAATTGCCTATAAATACAGGTCGACCCCCTCGAGAGAAGATAGAGAGCTCTCAACGAAAATCCTTTGCTCTTGGTTCGCAAAGGTCACTCGCGAAGGTAGTGTGCATCACAAAAGAGGAGCTTCACGGCAGCTATTATAGCTCTGCAAAAGTCGTACGCCCCTTTTTGGCTCAGTGAGATTCGCGAGGAGGCAAGAGCTCCGCGACAGCCAAGCATTGCGAAGGCTTGTGCATCGTGAGAGTGCTTCGTGATTGAGCTTCGTGATTGAGCTTCACGAAAAGGCAGGGGTTTCACGAATACTTGTTTGAGCTTTCCAAAGTTGGTAGCCTTGCGATGTAGGGTACCTTGCGAAGGCCCTTTCCAAAGGTTGTTCACCCAGTGGATAGGGGATTTAGCGCATTCAGTCATTGCACTAAATAAGAAGGATTGAACTAAAAGGAGCATCAACTCTGAACACTGATGCAAGCAATGTCTCATGCTGAACAAGAGACAAAGAACATCATGTCTATCTATTGAAGAGACCTTCACGTCTATAATCTGAGTGTGACTTCACCAAGGGCAGTGAGCCAGGGGGAGTCAACGGGAGTGACCTGAGGGACACAGTGAGCATTCCCTAAACTTTTGTAAAGGTAGTGAGCCTGGGATAGAGTGATTGTACCTGAACATTTGTAATCTACAGCTAGTGAAGCATAGTGGATTTTGGTACGACTGACAACCTGCCAGCATATGCTCCTTGGACGTAGCCCTTAGTGGTGAACCACGTAAAAAAGTGTTGTGTGCAAGTGAATGTTTGCATTCTAACCTTTTTCATCATACAGGTTCAAAAAGTTCCTACCAACATGGGAACAAGATCCATCATCAAAAGAAAAAGTTGTCACCCTGATTCACCCCTCCCCTCTCAGGGTGTTCCGGGGTCCTTCAGGTTCCCCATGTATTTTCTAATATTGTGAGTCATGTTTAAGGTAAGAGTTTGTTTCCATTTCATATTCCTAACTTCTATTTAGTTATTATAAGATTTATCAACCCTTACCTTAGTGATATCAAAGTTATGACATCATTAGTTTGGCCACCTATTTTCATGTAGCATGACATTCAAAAAACTATCAGGATGAGATCCTTGTTCTCGCCTTCTTTTATGAATTTTTATTAATTTTCATACCTTTATTTTCTAGTGGGTGGGTTTATTTTGTACCAAATTTAATTATACAAGAAAACCTTATTTAACATATTTAAATATTTTTTCAACTAGTATATATGAATCTCTTTCCATATTTAGTAATAGTTATGTGTTATAATATTTATTAATATTGTGTAGGGACATTGTGATGTACATGGATAAAAGCTGGATCACATTACTATGGAACACACCTCTGTATGTTCAGGGTTTCAATGAGTTTTCATATTCAAAATATCCAATCAATCCATTGAAGGGAGAATAATATGTATGTGTCCTAAATGAAAATATAGAAGATGGTTGAAGAGAGATGATGTTTATGAACATTTAATATTGAAGCAATTCCCTGGTCAATATTTGTGTTGGATTTGGCATGGAGAATTGAACATTACAAAAATGTTGAGCACTGATGTCAATCCATAGAATGACCTCCCAACATCATCTAAAATGTAAAATTAAACAAAAAACAATACAAATGATTCATTAGACACTACAAGATACCATCATCAACATGAAAACATTTCAGAACAACCAAGGGATGGTCCTACAAATAGCAATGTAACACGTGATGTTTTTGAGACTGTAGGACAACCTTATCAAGATTGTAACATATCAGTGGATGCTCATCTTGATTTTGTGGAGACTAATGTTAGAGAAAAAACCACTGAGAAAAATATTTTTAATGTTTAAGTTGATGATGGGAATGAAGAGTTTAATAGTGGATGTTTGAAATATTAAAAACATTCTTTTATCTTGATTTTGTACCATATCAAATGACTATGTGGAATTATAAATAAATAAATGTCCATGATATTGGAATTGTGGCATGATGCATTTCCTGAAGTAAACATCCCCAAGTATTTTTGTTATATTAAAAAATTTGTAAATAGTCTTGGTCAGAATTATACAAAAATACATGTGTGTCATAATGATTGTATGCTTTATTGGCGAAAGGATTCTAGTATACAAGATTGTAAAAAATGTTCTCCTACTAGATGTTAGTCAATGGGTAATGTTGGAAGTCTGAATCAACATACTTTCATGAAGAATAAGAAAAGAAACACACCTTGAAACGATTTTTATTGTATTCCTTTAAAGCCTTGACTGCAAAGATTATTCATGTCATTGAAAACCTATGAATACATGAAGTGTCATTATGTAGATAATAAAAATGATGGGTTAACGAGACATCCATGAGATTCACAATCATGTAAGATATTTGATTAATTACATCTTTATTTCTTAGCTAATCATAGGCATGTTTTACTGGGATTGGCTACCTATGGATTCAACCCATTTGGGACATTGAGTTCCAGTTATATCATTTGGCCAGTTTTTTTAATCATGTATACTATTTATCTGTGGATGTGTATACCACAAATTTCATTTATCATTTCGATGATTATTCCTATAAAAATATTCCATGAAATGATTTTTATGTATACTTGAAGCCTTTAATTGATGAATTACAGGAGTTGTGGAGCAACAATGTTTAGACATTTGATGCTTCTTCTAAAACAATGTTCAAAATGCATGATTCATTTATGTGGACCATTAGTGACTTCCCTGGGATTTGGAATTTATATGGTTGGACACTTACATGGGTTTGGCATGTCCTATTTGGAACATTTATTTTGATCCCAAACGGCTAACTCACAGTATAATATGGTTCTTCTTGTGCCATCGATGATTTCTCGATGCATCTCATCGATTTCGGCTGAACAGATCAAAATTAAACGATTTCATTGTTCATATAACACCACCAATGTTGTTAACTAGTTTTTCAATATTGACCCAACAAGGAAATTTTGAAACATTAATAAGGAAGGTCTTCATTTTAGTGATAGCGGGAAATAGGTTCAAAGTGCTTCACCAAGCAAAATTGGGACGCAACAATGGAATAAAAAAAGTATATTCTTCAATTGTGGGTGTTAGGAATATAATTTGTTGTGACTAAATTTCTTAATGGGCAAGGAAAGATGAAGGATCATATAATTACTCGAAAAGACAAACAAATAATGAACAAAAAACGTGGTCTCTGTCCATATGAGAATGAAAAGTATACTCTGAAAATTGTTTTAGTAAAAAATAGGGATAAATATACATTCCATTGAATATTAATGAATGTGAATGTATATTATGGGTATTAAAGTAACATATCAAGGTGTTTTGACTTGATGAATCATTAGTTACATGGATTGAAAAGTCATGATTCACAAAACATGCCATTGTAGTTACTACAATTGGTCCTGCATACAATATTACCTAAAAAAGATACTACTGTTGTAGTCTAATTCATCACATTTTTCTGACAACTATGTGAGAAATCTCTAAAACATTTTTGGATTGACAACCATTATAAGAGGTTTGTATTGAAACTTTGTGAAATGGAGATGATCTTTTCTCCGTCATTTTCTACTGTCATGATGCATTTTATTGTGCATTTATTTGAGGAAGCTAAATTAGGAGCCCCGTTCATTGTTGATGGATGTATCCAATTGAGGTGTACTTTATATATATTGTTTTCAGTTATGTGAACAATATTTGGAACTTAATTAAATGAAAAATTATGTTTGTTTACATTATTTCATAGATATCTTGTGCATTTTAAATCATATGTAAGAAATAAAGCTCAAACCAAAGGCTCTATTGTTGAAGGCTATTTGAATGAGGAGTGCCTTTAATTTTTTTCTAGATACATGGATGATATTGAGACAAGAGTTAATTTAGTTGGATGTGTGGATGACACATCGACTAAATCTCAAATACATGAGAAATCAAAAATATTTCTTGCTATTGGATGATCAGTTGGGTGTACCTCAAATGTGACACTGACTGAAATGGAATTATTACAGGAACATAGATAAGTGTTGCTAAATAGTGAAATTCCAGACCCATTTATTGAAGATTATAGGATACAAAAAAAGAGACAAATGAGAGGTTGAACATTAAATGAAAAAGATATAATGAAATCTGTTTATAAAGAGCTTGTAGAATGGTTTGCATGATGTGTAATTTTATAAATATTTCAATAAATAAGAAAATAAGGTTGAAACATATATTTTTTAAATCAAATAATGTATATTTATTTTTTTAGATCATGTATACTAATTCTCGAGTAGAGTTGTCTGAATATTTGATGTTTCTTGATCAAGGTACTCAAAAACATTTTATAATATTCAGCGCTTACTATGTGAATGGATTTAGATTTCGTACAGTCGATCGAGAAGAGGGATTAAAAACATAGAATAGTGGTATATTTAAATTTTTGAAGTGGCATACTATGCAAATCTTATTAATATTATTGAATTAAACTACCATGATAATTTTTCAGTTGTTTTATTCAATTGCAATTGGTTCAATATTATTAGTGGTGTAAAAATAGATTTGTTTTAATTTACATCTATGAAATCATCTCGCTCGATGGATGATGGTTATCATGAACTACATGATCCTTATATCTTATCATCGCAAGAAAAAATGGTATAGTATCTGACTGATGTTGTGGACAAAGGGTGGAGTGTAGTTGCTCGCGTAATATAAAGAGATTTTTATGATATGGTTGATGAAGTGGATGATTGGACCTCTGAAATTGAATCTCATATACATCAAGATGTGTAACTATTTTCCCATCATGATATATAAAATATTAGTCTAGTAAGGATGAATGATGGGGATGAAGTAACGGAGTAGGAAACCAACTTGATTGAAGGGGGAAATGATTTTATGTACAGTTTCACATTTATTTTTGCATTCACTTATTTCATTTGGTAAATCATTTATTATCATTTTTATGTATATTCTATTTGTTAATATTGTTCATTTATTTCATATTCAATTTTTTCTGCATAATGTTTTTGAATTATATGTTCTGAACATAATTTTATTTGATTAAATGACAGAAATTCCAAGTAGAAAGCGATAATTTTTTACATCAACCACTGTCATAGATGATGATATATCTATCTCGCTCCCTACGACATCTGAGCCAACACCCACTCTCCTCATTTGACATCATTCCCCTACAACATCTCTCACTACCTCTGTGGGAGTCCCTTTAGAATCTCAGTCGTCGACTCCCCCTTAAGAAGCCTCAGTAGTGGGGGCGGCACACAACATCTAGTTCTTCACGAGCATACTGGAGGGTGATAGTTATAGGTACAAATTTTAATATGAATATATTTATTGTAGTTTTTTATATGAACTATTTTTTCATTAATGATGAAAAAAATTCATGTGTGGACAAAAATATAAAAAATTATGAGGTATGTAATATAACCGAAAAGAAGATCATTGATCCATTTTATTATTATGGGGTCCCCATGGATGATGTCGCGAGATTACTTAGACAAAATCTAGGCCAGCTAGTTGGGGAGCCCATTTTCCCTCCAATTTCATATGAAGATTGGAGACATATGCCTCCAAGTTGGTAAAATGATGTTTTTTAGTCCCATATAAAGGTAATTTTAATACATTATTGTGTTATTAAATTCCAATTTATTAATATTTTTAAAATGAATTTCTGTATATAGATGTTTGTCCACTATATGGTTGCTGATGTGATAGCACGGAAGTGCACATTGAAAAATCATTGTATGAAAAGGAAATAATTTAATTGGAAATTGTGGTTAGATGTCTATGATACATTCTTAATTGTCCAATAGATTTATGACAAGTTACCTGATGGGGTACCCAAAGAGCAAGGGAATGTTTTTGTTGACAGACATCGTGGTGAGAAGCAGATGGTATTTAAATATATATTATTATATTAAGTTAATTTTACATTTATACATGTATAGAAAGATTATATGACATTGAATAAATTATTGTTAATTTATTTTATTTAATTCAGTATCTTTCAAGAAATAATGCATCAACTAGGCTAAGTAAGTCATCCCTCACACTGCGGGATCAAAAAGTTTTTCTAGAAGTTGATCAACTCTGGTAATATTTTTCATTAGTTTATATATGGATAATACAAAATTATATATTTAATATATTAAATTGTTGATTTATCTTTGTTTAATGAAGTCACAGAGTTTTGGACATGAAGCATCCCAAAAAGAAGTTTGGTTGGATGTTCACAAAAAGATCTTATGGAAGTTTAGTTAATGAGCCTACTAGTGAAGTTGGGGTATGAAATCATATTATCATTATAACAACTTATTATCAGTTGTTACTATGATAATATATAATTCGTCTAATATGGATGATATTTTATTTATATGTAAAAATTAAAGAATAATGGGATGCCAATCCTTCGTAGTCCTACTCAGGCTCCTAGGATGTCTAGATTGCTAAAGTCCTCAGGAAGGAGCATTCCGGTAGTGTGCGCAGGATGGGTTTGAGACTCGTATAATCTAAGGCCTTTGGTAGGACACTGGGTATTTCATATGCATCTACTCTTTGTTGTAGTCATCCCATACTTGGAGACTCTCATAGAGAGATGTCATCCCTATGAAACACAGTTCAAGATCAGGGGGCTCAGATATTCACTTTACAGAAAATGTTGATTGATTTATATCAGAAGACAACCAGATCTTCCCTTTGTTGTATTGCATAAACTATTGGTGATAAAGTAAATAAAAAAAAATTCAAAATCATTTATTTTTTAAACTTTAATTTGTATTATGATTAAATATAAATATACAAAAATATTAATTTTTCAATATAATGTTTTTGCAGGTGGTAGCAGGAAGTAGAGATGGAGGTGGATAGGGTGATTCGATCTGTCCATCATCAGACTATGATTATTTTAACTATTGATATGTTGGAAAAATATGGTATCAGTCATTTTGTATATGTTTAATGTGTGGCACACGGTTTCCACCAAACATTTTCATGGCCTTATATATTCTTGATTTCACATGTTTCCTTTTACGTATTTTATTTAGGATTCTATGGAGGAATCGAGAGGTTGGATACAACAAGGACTCTTGGTAATTGATATTAAATAGTTTATAATAATTTTATCATGTATTTGGTGTCACTTCTTGATTTATCCATAAAATGTTGGAGTTGTTTGTTTTAGATTTTCTATTGATTTTGGGGTTTTTCTGTTGTGGAGCTAAATCATAGTGTGGTTATCTTCATAAATATGATCTACATGTGACATGGAGTTTCTTATAAGTCATGGACCTTCTCTAATATTATTGAATCTATAAGTTAGAGCGCAGTATGTTTCTAGTGTATAATTTTTAATAGCCCCATTATAATGTAGATCTATTCATAACTCCATGGTTCTTATTGTTTAATCATCAATACATTGTGTTATAGGGTTTATCACCATGACATTTTAATTCTGATCCAACCTATAAATTTCTAAACCACGTTTGAATAATTTATTTATCAAAATTTTCTCCAAATACATGGGTGGCCTATATTCTATTTTAATAGGTATTTCACGCCCAATTAGTTTAGCTATTGGTCATCGACATCTATATATATAACATCACTGATTTTAAGTGATTTTACTTTTATCTCCGATGGTTTCCTTCTACGCTCTTAATTGTAGGGTATTTTTTGCTATGGATATTGATGGGTTGGTTAGTTTTATAGATATATATTGATAAGTTCACTATTTTGTTTGTTTATCATTTTGAATCCATGCATTGTAGTTCTTAGAGGTGGGTTTCCACTGGCCTCATCCTCAAACAACAAATTATAATTATTTGTTTGAGATAGGGGATCATAGTTCATTTCATTTAATGTGAATATATTGTAACATCATTATTTTATTATCCATTTTACAAATAGTATAGTTTTTTAGGAGAATATAAATAATTTGTTTTACTGGATCAATTCAAAATTGGGGAAATCGTAGGTTTGTACTATTTCCATGAAATTATATATTATGGTACTTTATTATTATTGTTTCTAAATAGTATCATTTTTTGAAACATTTTTCACTTTGAATTTTCAATTTTTGGAGGATGTAGTTTTGATTGTGTTATTGAGATAACCATTCGTGAAAAATTATTGTAACTGAAATTTATTCAATGAACTTGTTTCCCAGGTAAATAAAAAAATTATTAATAATATCCATGTAAAGAATATTTTTTATTATGAAGTCCTTAAAATTGAAATTCTGGTAATTGTGGAAACTGATATATATTGATATGTGATGATTGAATTGTTTTTTATCTTGTGTTTTCTGTATGGTATATTGTGGGGAATTTAAAACTAATGAGTTTGATCAGATTAAATGTATAATATGCTTATAGTGAGGCTATGGTGAGTTAATAAGGTTTGTGATGAGGAATGATGTATAAAAAATTTCATGAGGTTGTTATTGTGGGGTTATTATTTTTAGGAGATGATAGTTAAATTCATCGTTTATGGATAAGGAACACCATTTTATTTATTTAATTCAGGTTGATGTGGGAGGGATGTGTTTTTTATTGGAATGATGGTGTTAGTTTCCTAATCATCTATAGAATTGGTTTTAAATGATTAAAATGAAATTTCAGCTATAGAATTTTCTATTTTTTTCCGGACACTGGTATAGGGGATGTCGAATCTACTTTTTTTTAATAAATTTTTCTTTCGTGTTGGTATTAACCACCATGAAATATAGTGCACTATATTTTAAGGCGGTTAAAACCACAGTGAAATATCTATCTTTTTCTATACAAAATGGTTAAAACTACATCTACATAGAATAATTTTGTGGTGGTTTTAACCAGTTCCATTTAGTTTTTATCTTCTATTACCATGTCGTGGTGGTTATAGTGTTTTTAGGGGCAGTTTTATTGGGTGAAAAATAATTATGTTTTAGAGGTGGTTTAAATTGCAGGTAAAATTAATATGCCTAGCTGAGATAAATCGCCCCTAAAACCACGGAATCCCACTACAAAATACGTCCACTATTATAGTAACCATAAACTGCCACACAATCAATGAAACTGCCATGAAAAGTTTGCGTACACACAATTTAGCTTCGGTTTTTGGAAATGGACATAGAAGCTTATGGAGGAAGATTAAACCACCGCCAAAAATCAGTTTTCCTATAGTGAATTTTGACCAAGGAATAAGTATTATATGATAGCAATGGAGTGTGAGTATTTTATATGATAATCAATAATTATCCATATAATGATATTCTTTTGAGAGGTATTGGGGAGTCTAATGAAAAAATCCACAATTCTATTTTCCGATTTCTACACTAGAATGGGATTCTAATTATACATACCCTTAGTATTTTTTCCTCCCACACTAAATTGTTGGCATTAAATTCATTTAAATACAAACTCTGTAATATCTATTTCCACTCTATCCCACTACATAGACTATTTGAAATAACTATAGATCCTCATAATTCAATGATGAAAATAGAATGAAAAATTATATACTTCATCTAACTACTCTTTATTATTGTCCGTTACGTACATAATAGAGACATGATTATTAAACCTTATCATTAATTTATCATGAAATATAAACATTATTGAATTTATAACCACTGTTTTCATCCCTTAATCTTTCTATCATGTCTCTTTAGACTTTACATGGCTGTATAGTTGTACAATAATTTTGGAAAGAAAATAATTCTCCATTTCATTAGGACTTCTAGATCCATCCATTGGAAATTTGAAATGTCGGATATTTTTTATGCACTTCATAGATAAGATAACATGATTTTTTCTACTAATATCTTTATCTAAATTGTTCACATTTCCTATGTGATAATTTATTGAGTAGTTATAATATTTAGTCATCTATAACTATATTATATGGTTCATATTAAAATTCCTTTATGTGATTGTATACTATATGATTAAATGATCAGTATATAGGTCACTATTTTCTCCATTCAGATAATTCCTTCAAATCTCAATGAAAAAAATTACCCCTATTAAATCTGAATCATTAGATGGGTAATTTCACCCAAAAAATAAATTTTCATTAAGCATAGGCTATATGATTTTATTTATACATAAGAACACATCCCAATACCTTCTTGGAGGAATCAATAAATTTTTTCAACCATTTTTCACTACATGTAAATATAAACAGAAGTGCACTATCTAATCTTAAATTTAGTTCCTTGAAATTTTCATCACATTTATTTTCTTAGGGGAGCTTGGATCCCTTCTGAGTAAAAATGTTTAGAGGATCATATACCATTATGATATTCCCCTAATCCATATATAATATCATAGTAAATCATGAAAACTATAGATCCCAGTCTCCATTGTTTTTCTGGATCTATATTAAATACAATCTGTCATTGAAGGATCCATTTTTATACCCAATCTTCTCCTTATATGACCCAAAAACAAATTCTATTGTAAAATATTCTCATATTGTAAGTTTTTCTAATATATTCTCCTTCCTTAGGTTCTTTACAATAATTATCAATTGACAATCTACTCTTCCTTAAGCTCATACTATATAATTATGTCTTCGATAAAGGCTACCACTAATTAATCATTGTAATATATAATGACACTATTAATTCAATCCATAAAGGTATAACGTTAATTAGTAATACCAAACTTCATAATTATATATTCATTGTGTTCATACAATTTATTTAATTTTGTTTGGGTTGTATACCCATTCTTATTGATAAATGTGTGATATCAAGATTGAATGTCAATCTGGGAAATGAATAAAGATCTACGCATTTGATTAAAAAATTAATCAATAAAGGAAATATGTTACTTTTTTCTAGATTGTGATATTTACAATCCCCTAATAATCAATAAAATGTTTAATCAATCCATATTTCTTTTAAATAATGAGAATAGGTGTAGAACAGGGTGATATTCTTGGTTGAATGAATCCCATGTCAAGGTTTTACAAAAGATTCTTCTTCAATTACATCAAATCAATTGGGGCTATTTTATAGGGAGTAATTAAAAATGATGTGACCCAATGTATGAGTACAATTAAAAAATACACTTCATGTTTTTTTATTAATTGGTAAATCCATTGGAAGGATATAACAAATCACACACAATGGGCATATCATCAATAATTATTTTCTCCCTAACCATTTAAGATAAAAATCTCTTGTTAATGGTAATTAAGACACAAACAATGGATGTTATATCCATTAGAAACTCAATATTATTATTACATTTAATGATGAGGATAATATTTTTAGGAATAAAAAAATTTACTTCAATTCAATGACAATCTATGTGATATTTATGTAGAAAATGATTATATCTTCTTAGAATGAAAACATTTTTTAAAAAATGAATAATGACATGATTTGAGGGAAGAATATTCCCACCCACATTAACCCGAGAGGAATCATACACATGATATGAAAACATCTTACCATTATGGGTTATAATTATTAATCTTCCATAAAATAATTTTTTTAGCCTTGATACCCCTATAAATGTATCTAGATATGAAATAATAGGTATATAAATTTTCATATAAGAAATTAATAGTTCTATAGTGGATATGATGTTTACCTTTCACCATGACATTATTTCACTACACATTATAAAGGATGACCTCATCATATTTCCACTTTTCCATCAACATAAATAATTTTGGAGTTTATCATCATCATAAACAACTAGGTTTGGGAAATAGTTAGTATAATGAAAATTTTACTTACAGATTAAGCACTTACATGGGGGAGGTTCATTATGTACATATTTCTCATTATTCGTATTTTTAGATAACATCTTCTGATCGCATTGGAAATCAAATTTCCGATGACCATACCATTCACACATAAAAATTTAAGTGGTCCCCTTAAAAAAATTTGTCTATGATTAAATGAACACAATGATAATAAAATAAATCTTATCTTCTTTTATCCATATTTTTTATTTTTCCATTGATCTAGATCATCCATTTCGTATCAAATAAAATATTTTATATAAATCCAACCACATTTTTGATGTTCATATCACATCAATAAAATTCTTCAAAGATATTGAAGTCCCTTATAGAAGATGACCTTCGTCCACTTGGTTTGAATCCACTAAACATCGATAAACCTAACATTCAGGTTTGATGATAATACGGGAATAATAATTCACATGTCTTGAAAAATTAGCCTCATAAATATAAAAGGATACATAATCACTTTCCATTAACTCATGGAACTTCTTCTCCATATTCTAATAAATAGCATGAAGATAGTAGTTATTTATATATAAATTTTTTATCTTATCTCATCCAATTATTAAATTTTATCATTTGTCCTTATAATCTAAATAAGATTCCACAATTTATTTTCTTATCCTTCTAAATGATAGACAACCAGAATGATTTTTTCATGTTCTAACAACTAGATAATGGAAAATAACTTTTCAGTGGTATTGATCCATTGATCAATTTCTAGTGAGTTTGGAGTTCCACCAAAGTAATGTTTGATATTCTTCATGAATTGTTCAGAAAAAAATTTAAATCTATTGGTGTTTTGGAAGTATATAATGATTCATATATTCATTGTGTTGATTTTGAATAATAATGAGATTTTCATTATAGCTCCCATAAAATTTGGATTCTTAGAAGGTCAGAAATTTCAATTTCCACTGAAATCAACTTCAACAGGGTTCCTCTATGGTTCACAATTTTTCTAAATGTAAAAAATCAATGTGAATAAAATATAATCATGATGGTGTACCACATAATTAAGAAAAGGGACATATAAGATGTCCAAATCATGAAACCTTATATATTATATGACTAAATATTTGTATACTAGGACATTAATAGTGATATTATTTTTAAATCTTACCTGATTGTTCATAAATATATTATGCATTTTGAAATAATATACCCAAGGAGTGTCCAACCAATTTTGTAGCAAGGATGGTTTTCCTGCACAGGTTATTCATGAATTATATCCCAATATGGTGTTTTAATGATTCATACTAATATGTACATTTATTATAGAGTTTCATCCACTAATAGTGTCTATAATTTGATGTAATTTCATGGAAACTACTCACTACATATTTCACAAAAATACCATGACATTTTCTTATTGATTAATTTAACCATATAATTATCCACAAACATGACCATACGAATATCACTATGTATTCATCATCCTAGTTTCTAGAGGATAACTAAATATATCATTTGATGTGAATAAAAGTGAAAATGAAATATCATACATATACATTACATAATTGTTTTAAATATTCATTACATTTTATAAACACATGCATGAGGACCATAATAGTTTATTGTATATAGAAACATAAATACATAAACAGTGATATATAAGTAAACTAAAACATGTACCAGTAGTATGTTCATAAACAAAACTCTTATTATATATATAATATTTAATACATATCATCATTTCCCAGGGAAAGGAAACATAGTAAACAGTGATTTCAAATGCTCGATAAGGGTTAAATATGTGAGATACATAATCATATAATGAAAAAAAGTGTCTGATAACATGAGCATAATATTTGGAAACCAAACCACGTATATCAATGATCATATACCTAAATCATGAAATATGGATTGGATTTTCAGAAGAGATGAAACAAAAGATAATAATTTGACATGATCCATAAGAGAATAACATTTTTAGACAGTAGGTAATGTGGTATATAGGTAAGTATATTAATTTTTTATCAGATTGTTTAAAGCTAATTTCCATGCAAAAATTTTTCTGAAAATTATTTTGCAATACTGAGTACAATCCTCTTCCTTTTCATGCTATATAGTTCTGATTTCACTACTAATTTTAGTTATTTATTAATGTACTGGGTTTACATCCTATTCGTGAAATTTTTATCCCATTAGATATATAAATATTTACCAAATTCATTGTAGCAAGATATAGATCCCACCAATATTATAATAAAACCCATATTTATGAGTGTCATATGATCATAAACATTAATCATATGAGAATCCAAAAAAAATGAAGGATTTCATAAATTCTTGACTATATCATGAAATATAGAATAGCGACAATATTCATAATCATTTCTCCACAAAATGACCTATGAAAAAAAGTGGGTTTCATAAGCATATCCTCATCATATAACATATAAAAGAGAAATGGGTTTTACAAACATATATAAATAATAACATAACCTATTAAAATAAATAATATTAATGGTATACATGAATCATATCCCCAGTAAGGATTGTGTAAAATTAAAAGATTTCATCATTTGATAGAAAATAATTTTTAAATATCATTAAATATATTTATTGAAAAAAATTTCTATTCCAATTAGAAAATTTATTTTTAAAACATAAAACATTTTGAAAACTATTTTATGTCAAAATAAACATGAAAATTATAATTTAATATTACAAAAATTTATTGGTCATGTCTTTATGAAATCCCTTTCATAATATACTTGTGAAAATTATGGTTCCTTTCACATTTTTGGTAAAAGTCAAATGGTAATTATTTTGGAAGATGACATGAAGATTTCACTAAAGATATTTAAAAAATAAAACATTGGAACAAATTTATATTAAAAATCATAATATATTAATAAAAAATTAATCATTTTTAGAAATCATGGTATAGAAAAATAACATTTTCAAATGATATGATAAATAAGGTAAGAATTTCTAAATAAACATATTTTATTTATAAATTATATTACCAAAGAGTGGGATAATTTTACCATTAGAAGAAGATAACTTGAAAAAGGAGAGTTGATGTATATTAATGGGAATTATTGAGATGTGGATCATTATATTTCAATATTTGAAACTTAATAATATACAATCTTCATAAATGATGACATTACAATATAAAATAATTTAAACTTTAGTAAAAAGAACTATAATCCCCCTGAAGTAATAAAATAAATTGAAACATAATATCTTCATCATAATAAATTAAACAATGATATTTCAGATCAATAGGTATCTATATAAACCTCATGAAAGAATATATGTGCATAATATAACATATATCTCAATGAATGAAAATTGAGACAAAAAATTACCATATTGTATGAGCACTTTTTGAAGCATAATCGCTGTGAATGAATGAAATAAATGGAAAATTTAGTTATATTTAAATGAGTTATATTCATTATATATCGTGTAATATGGAAACATATACACCACATAATAGAAACATGTGGTGAATGTGTAATATGTCTCTTAGAAATAAAAATGAGACAATAAATCCTCATACCTTAAGTATTAACATTATTTGTAATTGTTAAAAAATAATATATAATAAATATAATCTTAATATAAATCTATAATAGAACCATATTCATATATATCAAAAAATAAATGATTTTATATGAAATTATGTTACCCATTTATTAATAATTGCATATTTCTATTATGTTTCACGTAAGAACACCTTTGTGTTTCATACACGGGTTGGCATCTTAATCATTGCCATAATACTTATATAATTATTAAATAATATATTGTGTGTAAAAATGATATAAATATAATATATATTTGGTAAATATTTATTTATAGTAATATATGAAATATTATTATGGGAATTGAATTTCACTCTTCCTGGAGATTGTAGGACATGAGTTTGAATGAACGATGGTTCAAATTTATTGACTCATTAAGAGAAATAAAATTAAATAATGTAAATATATATATAGATATATATTATAAATTATTCATAATTTATATTTCATATATTACTTATATTTTTATTAAACCATTCATTAATACACTCTATGTTTACCATGAATGAATCAAATTGCTTCATGAGGTTGTAGTCTACGATGTAGATGAATGATGTTATCGTATTATTGTAAAATGTAAAGAATAAAGTTATGTGTTATATATTTTTTCCATAATAATAGTAAAATCATAAATATATTATGTATCATATATAAAAAATATTTACTTTATTATTCCAATCCTTAAAAGGTATAAATTGAAAAAATAAATGGCATCAGTTTGCGATGTAGTAGTCTAACATAACCAAAGACAATGAATTCATAACCCATTTGATCAACGAGTGTGTGGTTGTAAGAAGTAAATATAATATAATTTTTTTGTATATGTAAAAATATTGAGATTATTATATAATAATGATATACAATATACTAAATGTGTTTGAGTAAGGAAAATAATGCTCACTGATGAATGATATATCTTCTTCAATTTTGTCCAATGAATTCCTTGGTAATGTTTACTGATAATTTATAGACTATAAAATTATGCGAAGGAAATTATTTAGTGATTTGTATTTTTATTTTTTAAACCAATTGGGTTTGAAGGTATAAATATAGAGGACAATGGGAGAAAAAATATAAGGGCGGTGTGTGAAAAACTTGTGATTTTTTGAAAGAATGAATTCAACTAATTTTTTATTCCAAAAGGCCCTAGTATAGGTCTATTATTAGTAATATGATGTTTATGGATCAATTATTTTCAATACATGTTTTTTTAAATGTTTTGGATAATTATTTCCCATTATAATCTTATTTTAACAGCACAAATAACTTGTATTTACCTTTATCACGATAATTAATTTTAATTGATTACAGTAATCATGTTGGATAAAAATTATGTTTTAATTATTAGATGTTATATATTATTCTCATTACAAATATGAGATCCATTTTTATAAAATTCCAAATATTATGTGGAAAAAAATAATTTTAAATAAATAATGAAAATGTGAAGAGAAAGTGGGGTTTTAATGAAAGAAATATCTAATGTTTACAAATATTTTATATTAAATTTGAATATGAAATTTATTAAAATAATCAAACCTGTATTAATAAATGTATTGTTAAAGAAATTACACTTTAAAATAGAATTAAAATATTATTTTACATTACTAATAAAATATTCTAAAATAAACCTTTAAATTAAAGCTTTTTATTTTCACTATTCATCACAAAAATAATTCTATTTATGAAAATACTAAATATTAACCATAATATTATTTTGAAACTATGAATTAAATACATTATTTTTATTACATATAAATTGATTTTCTTAATGTTTGGTAAATTAATTTTAATAATTTTCACAAAATAAACAAAAATTACTTATTTGAGAAAATAATATTTTCACACATATAAAGACATTACAAAAAATGTTATTTCAGCAAAAATTTGAGTCCTACATGTAAAAAAAATATAATTTATATTTAAAAGTTGTTTATTGTAAATTTTTTATCTAATTATAATATGTAGTTTACAATGATTCTATTGAAATGACTATATTATCAATATATCATTGTGTTTTTAAAAATCATTGTCATGTGTCATTTAGGATAACTGAGTGTTCTGTGTAGTGAATTATTACCCACAGTTATATGTTATTCAATATTTACATGGTTTTAAATTTAACTCATGTCATAAATGAAATTTAATATATATATATATATATATATTTAATTCATGAAAGCCAATTTTGTTATAGAGATATACTTCACGCTATTATTCGACCCATCATACAACTAGTAGGGAGATGGTGGAAGGTCCACCCAATAAGAGTTAGTTATAGTAGTAGGTAAGTCCACTGGATAGTATACATGGAACATGAATTGGTCATTGGATTATGATGGAAGATTTTAGGATCTATTTCCCCCACTACCCCTATATCGTATGCACCATGATTATGTAGTGGTGTGAGAAGTGAGAGGGAAGTTATTGGATGCCAATGCCTATGAACCATAGGCTCTATGGACGACATGTGGTATGAGCTATGAATTTTTATGGAAATGGTAGAACTGATAGCAATATGTGTGATTCATTTATTTTTTTCTACTTAAATTTTTTGAGACTAAGAGATTTTTATTGACTGATTGGTATGAACTTTACATTTTAGAGTCTTGCAAGGGATTGCTAAGTGACTACACACTTCGCCCAATGGTGTGACTTGGCTCTTGCTGGAGGCAGATTAATTTGGTGTCTCTTTTTAGTAACGATGAGGCCTTATGAAGTCAGATTATATAATGACTAGTTATCAATAGTTCACACCTGGGTAGAATATTCTAGGTAGAGTATGTGATCCAACTATAATGTTGGGATTGGGTTTTCCTTTATGGTTGAAATGGAATCCCGTGAAGGGGGGATGGACTCTTACATCTAAAATTGAATATTATTACTCATCTACTGGATAATATTACCCTTGGATCAGTGGATAATTTGATTTTTTAGTATCTTGTATTTTTGGAAGTGTATATGAATATCAATCATAGGGATGTTCTATGATTACGTCCCCACAAGTACATAAACATGGAGATTTTTATACAGATAAGGGAGACCCTGATATCAACTCTAGAATATGGGATGACTCCAACATATCTTTATGTGAATAGGATTCATTTGGAGGACAAATAGAGTTTGATCTTTGTTATATGTATTGTTTCATCTTTGGAATCAAAAATATTTTTAAACAAGAATGTATATAGGATCATGATTTCATGGGTGTATTATTATCAATAAAAAAATTATCCATAAAGGAAAATTATACAATGCAATGGACCATATACATATTCAATCTAATGATATTATAATAATTCTTATAGAAGATTGACCTTAGATATGCATATCACCAATTGTGAGTTATAGAAGAGGATATAACAAAGATGGATTTCAGATTTAATTACGGTCGTTATGATTACATGGTGAATCCATTTAGTTGAAATAATTCCCTAGTAGTTTTAATGTGACTCTTGAAATAGATAAGTCATCCTCTATTAGGATAGTTTGTCGTAGTACACATTTAGGAAATCCAAGTGTAATCAGAATCTTTGAAGGTGCACCTTAGAAACATGATGATGATCCTAAACATAGTATTAGATAGAAGTAAAATTTTTATGCTATAGAAGGGTAAATTTTGGTTTCATGAGCTCTAATTCCAAGTATATTTTTTTGTAAAAGATAGTATGGTTCTAGGACTATAAATGGATGTGGTGGTTCTTGATTATGATCCACCTAATAGTGTGATGTTGGTGTATATATTCCTTAGGTTGGTGAGATAAAATCAGATATTAACACATGATTTCTCCAATACTTTATCTCCCTTGGTATCCTTGACATGTATGGGGGATGCATTTGTGTGGATAGATAATTTCTTGTAGGATTTCTAGGGGCTGAGTAAAATATTGATGAGCACCCCCATTTTATAATTTATAGTGGTAGGTGTCAAGTATGTTGTGCTTTTTAATTCAACATAGATCAGTATAGGTTGTGTTCTTTTGTATAGTGCAGCACTGATTTACTATGGTTTAGGTTAGATGAAAACACATCAGTATAACTATGCATACCATGTTGTCGATATAGTAGTGTGATTCTTCATAATGATAATGTGGTCACACTACCAGATGGTAGAGTGATTTATCAACTATTTTGAACACAAGAGTCTCAATTAAATATTTTATTATTATATATATATATTAACATGAGGTAGAGGCAACAGATAGTGTTCGTCCAAGACTATGAATTCTATAATCTCAATACACATGGTAATCAAAATGTGGTAATTGATTTTCTCACTAGGTGATATTATTCATGGTGATTGTGAGAGGTTTCAGAGTAGATGTAATCATTGTATTTTTTCATTTTTGGATAAGTACATAGTAGATTACCTCCAGTTAAATGTTGTTACCCCTCTTCTTTTACAGAGATTACGGGAGGTAGATCATGGGGTTAGAGATTCTGATTCTCTATATACATAAATATAAAATTAAAATTTACTATATGGATTTAATAGATATGGGAAGAATGTAATTATTTTCCAATGATTTTTGATTGTACTAGTATCATTGTGGGGATGTTTTGATAGAGTATCATAAATCTCCTATGGAGGTGAAACTAGGCATGGAAAGAATGTACATAGAGATTTGAAGTCTTTTTGGTGGATAGGGTGGATGAAGTGAGTTATTGTTAATATCTCTTTATAACATACATGTTAGGAAGCATAGGATGATCACCAGGTTTCAGTACATTTAGCTAAACCCATTGTGCTGCTAGAGTATATGTGGTAATATATATTAATTAATTATTTGATTAAATTAAAATATATGTCTTGAGTACACAATGAAATCAATTTTATCATGGAGTGAATTTAAAACTCTTCCCACTTCATATTTATTTGATAATAGAGTTCAGTATAGATCATGGGACACTTGTACATGCCATAGGGGGTTAAACTCAAAGGAGTTTCCTCAATTATCATTTCAGACCGTGATGTTCAGATCACATCTCAATTATTAAGGATTGTTCATGAAACCATTGTGATTGAGTTAAGTTTAAGCATGGAGTTTCACCTCAAATCAAATCACTAGAATAAGGAGATGATTCATGTCATGGTGAAAATGTTGCGGTCTGGCATATAAGACTTTTTCTATAGATGGTCGGATAATTTTCCATTCATGGAGATTGCATATAACAATAGTTAATCTTCATCCAATTGTATGACACAATTCATGGCTTTGTACATGAAACACTATATGTCTACACTATTCTAGACAGACCCATGAGTTTAATAAATAATGGTCCTAGAGTTGTAGTAATCCATAATAGAGATTGTGTAGATCATCTAGAAGAATTTTAGTATTGTATAGAATGGTTATAAGTCCATAGTGGAATAAATTTGGAGGAATTTTTATTTTGAGGTGTGTGACCATGTGTCATTTAGGTTATCCCTTGTCATGGGTTTCAGTTATTTGGTCAGGGTGTGGATATATCTCTAAGAACCATTTCCCCTTTCCAAATAATTCATTATGTTTTTGAGATGGCAAATAGTTTTTCTCTACCACCATAGTTTGACTGGGTACACAACATCTTCAATGTGTTATAACCTTTGTGGTAAATACATGATTCATCACCTGTCATCGACTAGGGTGAGTAGGACACCAAAGATGAAACTACCATTACTTAATACCTAGTAGAGTTTGAGGACTAGTATTATATGATAATTTTTGTGTGATATATTCCATTAGTGTTTGTTCGGTGGTAGACAAACAATCATTAGGAGAGTAATTAGGAATAGCTATCCTAGAAGAAAGCACATTAATCAAATCTCTTTGTGTAGCCCTTTTTTGGATTTCTATGATGTAAATCCCCATAGTGGGGTGAATGTAACAACAATATTTTTTTCCTATTTACTATATCAAAAAATTTAATGAAATATTGTTGGTGAAATGCACTATGATGATGTAAGATTCCCCGGCTTGATGTTTCGATAATTTATTTTTAAAATATATTATATATATTAAATACCATTTGGGAATATATTTTCTTTAAAAAGTGAAAAAACATATATGGAGCCTGGGATTAGAGATATGAGTTCACATTTATGTTAAATTAGTATTTTTTACACAAGGAGAGACATAACCATTCTCAACATCTAGGGTTTGTATATGTGAAATCGATGGTTAATAAATAAAATTATCTCATTCAGTTAATATGATGTAGGAACCTGAGATCTCTCAATTTAAAAACACATATGAAAAATTATTAAGGTTGTCTATAGAAGCCAATGAGTTGAAAAGGGTGATTAGAGAGTGGTCATTGGAGAGAGATAATGAAATATTGAGGATCATCTACACCAATTAAATTATAAGATCTCACCTATTATAATTTCATGAAACCGTTATTCATTAATGATCAATACAACATTAGATATGCAATTTATATTATTTAGAGTCCCCCACCCCCTAAATATTTTATTGTCATATGGAGAACGTGAATCAATCAACCAATAGGTTGATTCATGGTTCAATTATATTGTAGGTGTAGGTTTATATTTCTAGATTTATTATAGATATTATTTATTTAAATTTGGATATGAATTCATAATTATAAAAACAATGTATTGAATACAACCAAAACATTTATGAGGTTCATTCAACTTTTGAAAGTTTCTTGGTTTTCTCACCCAATTATTTAAGCATTCATCACTTGGTTTTCATTTGATATGTGGTTTGAAAAAATACAAGGTAATAAATCCTTGAATAATACATTCATGGTCTATTGATTTGAAATCATAGATCTGAATATAAATCAATTATGGGATTAAGTTATGGAAATGGCGAGTATTGACCAGGAAAGGATCAGGGGCATGTGTATTGTGTTTTTAGAGTGCACTATTGTTGAAAATCTAGGGGACGGTTCCCAAGAAACAATGATGTCTAGAAATTGGTTCTCCGGTGATGATATAACTCAGTAGAACATGTTTCACATTCAATGGGAGGGATCTGTGGAGGAATCATAGATTATAGTTTGAAGGGTGTACATGGTTAGAGAACCAATGGTTATGAGATATCCAATAATTAACAGAATCTATTACAATGATACACTTCGTGTGGGACCCCCATATTTGTAGATAGGGTTTCCAAATAAGGTTAAATATCACACAATTTGTGACCCATATCTCCAAAAATGTGAATCAACATGGCCCCTCAACATGTTCCATAGAGGTTACACGAGCATAGTGATGAGTATATGGTCTCATATACTCCATATACTCATTCATGGACAAATCCTTGCAAGGTGTACATGGGAATATTCATGTACTTTTACATGGTTAAGAGTAGTATGTCTCAGACATTCCATGTACTCTAACACAGACACAAACACAATCATGATTTATGATACTAGGTTAGGACCCTCTAATAATGATAATTGCCTTGTAATTCCCTTATACTTCATGTACTAATTAAATTATGACTTAGAGCCCTTAACCTCTTAACATTGTTCATGTAGAATTTGGGTCCATGAACCAGATCCATTCACTTAGTGTTTAGTATAGAGTTACTTCTTATTCATAGGATGGTTATCCCTTCTGAGGAACAATAGTCTTGTATAGAGTTATGGGATACCATCATGAGTCCTAAATTGTGATCCCCTATCACCATCACTTCCCTAGTAGGGGTTATTGGTATTATCATGACCAAAACTACATGGGGTTGATCACCTACTTAGTAGGTTAATCCATATTGGGTTATTAGTATACCCCATGTCTCTATGATTGATCCCCTTTCTTTGTATCGATCTCTTCAAAAATCCATCATTTACATATTACTGTAAGAGATGATGAGAATGAAATTATATATGTAATCCATCAGTGATATCTTACACATGGAGTGCGTTATTATGGACAAGTGTTATGTGGAACATTTGAGATACAATTTTAGGATATAATTATGGTAAGGGTGTTACGTTCATAATATGTGTCTATGTTTATTATATTTTTTTATCATGTTATATTTTCTAGTCACATGTACCTAGGATGAGATGGTTCTTATTCTTAATGCTATTGGTTTAGTGATTTCAAGGATTCAATGGGGCATTGTTATACTCATCCAAGAAAAATCTTTTCCTGCTAGTGTTTTGTCATAAGTGGTTGATAATAATTATTACAAAGTCATAAAAACACGTAAAAAGTTCAAGCATAGGGAACTAGATAGATAAAGGTGGGTTTATCTGGTAACATTGACAACATTCCCCACCCACATTATAAGTTGGAATTGTTTTATGTTTATTTGTGATGTGCTTCTTTTTTGACCCTTTCCATTACATTAGTTGGTGACATTCACAGATGGTTGGTATTTTAGATTTACTATATAATGGTTTTTAGTTATTTGTCATTTCAGCATTGTATGGTCTTAGAGGGGTTTGTCTGTGTACATTTACTTTATCGTAATTCCTCTTTTTTGTATGATATGCCTACTCAAAATTGGTCTATATCCATTGGACCATCAGTGGAATGCTTTGCGTAATCAATGCATGGACCCCATTGGTACTTGTCATGAGAATTATCCTTTGAAAGATGATTCCAATATCTATAGATTGTATTTAATAGTAAGATATGTTATAATCATGAAATAAATTATGTTTTAAGGATTGTGTTGAAATATTTGGTATCATAGAAAGGTATAGTTATTTTATTAATTCTCAATATTGAACATTGGTGAATCTCATCAGATAAGTCTTTTTACATGATAAAAAAGGTGAATTTTTTTATTAGTATTGATTACATGGTTTTCCAACAAATGAAATGACTACCTGGATACTAAAAATAGATAGAGGATAGGGCACAAATTTATATTGGGTTTTTAACCGTATGATGGGATAATTGGGTAATAATTTAATTATCTACTGGTGTATGAAAAAGATACAGAGTACATACCTGGATTGAAACACATTTATTAAATTTTTTGGAAAATTAATATTCAAATTAAAATCCATTATAAATAATTCGAGTATAATATTAACATTGAGAACATTATAGTAAATAGATGATATAAAATCTCAATTGAGACCACTAAATTTATTGATAAGGTATATATGCCATTGATATTTTGTTATTTCTGTTTTCAAATCTATTAATTTTTTATCTCACCCCTAACATTATATTATTTTTGAAAACAAAATGATATAGGTGGAACCATGAAAAAATAGATCAAATGTGAAATTTGATGATCTCACCAATGGATTTTGAGACATGATAGATGTGAGAATAGAAATTAACATATATATACTAGCAGAACAATCATAGTTTATAAATAAAAACATGAATCTTTTAAAACAGCCTCCAAGAGAACTATTTTCAGTTGATGCATTGATTTGAAATAATCATTGAGCAGTTATTATATATTTTCATCCCATAATCATTGAACAATGTATAAATTCCATTTAGAAGTTATTACCATTCTATTATTTCCCTAAGAAAGAGGAGGTCATATTGTTCATTTATCAACATCAATTAGAAGCTTCTAAATAGTGGACAGTGATAATTATTATCAATCCTAGTGATTAAATATAGTATATAGATAGTGGTGAATTAAAGATAAAATTTATCAATATGTATTTCCCACAAACTCTCAATCAATAAATGTACAAGGAATTTTTTTGCAATTTTGTAAATGTTATAGGAATAAATTGGGTATTTTTGTGGATCTTATCAAGTATTTCATGATACATGTTTTAATTTTTTATTAAATTTAAAAATGAGATAGACCACATCATTAGGTTTGTTAGAAAAATATGTGGCAGGATTTTTAATTTTATCACTTCAATTGTTCTGAAGGAGTATTTTTATGTGGCCTAAATGTTATGGTATAAATTTTAAATTCACAATTATCTTAAAGAACAAGATATAATAATATAAGAATGAAATATAAATTTGATGGTTCAGGAATTAAATCTCATGGAACCAATAAGACTAAATAACCAATATTTCAAATGTGTTGATAAAAGCATCCCTGGAACTGGAATCTAGGTACTATGAAATGTCTCATGTGTTCAATTGATTGTCCTCATAGAAATAAATAAAGAATTTAGAAGAATAATCCCATATATATGATGCAAGAAAATTAGTTCATCATCAACCCTCACCCTATTGTCTGATATTTAAATTTTATATGACAAGGAAATTATGAAAACCAATTCACTAATACAAGGGTTAATAATGATAAATAATAAATGTTCCTATAATTCCAATAGAGAATGGGTAGGCTTATCCAGTCACTATATCTGAGGTGTATCATTGAAATAACCTGATGATATATATTCCAATTATTTACTCAAAAATATCAAACATTAATTTTGGTTTAATTTTCTATTAATTATTTTATATCGTTAAATTTCAGTATATTCATTCAAACACTAATAGAAATAAACAAGTTAAAATTATCATTAAAGATAGAAAATGGTAAAATTATTATTCTTCAGGTATATAAAACCTCCACATCAATTATATGTGCATTGAAATTTTAATTTTATTTAAACACCTAATATTAGAAACTAATATTATAATGGAACATGTTATCGTACTCTTTAAATGGTTTCCTCATCTACCACTTGGCTATTACATTGTGGTCTCAATTGAACATATACCTAGAAATATAAGGTTAACTATATATCATTAAGAGTATCGCCAATTGAAATATAATAACCGAAGATGATGATATAAGAAAATATTTTAAAGGGTTTAATTATCCCATGTGCATCACCATGGGGTGCTCTAGTCCTCTTTTTCATGTTACGGGATGGATCGATGCACTTCTCTATATATTATCAAGAGCTCAAAAAAATTATGAAAAATAATATGTTTCCCCACACATGGATTGAATACCTACTATTTTTTATAAGAGGTGTCCAATATGTTTCGATGTTGGACCGTCAGTCTAGATATCATCATTAAAATGAAATGAAGGTTGATATTTCAAGGACCACAATTCATTTGGGGTACGGAAAATATGAATTATTACTTATTCCATCTAGACTCATGAATTCACCAATGATGTTAATGGACTTAATGAATAGTTTTTTCATATATTTTCATGATAAATATTTTTAGTAATTATATATGATATCCCTTTGTACTGTTAAATCCATGATGAACATGCGGACCATTATAGTGGCCTATTAATGACATTAACAAGGAATACTGTTATTAAATGTACAATAAATTTTTCTTTATGTGGACAATGTATAATTAATTGGGAATATTATAATTACTATATTGATATCTATGTATCTATAAAAATTAATTTCATTAGAGAATGTCTTAAAACAACATATGATACAAATTTCAATAATTTGTATTGATTATTTTGGTATTATCAATTTATATTGAAGAATTACCCAATATTCTTTAAACTATGATTCAAATTAAATTTAAAATATGTGATTCATTTCAACACTAATATACATGATGAAATATACCTAGAGATCAGGAATAGACTAAATGTTTCACTGGTAATCATGATACAAATAATTAGGGAAGTATTTGTGATTTATTATTATTTTTCATATGGGGTGTGGGTTGTGCACAATGTGGGATAATAATTTCACATCATATTCATATTGATAGGTAAAAGTGCATGAGAGTAATTATCCAATAAATAAAAATGAGTTAGTTGTAGTATTTATCATTTGGATGACATAGAGGGATTATCTCTATACAAAAAATGCTGATATATATACAAACAATAGGAAATTACTATATTAATTCACAAAGAAGCATCTCAATATGTTCTAATAGAGATGATTATATCTAATGATGGATTATGATCTCCCAATTCAATAAAATCATAGGAATGGGAATATAGTGGTAGATTGTATGTGTCCTAAGGTTTATGCACCGTTATATATGATGGGGAATGAGATGAATCCCATCATCCTAGACATGAAACTAATGTATATGGGAATCCTTATACTGATAAAATAACCCTACAATTCTAAAATTTTATTCATCTATAACATGTAAGGAGAGTAGAAAAAATTCAAGTGAATGATGTCGTGATACATAATATTTTTGATACAGAAAGAATGTGAAAATCATTAGAGATCAATATTCATAAAAATCGATGTATGGTTTTAAGAAAAAATATGTGTTTCAAAACATCAAGAGTTAATGTAGATACCTGGGTTAAAAGTGATGTATAATGACTTCTTGGAAAATTTTGGATATAAAAAAGGAAGAAGTTCATTTATGGTTGTGCATCAATATACATGGAGTGTTAGTAGATAAAGGTTGAGAGATACACGCCTAAAGGGTTGATCCAACCACTTCTCATACCCACATTTAAATGAGATAACATATCTATAGACTTTTTCAACAGTCTTCCATATTTATATATAATCAATAATGCCATATAGGTTTTAGTGGACTGTCTTATGAAGACTGATCACTCTATTATAATCCAAGAGGGTTTCTCACATTATCACTTTCTTATGACATACATCGCGAAATAGTTTGGGTGTCATGGAACACAACTATTGATCATTTCTAATCAATATCGGTGGTCCACCAAAAAATATGTATAAAAGCAACTTTGATTAAATATTGTTAAACATTAATATATAATATAACCCCAAAAATAATGGACAATATAAATATGAAATAAATTTATGTGCACATATGAATCCCATGAGAAAATGTTACTAGGACATTAGATGGCCAAGGAAATGATTGAAAAGTTCAAGATGAGTTAGAAAACATGTTACTATAGCTCAAAATCAAATTGAAGAGTTATGTATATAATTTTCTAGGATCACTAGAGTTTATGGTTGGGGAAAATGATCCTTTTAATAACTCTGTGGAATAGATTTGGGACGTTTGGAAAAATAGGATATTTATCCTTATCTACATTAGTCTCAATAAATCATTTGATCACATTATAGAAATTATATATCATCTACCACATTAACCACACATGTCTAAGGCACATGACGTGTTCCTTGTAAAATTCGTAAGTATATGTGTACCATTTAACTCATATATATTGAGTCTATTAGAGGTACTTTTTATGAATGACATATCATATGTAGAGTATTTGAATATATTCATTGACTTTATAGAAAATTTTTTGTTCTCTAAATTTTTTTTTTGTCAAATTACATTTGAGAAACCATGTTCATCGAGTAGATTCATGGGAAATTAATTCAATAATTACTAAAGGAATAACATTTGGTTTCGCCCTATTGTGAGTAATATAATTAAAATTGTTAAATTTTTTTAATTGGGAGATGTTAATGACCAAAAATTTACATATGGAAAATTTTCCCTATGAATATATATGTGTTACATATTATGATATATAGACAATAAAAAATTACATATTTCTATAATTAATTTTCAGAATAATTTTTTATAATATTTACTTTGGGAAATCAATCTCCCTTTTTCAGTGTTAATAATAAATGTGTGTGTGTGTGTCTATGTGTGTGTGTGTGTACATATATATATTTTGTTGTTAAAAATAAATTTCAAAAACAATTTTGTTAAATTTTATGAACTTATATTTTGAATTGAATTATTTGATTCTCAAATGATTTAAATATAATAAAATATCATTCATTTGTGTATTAAATCTGTGAAAATGAGCTCAGGATTAATTTTATTATATTTTTTTGAATTATGTTATTTTTATGGAGAATACAAAAAAACATAATAAAATAATTTTTTTATTACAATATCATATGACAAGATGATAGTGTAATTAATCAAAATCTAACGAATTATTTAAGCAATAATAATTTTGAGTATTAAAATAATAAGACCAACTTATAAATTATATTCTTATCCTTTTGAAACATTAAAAAGTATATGTTTTAATAAAAAATTATTTTTTCATCCTAATTATGTTAAATCCTAATTATAGAAAAAAATTAAATTTTACTCCTAAAATAATAAAATAAAAAAATTAATTATAATAAAAAGTTAATGGAAATAAAAATCATCGATATTTTTATCCCCCAAATACATTTTTAGCATAAAATCTACATAAAAAATAATTACATAATAATAATGGTAATACAAAAATTGATTTCACTAACCCTTAGAAATAAAATTTTATAATAGACATCCATATTTTAAATAATATTTTTTCAAATAATGAAATTTTTTTAATTTCATTTTTTCATATAAATTACTTCATGA
The DNA here is from genome assembly GCA_963277665.1 of Viscum album. Lineage (NCBI taxonomy): Eukaryota > Viridiplantae > Streptophyta > Magnoliopsida > Santalales > Viscaceae > Viscum > Viscum album. The sequence goes on along the minus strand of OY728157.1, from coordinate 1,561,581,088 downwards.
ACGTAAAAATAGAGTTTCCATGGTGATGATGAATTTGGGTAAAAGGGTTTTAACGTTGTGAAAAATGGTAATCCATGTAAAAGAATTATAATATGTGGTGGATGGTATTCTAGATCATAACTCTTCCCTACTGCATTATTTTCCATTCAGGGATCCTATATCCATGAAATATGAAATGAAATTTTTGAAAAGTAGTGAGATTTTTCAAAGAAAACATAGTCCTTTATTATATAAGGATCTTTCATTATTTCGATATATCTAGATATTAAAAATATATATCACAAGTGAAATTATTACCTGATCACTCCCCAACCACAACCTACATTCAGAAAGTATTTTTCTTCCCAAAAAAACATGATAAAAAACCTCAAGAACAAATCCAATTGATAACATTTAATTAGATAAGTGATGCACTAAACCCAACATTTCTAGTTATAATATTCTTTTACCACCACCATGTATATAATATTCTCGAATTTATGATAAAACAATCATTCATAATATTAAAAAAATTAGTAATGTAATACAACTTTACTAGTTTCCTAAATAATAATTAATAAATATGAAAACCTCACCTTGTGTTTGAATGAACTAATATCTCTATTTAAGGGATTGGTTTTTATAACATCATTTCCCTAACGTTCTAAAAATAATTTTTTAGTCATCAAATTTAATTAATATAACATAATTATGATTTTTAATTATAATTTTTTATTTTATATCCACATCCCCTTGTATAATAAAAATGAGATCATTTCCCTTTAACAAGCGAAGCACTGCCTACATGAAATTAATTATTTAATTTATCCATATCCTACTAAAATTAATTATCCTAAAATATTATATATTCTATAGAAACTATATTTATAAAACTGTTAATATTTAGTAATGAGAACATATTACATTATATATGTAAAAATAACAATAAATGCTTTTCGTAAATTTAATAACCCTAAAATAACAGAGAACCTTATCATAATCCCTCTGGTAGAATTTTATATAATTCATGTAATGGAATGGATTTATTTATATAGAGCCAACATAAATAGACAAGATATGGAAATCACTCTTCATATAGAAAATTGACCCCTAATTCTATAGAAGTGCAAGGAGAAGGATGAATCTTCCTTAGCTCCATTATCTCAAGTGTGGATATTAATTCCCTATGAGCATGTGTATCTTGTTTAGATGTTTGATTCTATGGAAGCAACCATTACTGGAGAGATGCCTATTGTAGGGGAATTGGTTGAAGTGTTTCCCAAAGAATTTACGGGTCTCCTCCTAGAAGAGATGATGAATTCTCCATTGATCTTATACCTGGGGAATTTCCATTATCTAAGACTCCCTGTATATTGGATTTTGTGGATCTTGTGAAGGTGAAGAAAAAACTACATGAGAATTTGAATAAAGCGTTTATACGCCCATGTTCGTCACCAGGGGGTGCACTGATCCTCTTCATCAATATGAAGGATGGGTTAATACGCCTTTGCATTGATTATCGTCGACTCAATAAAATCACCACAAAGAACAAATATAATATAAACCAAATTTATGGCTTGTTCGATCATCTAGGTGGAGAATAATTAATCTACAAGGTGGACCTATGGTTGGGATGCTATCTTGTAATGGTTAATAAGGAAGATATACACAAAACTTCTTTTCATACAAGATACTAGCACTATGAATTAATAGTAAAGCCTTCAAGACTCACTATTGCTCTAGCAATATTCAAGGACATAATGAATAGATCCTTTAGAGCTTACTTTGAAAAAAAATGGTAGTATTAATTGAGGATATTCTAATATACTCCAAAACCAAGGAAGATAATGAAGACAATCTTAGAAATATACTAGAGAGATTGAGAAAGGAGAAGCTCTTTGAAAAGTACATCAATTGGGAGTTCTGGTTGAAGGATCTCTCCTTCGTGGGTCATATCATCACATGAAAAAGGATATTTGTGGATCCCTCCATGATTCCAAAAATTGCGGTACAGCCAAGGCCAACATCGGTAATGGATATATGTAGCTTCTTGGGTTAAGCTGGATATTATCGCAGATTTGTGAGAAATTTCTCACGATTTCCCACCATCTTACCAAACAAACTCATAATGGAGTAATGTTTTATTGGAGTGATTAATGCCAAGATATCATCAAGTAGTTGAAGAGGTAGCTTGTCATTTCACTCGTGCTCACACTACCGGAAAGTGGAGAACATTTTGTTGTATTCATTTACGCTTTGAAGAATGGTATGGGATTCTGTTGGTGCCAAATGAAAAAGTCATTGCCTATGCTTCAAGGAGACTAATTTTTCATGATAAAAACTATCCAACAAATGATATAGAGTTGGATGTAGTGTTCTTCACTAAAACAATTTGGCAACATTACCTCTTTGGGAGAAGTATGAAATATATACGGACCACAAAAGCCTCAAGTATATATTCACATAAAAAGAGTTGAATATTTACCCATGATGATGGTAAGATCTGATCAAATACTATGACTGCTCAATCCATTAACACCCAAAGAAAGCGAACAAGGTGGAAGATTCTCTAATAAGAAAGGTCCCAAAAATTCTGTTATTGATGAGAATTGAAAAGGATCCAATCTTCTTAGATTTGATAAATATGGACATGGAAATCACATATAAGGTAACAACATTAGTCCTTTTAAAATTTATTTATCAACTGTCTCCTTTGGAGATTTTAAAGGATTCTGAAAAGGATGATGTGGGAATTCAGATGAAAGTGTAAACTATCAAAAAAGGGAAATCCTCCTAGGTCAATATTAATGAAGAAAGAATTGTGTGATCTTGGTTATGATTATGTGTTCCATCGAATATAGAGATAATTAAATAGATTTTCAATGATGCACATAGTTCAAACATTTCCATTCCCCAAGTAACATATATATGTACAGAGATCTCCTAGGGCTTTATTTGTTGGATAACAAGAAGTATGTGATCACTGAGTATTCATCAAAGTGCCCTGTATGTCTGAAATTGACAGCAAAGAGACAGATGTCTAAGGGGATGATGCAACCAATACCCATACCATCATTAGAATGGGAGAACATCGCCATTGACCATTTTACCGTACTTTCAAAGAAATCGAAAGGAAATAATGCTATCTAGGATGTTGCAGATCGTTATACAAAGACTGAATTTTTTTAAATTTGTGGGGATTTCCCATCAACTAGAATGGAAAAATGTATAATAAGTTGTAAGGATGCATGGAGTACCACTATCAATTTTATGCGATCAAGATCCAAGATTCACTTCTATTTTATGGAGGAGTATTCCACATGCTCTGAATAATGAGAGGAACTGTAGTATGACTTATCATCATCAAACTAGTGGCTAATATGAGCCAACTATCTAAACACCTGAGGAAATGTTGAGACCATGGTCAATGGACTTCAAAAGAGTATGTGATCAAAATCTTCTTCTTGATAAGTTCTCTAACAAAAATAGTTTCCACTCATGAATCCAAATGGATCCATATGGTGTCCTTCATGGGAAGCAGTGCTGAACTCTAGCTTGTTGGGATGTCATTGGGGAGAAAAACTATGAGCTCTGGAAATGGTAAAGTAAATAGTGGGGAAGGTTAATACCATCCAGCTGCACATTAAAGATGCTTAGAGTTGAAAAAATAGCTATGATGATAATCATCGATGAGACCTAGAGTTTGATGTCAGAGACAGGGTATTCATCTACATATCATCGTGGAAGAGAGTTATGAGATTTTGGAATATGGGACAACATAGTCCTAGGAATATCCACCCATTGGAGATCCATGATCGCATTGGAGCTATGGCATGTCGACTAGAACTCTCACCCAACCAATATCAAGTAAATGATATATTCCATGTACCACAGATGAGGAAGTATATCTCTGACCCATCACATGTACTCAATACACTTCTGGTGCCATTAGATAATGAACTCTCTTATGAAGAGAAGCTAGATAAGGTCTTAGATCATAGGGAAAATGTTATACAAAATAATACAATTCCCCTCATCAAGGTGTTGTGGCGAAACCACATATTTGATGAGGAAACGTTGGAATTGGGGGAAGTGATGAAGTAGAGTTACCCTTGTCTATTTTAGTGTGGTTAAACAAAATTATGTTTTTTGAAAATTTTAAATGGAGGAAGATTGTAACAAGCCCAACATTTATTAATGAAACTTTCTATTGATCTAAATAAATTTCATTGTTTTTGAAATGGTAAAATAAAATATGCACTTTTTTGGTATTATATTTTTGGATTTAATATTTCATTAATATGATTTCAGAGAAAAATAATAAATAGAAATCAATATTTTTGTCTCAATATTGGTGTGGCGAAAAATTTGGGCATTACGCAAAAAAATTCTAGTAAAATCGTTATAATGTAAAATAAAATATAAAGACTGCCTCATGGGGCATAAATTCAGAGAAGTGGAAGTACCATCCATAGTTCCAGAAGTTTTTGTTTACTGCAAATAGATTTTGAATTCTAGATATCATTTATGATGTATGCAATGGCAATGGTCACTAGGTTGTTACATTCCCATCTCAACAAGAATTCATTGTTCATAAGATTAGAAGACCTCAGACATTCGATAAGTATAAAGTAGATTCGATGGAAAGAGGACAAAAGAATATTGTGAATACATATTTTTTAAAGAATATCTCATGTAGAGAAGCTGAGAAGAACATTTATTATAGATCCATGTAATTGATTGTAAATTTATCCAAAAGGGAAATTATGTGGGATTACACTCAAATGAACATTTGTAGAATATTCAATCATGCTGAAATAGTTCCAAATGACATGTTGGTCATCTAGAAAAAAGATTTGGAATGAATGAAGAAACATGAAGATAAAAATGTCATGGATGGTTCTATAAGAGAATGAAATCATTCACATGATTAGGATAATGTGCATGAGAGAGTGAAAAAAAATGGAAGCACATGTGGTAAAGAAGTTACATCTAAGTGATGTATGAAATTTAGTCATATTGAAAAAGGTTTTATAACTATAATACAAATGAAATAAGAATTCCATAAAATGAGTAAGAATATATAATCCATTGTGGTGGTTAATAAGAACAACTCCCAACAAAAATCATAAGTTAATATAAAGAGATCCATACCATATCCGCACAGATCAGAAAAGATGCTCAAATATGTATTTCTAAAGAATGGACAAAACGGATCATCCTAGTTGATAAATCCTTTTCATCATTCCTAATCACATTGAATAAGAATGTTTTAACAACCTTATTCCAATAATCATTTGTGTATTGTATTTGTGCTAATAATACAAGGAAATGAAGATGAATCTTGCTCTCAGGGGGAGAACCTAGGAAGTGTAAAATGATGTAAACCCGTGATAGATAGGATGGAGAATATTGCATCTTTGTAAATTTATTTAATTGATAATAAATGATTAAAATGATAAAGTATCACCCTTTATGAATATGATGTGGGGTGTTTTCCTTTATGGGGAGACAAATGAAGAATCTTCTAGAATTATTACTTCAATCAGTATCAACATCAGTTGGTATTAAATTCAATTACTTTGTAAATTTCATGAAGAATAAGTAATTAGAAAACGTATATCATTTTTCTATATCTCAACCCTTCTTAATCAGAATGAAGATCATTTTAAAAAAGGTGAATATCTGAAATAATTAGTGACATAAGAAGAATGTAAGTTCTCAAAGGCTACATATCTGGCCAATTGAACTGTATTGTTTTTTATGTTTTTGTTGATGTGAGTGCAGGAGTCTCATGTTTATTATTCTCTATCACATCAAATTTCTTCAGCTAAGAATGAATGTGGAAAACCCATGAAGACAAAGTACTTGAGTTCTCATCTCATGATGTATCCTGATTAGTTAATAATGGAAATCCATGTTGTCTAAATAAAATCATCCAATTTTATACACCGAAAATTTCTCTATACCTAGAGTGAAATGATTGATGGATCATTTATTAAGAAAGGATGGATACCCATTTACCATGAACATTGTATTTTATGTCAATAATGGGTAGCGAATGTGAAATAGATGTTCAAAAATTGAGAGATAAAGAAAAATAAAGTGGGGAGAGATAATATTTTAATTTTGATATTAACACTTTAATTTGAGGTGGAATTTATGGAATTGAAAACCAAATACAATGGGGGGATTTGTGGGACCACATTGTGTATAAGGTCGTATTTGTTGTGAACAGTTATCAATGAATATCAAAATGAAGAAGGAGATGAATGGAATCATGTTATAAAATGATCATGAAACATATCACAATTGAAAGAACCCATACAAGATCCAAATTGAAGATACATGAATTATTTCATGAGGGATAATGTGGAAATTTTAATATTTAAGAATGATCATACAATGTTGAGAAGATGGTGGAATTTATATTTAGTATTGACTGGAAAGACTGATGTTTCTTGAGGATATGGAAGATGAAGTACTTTCATAAGACAATATCATGATGCTGAAGGTGATTGATTTAAGAATATATATCTTAAAAAATAAGGTTCATGATGAATGTAGATGATTATTGTTGCAGAAAGATGAAAATGAATTAGAATGGGGGTTCTTTCTGAGGCAGATATTTCATGTGGTGTCGTTTCCCAGTGTTTTTCAAATTTTTGGACCTCAAACTCAAGATTTTGTTTTTGGAAATTGATGGATTTTTTCATAGTAGTGAACGATATGCATAACGTCTAAGGAAATCTGAAAAAGAAGATGACTACATACCTTGGAGCATGGACCGCATTCTATGTTCATGGAATGGTTTGTGGCCGCACACATGGAAGCAAAAATGTTATGTGGAGCGGTGCGTAGAACCAGAAATGGTTTCCAGTGTCAATAAGTAGTGAAGGAATGTGGTAAAAAATGCTAATGGTTTGATGTGAAAAGAGTTGTGGTATGTGGAATGGCTTTTCATTGGTGCGAGAGATGCAGTACATGGACATGTAGACACACAGTATTTGGTGAAGGTGTGTAGTTTGTTGGAGGGTCTCAGTATGTAATAGAGTCTTTCTGTACCTAGATGGAGTTCGGTGAAGTTTTTCACACATTGCAAATTTGAGAAAATTGAATTAGCAAAATTTTTGGTGTTATTTTCCTATATATAGAGTGACAATCCCATCATTATGTTAGAGAGATAATTTTATAAGAAAATATAATTGTTGTGTAATATGTAAGCTATGTTTGGAAGAGGTATTCCAGTGAGATACTACGTAGGATAAAGTGTATGAGAAATAGAAAACTGTTCTAAAAATTGAAAGAAGTAGTCCACAGAAGAGATTTTTCATTAGATATAGTGGTATGTGGGAGAAAAAAAAAATTGAAAAATTTGAATAGGTAATTTTTGGAAGGAAGAAATAGTATGTGGAGGTGGTATGATAATGTTGTATGCCAAGGCATGATGTGTGGAGAAAGAGCGGTATACTAAGCAGGAGCCATACGCAGAGTATGTGTTGTACCTAGAGTAGGCGTGATACACGGAGTAGGCATGGTATACAGAGTAGGAGTGATATGCATAGTGGGTGCAATACATGGGGAAGGTGTGGTATGAGTAGTTTGTGTCATACATGGGGAAGGAAAGGTATGAAGAGCAGGCGTAGTATTCAAAGAAAGAACAATACGCAGAGTAGGAACGGTATGCAAAATAAGTGTGGTACACATAACAGGTGTGGTACATAGAAGAAGCGTGGTACATAGAACCCGCATGGTATGCAGAACATGCATGGTACATTGATTAGAGAATGTCAATAGAGTCAATGATAGTTTATATAAATAAAAAATATTAAGTGGTGTTTTTTATATTATTCAAAATACGAAAGTGTTTTAGTGAATTCCATATTTGCACTAAAGAAGAAAACTGAATATAAAAGAACATCAAATTAGGACTCCGATTCATGCAGAGTCTCATCCTGAATAGAGACCAATTCATTCATGACAATCTATTGAAGTGACCATCAAGTCAATAAACTGATTGAAGACCTCTATGAGGTAGTGAAATAGGGGAGACTATGAAAGTGATACAAGAGAGGTAGTGATCTATCCCTAAAACTTTATAAATTTTGCATGGGACAGAGTGACTGTTATCGAATCATAGCAATCTATAGCTTGTGATGATTAGTGGAAGTAGTTATGACCAGAAACATGTCAGTTTATGCTCCTTGGACATATCCCTAAGTTGTGAACCAAATTAAAATTATTTTTTCTTCTACATTTGAATGTTTTAATTATTTCATGTATCTATCATAAAGGTTTTAGTAATGGTTATAACCAATGTGGGAACAAGATCCATTAATTAAGAGAAAATTTTAGCACCTTGATGCACCCCAACCCCCCCCCCCCCTCCGGGTGGCCTAGGGTCCTTCAGTTCTATTATTTGGGGTAGGGAGGACCAGTGGTTGTGGATGAAGTTTACACCTAGAGTTACAAGATATGTCATTTTATACATATGCATGTCCAAGAGGACACCGGTGATGATGGAATGGGTTGAAGCTAGGCATACACATTGGTGTGAAAGTGGTTTCTTGTTGAATGTATTATTTAGTTATCTTATTTACTTTCCACACTATTTTAGGAATCTGGTCATTCTTACCCTCATTCCAAAAGAGGTAAAGATGTACGGGGTATGCCACATTATTTTCATGTTTAACTTCTCAATGATGGATGGTTATATACTTTTACTATATGTGGGAAAGACTTGTTGGGTAGTTCATCTACTCACCATGTTGATGTCCTTCTATTTGGTATCTTAGAATTATTTTCTATAATTCATTCAATTATAGGCTGTAATAATGTTTTAAATAAATTATATAATAAATTATGTTGAACCCTTTGTTTTGGAGCTTGTTGGGATGCAATGCGACAGTTTTTCTTCTAAGGGACAATAGATTTGGTTTGGTTATTCCAAGATGGAATGGATCTTGGTGGGAATGATAAGAAAATGTAATCTCAAAATTATAATGTTTAAAGAATAAATAAATATAATATGAAACTGATTAAAAGGGATTAGATTATTTAATAATGCTCTATAGATGGTTGCGTGCTTATAAGATATTTATTCTTAATGGTGATAGTTGGGAGTCTGATAGAAGTATGTTTTGGTTGTGTCTAAGACTATGTTTTCCCATTATTGTGGAGGTGGGATTTATTTTATCTTGTAATTTTTGTGTTTCTATATGATACCCCACCCTACTCGTTAGGAATAATAACACGCATGTGATTCTAAGCCTTTTGGGTGGTTAACCCAACATTCTGGTTGGATGATGGATGGCTGACTACCCTCATTGGTCCAATTATATTCTCTTGGTTATTACATGTGTTTCTAGTCACAGTAGTTAGTTTTTACCATATATGTATGAAGAGGGATGTAATGGCTTGTAGTTATTTACCCACATATATTAAGTATAGACTTTTCCATGGACTATAATAGTTTTAACATGTATTGGTATGGATGGCTTGGGGATCCTTACTCGGTGTTTGGGTTGTAATGGCTTGATGTATAATATTAGATGTTTGATACATGTTATGAGATATTTGGTGGCTCCTAGAAACTATTGGGTTGCTTTTGTTACTTTGACCTAGTTGTGAGGTTTCATGAGGTGCATGTTATGGTGATACACCCTGCTGTCTACGTGAAAGCCTTTTTGTAGAGATGTGGCATTGGATGTGTGACATTGGGGAAATGTGGACAAAAAATTGGGAATTAGTTTTTTGGTACCCTCTATGTTTTTTATTTTCTTATGTACTCTTATATTAAATTCTTGTTTATGGTACCCATGATGAGGATGAGAACATAGTATACCTATTTATGAGATGAGTAAGTTTTACATGTCGTCCACTATTATTTATACTTATTTATTTACATTTCATCGATTGGATTTGGGGAGGATTTTACTGAGTATACTATTATTATCACCCGATGTATATATAAACTATTATTATGATAGTTGGAGAATATTGAAGATCAAGCTGGTTACTACTACAATGGGGTTGTAGGAGTAGTCCTGGCTTTGTGGTCCCTATCGTATAACATCCATTACATACTTTCAGTTTTCCAGTTCAGTTGTAGTAGTTTTTTCATGTCATTACATATGTGTAATTTTGATTTAATTTATATTTTAATCAAAGCACGAGTTTGTTGGAGTTTGTCATTTATCATTCTCTTTCATATGTTCTCTTGGCTGGAAATGCCTCCCATTTGTGTGTTTAATATACCTTCATTGTTAGTCACCAACCAAAGGCCTACTAGATGTTGTACTTGAGATTTATTATCTCTATTCCCACATTGTTGACATAATAGGGGACCACTTTAGGTGGAGGTGGTCATGAAAGAGTTGTATCAGAGGTCTAGTTGAGGGATATGATAGAGTGTGGAGTTAACCACATGTGAAGCTGCATGGGTTGGTAGGACAATAGTGTCAGTAATATTAAGAACGAGCATTAAACATTGGAGATTGGATGAGAGATGGGTATTTATGTCCCCTTATGATTGGATGCAAGACCCTTTTTGTTTATTGTGGCTACTAAAAAAATTTATACTTGTTGTAGGGTAGAGATCTATTAAAGGATCATACATAATCATCATTTTTTATTGTGTTTGATTGGGTTGAACTTGGGATAGGTTATACTAAATTGATTAAATGAAAAAAAATAATGTTCATTCTTCCATATTCTAGGTATCGATGAACTAACTATTTTCTATTTTTCATGTTTAGATCCACATCGATATCCTCATTATGTTTTCATAGAATATGTTAAGAAGACTGTGCCAGCTGATCACCACCAAGTAGATGTTGATGATGACGACACATAGAGGATGAAATACCAAGAGCATCAGTGCCAGAGTATAAAAAAGTATTAGGTATCCATTTCATATGCAGTCACTGAAGACTGGTTGGAAGTGGTTGTCATTCCTTGAAGCTTGATCCATGCATGAATATAGTACGGGGTGTCATTGGTTATGACGAACCCATGTGGGGTAATGAGGTACTTCTGGTTCTTGTTCCTTGGGATCGTGATGAGTTAGTAGCCTTAGGAAATGAGTTACAAGACATGTTCATATTCATGATTCTTTCTTCGACCATGAAGGTCGATACTCAATAATAAATGCTTACCCTTTAAAAGGGGAGCTAGTTTAACATCGTAGGTAAATGAAGAATATGACATTTTCATATTTATTAATATTTGTGAATTAAAAATTAATTTTACTTTAAAAGGGATTCTATGATCAATGTCATACCCGGAACACAACAGTCGGTTACTTTGAAATCTCATGTTGCACAAAAGGGGGTGTCATACTGAAAAATAATAAAATAATATTATTTTAAATGGTAGCTAATGCCTAGCTATTATATTGGTAGGAATTAATAGAAATAACTAAAATATTATGACACGTGTAAGTTAAATGTTTTTACATTTATCCAATAAAATTTAGAGTCTTAAAAGGATAATGAATCCATTTTTATGCATAAATACTTTAATATTTTTAAAATGACGATTTACCACCTTTTGATGGAGAAAATATTTTAAATATAGTTTTTGTTACATTTATATGTCCCAATTTACAAAATAAACCTATTCGTTATAAGAGGGACATCAAAATTAACTTTGGGTAAATTTTTTGTATTTTTCTGATAAAGTTCATTTTTTTATGAATAGTGGAAAATATTGCATTTTAATTCAAAATTTCCTTTTCATCTATTTTATTTATATAGTTAGATTATTATTTTAATTTGTTTAAAATTTAAATTGGATTATAGTTATTCCATTTAATCAAATTATTTTCATTGGTTGTAATTTCACTCTTAAATTGGACAAAAAAGGTCAATATTTTGATAGGTGTTATTTCATAAAAACTCGATTTATTGTTTTGACAACATTAATTAATTTTAAAATAATTACTGCCACATATATGTTTTTATTTTCGAAAAATAGATTCCACATTTCAAATCAGGAGGTAAAAAATTCTGTAAATAGGTAAATTTTATTTTTAGACATTATAAATATTAACTTCATAAAATAATTTATTTACCATGGTTAAAGGGTAAATACGGTAAAAAAGGGTAAAAAATAATATTATAATAATATTAAATTACCCTTAGAATTTTTTTAACCATATTTTCTGATACATTTACCACCTTTGTTATCCTTGAGTCAATTTTGGGACCCCATGGAGCCACATTGGAGTGATAACGACACTTTATATTAATTAATTTAATGTAAGGACAAAATAACATGAACACGAATCTTTTTATTAAAAAAATTTATATGTTGCTATATAAGTTATATAATAGACTATAAATATTCTTTAGAAATATAAATTTATTTCATACATCATGGTATGTTATTAATAAATTTTAGACATTAAATTAATAAATTATATATGATACAGTGGTCATGTAGTAATTGCTTCATTAATAAATGATTCTCATAAATGATATTATAAATATTAAAAAAAATTATTTTGAACCTTTTTTATGCCATCCAAGAATTTTATAAATGAGGACGACTTTTTATCATTGAATTAGTGATGTTTCTTTGAAATAATGAAGTTTTTTTGTTTTTTTAAAAAGTCATGATTTGAATAGTATTAAAATAGACATAAAAATGTTTTTTAACCAATAAATATTTTATTAAATGATTAAATAGTCCTCAAAATCTAATATACATCCAAATGGAAAATATGATGTTAAATTTTTTATTAATGTACTATTTTGGGTCTCTTGGAGTTTTATTGTAAATATATTAACCGTATAGTATGAATATATAAGAGGACATGATAAAAAGTTAAATAAGTTAACAAAGGGTTAAATAAAAAAGATAAGGATTAACGAAATCCAAAACCTGTCCAATTCTTATTGAATGATATTTTTTAACTTAAATGTACCTTATCTTAGAATTAAATAATTTTTAGACCATTAAAACTGAGAAATCATTTAAAAAAATAATTCTTTCAAACATTCCTAAGGATCCCCTATTGGCTCTTATAAAATGATACCACTTCTATCCCATTACTCAAACATCTCAATCCCATTGGCTCATCCCAAAAATTCTCTAAGAAGCTCTCAAAATAATTATATTCCACCTAGATTCTATTCTATAGGCATAAATCACTTCATGAAAGCCTTTTGGTTCAATCTAAAGGGAGTTACCCTATTTAAATTTAACGTCTTCTCTCAATATCGTTACTTTTATTTTCCTTATACAACCCCCTAAACAATGTTTATTTAATTATTTTATAATAACACTAATATATTAAGTATACTAGTATTTTTTTATGAGAATTATTATAACTATCCATCCACACACCTCTATCTAATGGATACTGACATATTGTATCTATGGACGGCAAACTACAAGCTCACGAAATGATGATTGTTCAACTATCTCCTATCACCTATAATGGTGTCCTTTATGATGGAACTTTATTTATATGTTGTATATATTGTCTTTATATTGTCTTTATAATTTGGTATTTTTCCTTTATAGCATACCTTTATGGTTCCAACAACTGGTAAATACGATAATTTCATTTGAGTAAGTGTAGACTACCGTCCCCTCAATGTGATATGACTCATTCATGCCATTAGAGGAATGTATAAAGGATGGAATTACTGGAATTATATTTGATAATATAATGGAATTATAATATAACTATTTATCATTAATTATTCATTCCATATATATGAAAGAGAACTAAAAGTAGAGCTCATGCATACGTGCTGCTTACCATCTCCATGAACGGTGTGTTTCATTTCATATCTCCAAATGTTATGAACTATTAAATATATATATAGATATATATGATATTTATGATATTTATGATATCTAAATCATGAATATCATTCTAGAGATAAGTTACTTTTGACCACACTAACAGCTCGAAATTTTAAGAAGTTCATTTTTGACTCATGTGCCAAATATCGACAAAACAACCATTATTAACTTAAAGCATTACGTAATGATTATAATGTTTTAATATGTAATATAAAAGGAATAATAAACAAGAAAAACGTTTTTAATCAATTATAAATTAATTTTAGTTTATTATTCCAGAGATTAAAGAATGAACAAGTCAAGTCGGAAGTGAGTTAAGGGATCTTCTTAACCCAATTTCTTTTCTGTGGTTTAAACATATACTTCATGATTCTGTAGTGCTATAAATATGTTTGTATATACACTAATTGTTTTACATTTAATATCAACTTATATTTGGTGTATTTATGTTGTTCTGACATAATTAAGTCATTAATTTATCCTTAATGCAATGATATGATCTTTTTAAGGGACTTCGTCTCAATCTCCTTTCATTGAGAAATCCATTGATTTATACAAGACCATATTTTATAAAATGTATAAAACACATTTAATATTAATTTTATTCTATAAGAATATTTTATATATGAATTATTTTACTAAACCGCAAAAATAATGTTTCTTTTTAATGTACTTAGTGACAATGACCATTCCGCCACTGCGAGCTTTATTGGATAATTGGCTTCATCTACAAGTTGTAATGATTTTAAAAAGAAAATAAATTCAATATACTTTTCTTATGTATTTTGGTATTGAAAATGGTTTTTAGAATGTATTGATTATGCCAATGTTATATTATGATTAAAATGTGTAAATGTTGTATTTCCTTTATTCTGGTTCATGTGTTGTGATTTTTGTTCTTAGGCATTGTTTACACATACGAGTAGTTCCGTGATAAACTGAGGGAGGTTGAGCCTAAGATATCTCTCCTATGTATTGGGTAATGTGATGGAGGTAAACATTAATGTTTCCCCTAAGTGATCTAGGTAATATATTGTGATGGGTATTCGAAATGTAACATCCTATGTAGCTATGAAATCTACAACGTAAATTTGTTTTGGATGTCACAGGTTACATTTATGATTTTCATGTGTTATTGATATATCATTTGATTTTGTGTGGTATTTTAAATATTGAAAAGTATGATTTCATTGATTTGTATGTACTGATGGACTAATGTTTTCTTTCCTTGTTTTATAACCCTTACTGAGATTTTTATACAAATCTGATAATTTTGTGATGCTTTCCACAGGGTATAATGAAGGGTAAGATAAAAAAATTCAAGATGATTTATATCAAGAAAATAAAACATATTTTATTTAGGTAGTTTAATTTTTTTTTGAAAAGATTGGATAGAGTATAAGTGTCTACTTTTTTATTTTTGATATGTAATGAAATAGGTAGGCCTAATTATTTAATAGTCTAAACTTGAAAAGATCCTAATAGTTAATTTTTAACTTATTTCCAAATTATGTAATGTTTAATATTGGGGCCTTATAGTTGGTATCATATGTTGGTTTAGACAACTTTAGGGATAAAGATTTTATCTTTGACACATGTTTAGTCTCTATGTCTAATCCTTAAGTTAAATCCTTATTTTGTAAAATTTTCAGATCAATGAATGTCTGTTACAAATGGAAGGAAAGGGACCTCAAACAACATTACTGTCTTTTCCTGGTGACTTTCTTGCAATAATTATTTCTATGTATTGTCTAGATGACTCAAAAACATTTTCTAACATACAACT
Organism: Viscum album; assembly: GCA_963277665.1. Lineage (NCBI taxonomy): Eukaryota > Viridiplantae > Streptophyta > Magnoliopsida > Santalales > Viscaceae > Viscum > Viscum album. The sequence goes on along the minus strand of OY728157.1, from coordinate 1,561,565,505 downwards.
CACTTACAGGAAATTGACAGAGATATCAAACTCCTCTGTTATACCTCGATAACATCGTGGATCATGGGTGATATTTAATCGAATCATATTATCTCAATATTATCACATCTCCAAGAAATTTAAATATTATCAAAGAATTTTAAAATATTACACATTATAAGATGATTTTGATGGATATTATGAATTTGAAAAGCGTGCTGAAGAAGGAGACCCTTGAGAAACCTATTTATATTTTCTTTTAAATTATAGTCTTTCAGCACATACTGATGTTATTTTAAAATGACCACTGATTGAATGTTTTAACTCAATCTCGGTTTGAAATATTTATAGAAAAAAAATTTATCAGATGTTTAGAAATTATATACCATACATGATTTTTTTTGAAATTATTATTTTTTGAACACCCATATGACCCATGTTTTATGAGGTGTATTTGGATAAATTAAAAAAAATGATTTTGAAGGATCTCTAAATCATTTTTTGAATGCATGGACCATATATCTATGTGAACAATATGAATATGAAACTAGGTGGACACCAAGACCAAGGTAATATGTTCTTTCTATAGGAATAGTGTTATTTTTTGAGGTAAAAAATGTCAATAAGACTTAATGAATTAATATATGGAGGTAATTATGAGTTGTGATGAAAATGAGAGGTATAAGACAACCATTGAGGATAAATCATATTAGGGTTGTTTTTTGAGTTATATAGAAAGGGATAATACACAAGATGGGTGAAAACCCATCATGTTTGGAATGGCCACATAAATCAAACCCACAACCAATGTGTGATTGGGATTTGTCACCTACCACTGGCCTACGTGAAGCTAATGGTTAGTATTCAATTTTTTTAGATAAATGATTTGATATATCAAAAATAAGGTAATTTTTTATCTTATGTTTTATCAAATGGATATCCTTTGTATAGGAAAATGATTTTGGGATTAAATGATAAAGGTTATTTTGGAAGACGTTCTCTCCTTTGGGAAAACTATATGCCTATGGAAAATAAAATACTATGATAATTCATTTATGTAGTAATGGTTGAAATTTTATTTTGGAAGAATCTATTTTTTTATTGTATCCATATTGGTATTTGGGTTATTAATGGAAATGGATATCCTATCATAGAGAATATGTTATTTGGTTAATTACAATTTTGTATGAGACTTTAAGTGTTATTGATTTTATATGTAGATAAATGTTAAGGTTTTTGTGGAAGACTATGTGATTAAATTCTTCTATGTTTTGGGTTTCAATCTTATTTTTGGTTTATATTGAATGATTTAAAAGACAATTGTTTATTAAATGGTCTTCGTTGAACTTTGGGAATTTTTGTCCAATTTTTGAGATTAAGAGTAGTATTTCTTTTTATAAAAGATTACCCTTTTTTGGATTATCTGATCATGTAGTAACCATTTTGGTTTTTATTAATTTATAAAGATAGGGGAAACATACATTAAGTCTTTTTTGGATTATGTGATTATCTAGAAGTTGATTCTAGCGCATCAGGTGTGACTAAGTCATCATGAATACTCATCGTTTGGTGAAAATATTAGTATTCAGTTGAAATTTATCAAAGGATGAAACTATACGTGAAAAGCCTTTATATTTACTTATGTTATTAGTAAATCTCATAAATAAATTCTCCAACTTTTCGAAAGGGAACATAAAATAAAAAAACATTGTCCATTTACTTTTCCTAATGGGGAATCAATTTCTGTTCAACCTATCAGAAGATTGTGGTTTTCTTGGTGTTGAATTCGTCCTAGTCATGTTTTCTATCACACTCCATTAGAACACGACACTATGTTTATTTTGCAAATACATGTTTTAGAACAAGTAATTCTAGCTTGTTTTATCTCGAGTGACCTTTTAACTTCTATTTCTTTCATTTAATGTTATAGTTGTATTATAACTTTTTCAAATTTGGGAATTTTAATGATGTTTCTGAGCCCAATGTTAAAATTGTGAGCAAAAAAAATCCAAAAAATGGGGAAGGATGTAACATCTTTGGTAAATGAAGAATATGACATTTTCATATTAATTAATATTTGTTAATTAAATATTAATCTTACTTTAAATGGAATGCTATGATCATGGTGTACCCAACATGTAACAACGTGTTTCTCTAAAATCTCATATTGCTTGCAAGGTTGAGTCATAATTAAAAATAATAATATAATATTATTTTAAATGGAATTTAATTCCTAGACATTGTTTTTTAGAGAATGAACATAACTAAATACAATAAGATTACACATTTTTGTTACATTTTTTCACGTTTATCCAATAAAATTTAGAGGCTTAAAATGAGAATGAATACAATTTAAGCATAAATAATCTAATATTTTTACAAGATTGTTTTATAACTTTTTGATGGGAACCCCTTTTGAATCTTGATTTTGTAAATTTTTTATGTTTTATTTGTCCAAATAAACATCTTCTATATATGTGAGACATAAAAATTTACTTTGGGTAAATTTTTGGTATTTTTCGGATAAAGATCATTTTTTATGAATACTGAAAATTACGGCATTTTAATTCAAAACTGCATTTTCATATAATTTATTTATATACTTAAATTGTTCTTTTAATTGGTTATAAAGTGTAATTGAATTATATTTTTTCCATTTAATTCAATATTGGTAGGTATTATTTCACAAAAACAAGTTTTTTGGATTGGACAATGAGAATTAATTTTAAATTAATTTCATCCACATATATGTTTGGAATTTAGAGAAATAGATTCCATATTTGTAATCAGGAGGTCCTAATTGTGTAAATAGGAAACTTTAATTTTTAGACATTATGAATATTTATTTCAATAAATATTTTATTTACCATTGTTAAAGGGTAAATCTGGTAAATATGGGTAAACAAATATTATTATTATAATATTAAATTATCCTTAAACTTTTACTAACCATATTTTTGGATACATATCTAACCATGGTCATCCTTGGGACGATTTTTGCACCCCATGGAGACACTTTGGGATAATAATGACACTTTATATTAATTATTTTAAAGTATGGACAAAAATAACATAAACCTGAATCTTTTTACTAAAAATGTTTTTTATATGGGGTTAGATAAATTATCAGTACATATATATATATTTTTGGAATGATATAACTATTTACTACATCATTTTATTTTATTATTACATATTAGACATTAAAAAAATAAATTTAATTATGACACAACGGTGATGTAGTAATTGCTTCATTAATAAAGGATTCAAATAAATTATATTATAAATATTAAAATAAATTTATTTTTTACCTTTTTTATGAAATACAAAAATTTAATATATTATTATGAATTATTAAATTCTAATAAATGATGGTATTTTGAAATAATTAAGTTGTTTTAGTTGTTTAAAAAATCATTATATCAATAGTATTAAAATTGACAAAAAAATAGAGTTTTTAAATCATTCATTATTTTACTAAATGACACAATTTCCCAAAAAATCAATGATTTGGCCAAATGACAAATAGGATTATAAAAACTTCATTAATGATATATTTTGGGTTTCTTTTCATTTTATTGTAAATATATTAATCATATATTATTAATATATAAGAGGGCAATGCAAAATTAAAATAAGTTAATAAAGGCTTAAATAAAACATATTTGGATTAAAAAATATTCAAAAACCAATCCAATTCATATTATATGAGTTTATTTCAAAATATATATACATTATATTTGAATTAAATAAGATTTTGACTTTTTTAAGATGATAATAGTTGTATAATAAAATAATACTTTTAAACATTCCTAAAGAGCCCCTCCTACCTCTTATAAAAGGTCGCCACCTCTAACCCATTAATCATTCCTCTCAAGTCAATTGGCTCATCTAAAATCTGATCCAAGAAGAACCCAACATACCTCTCTTCCTCCTGGAATCCTTACTTTTGGTAGAATTCACTTCAAGAAAACCATTTGGTTCAATCCAAATGGAGTTACCCGATTGAATGAAAACATCTTCTCTAATGTTATTATCTTTTATTTTTCTTCTACAACCCCCTAAACGCTCTTTATTCCATTATATTATAACAAAACCAGTATCTTCAATATACAAGTTTTTATTTATGAGATGTATTATAACTACACATCTACACACCTCTATCTAATGGATACAAACATATTGTTTATGTGGACGACGAACTACAACCTCACGGAATTATGATTTTTCAATTATCTCCTACCTCCTTTCATGGTGGAAATTATAATGGAACTGTATTTATATGTGATATATATTATATTTATAGTGTTTCCATAATTATTTATTTTTCATTTATAGCATACCATTATGGTTTCCATAACAGGTAAAAAAGATAATTTCCTTTGAAAAAGTGCAGACTACCGCCCACTCAAAGTGATATAACTCGTTCTTTCCATATGTGGAATGTATAAAGGTTGTAATTACAAAAATTATATATTATATTACACTATTATTATAATATACCTATGTATCTTTAATTTTTCATTCCATTAAATACTAAATAGAAATGAATGTAGTGTTCATGCGTACGTAGGACTTGTCGTCTCCAAGACCGGTGCATTACATTTCTTATCTAAAAATATTATATACTATTATAAAGGCATATATATACTAGATTTATATGATATATATATATATATATATATGATATCTCAATAATGAATATAATTATGAAGATAATGTACTTTTGACCACATGGACAAATTGTAATATTAAGAAGTTTATTTTAAACTCAATTACCAAATATTGACAAAACGAAGTTTATTAACTTAATTGATTATGTAATGTTTATAACATGGTAAGAACTAATATAAAAGAAATAATAAAATTTAAAAAGGTTCTTAAGAAATTAAAATTTATCTTTAGTTTATTATTCATGAGATTAAAGAATGAACGAGTCATGTCGAACACGAGGTAAGGGGACATCTAAACCCAATTTCAATTCTTTGAGTTAAACTTCTACTTCTTGATTATTTGGGGCTATGAATATGTGTGCATGACCTATGATTGTTTTAAACTTAATATACATTTATATTGGGGTGCGTATTTGTTTGTCACACATAATTAAATAATTAATTTATCCTTAATGTAATTATATGATCTTCGTACGAGACTTTTTCTCAATCTCCATTCATTGAGACATCCTATGTTTTTTACATGACTATTTTTATACTAAGTATAAACCTCTTTGACTTTTAATTTTATTAATAGGTAATATTTTCTCTATGAAGTTCTTTACTAGAAGACAAAAATAATGTCTCTTTTTAATGTACGCAGTGACAATGACCTTTCCTCTGCTGAGAGTGTTATTTGATATTTGGATTCCTTAACAAGGAATAATGTTTTTAAAAGAAAAATAAATGCCATATATTCTTTTTACATATATTGGAATTGAAAATTGTTTTGGGAATGTATTTATTGTGTCAATGTAATATTGTTATTGAAATGTGTAAATGTTATATTTCCATTATGCATGTTCATGTTTTATGATTATGGATCTTTGGAATTGTTTATGCATACGGGTGGTTTCGTGATAAACCTATGTCGTGAGAACCTAAGATAGCTCTTCAATGCATTGGGTAACATGATGGAGTTAAATATTAATGTTTCTCCTATTAGATTTATGTAATATACTGGGATGAGTATTCCAAACATATCTTCCTATGTTTTTGAGAAAGCTATAACATAAGAATGTTATGGATGCCACAAGATACCATTATGATTTATGATTTCCATGTGTTATTCATATATCATATGATTTTGTGTGGTATATTGATGATTGAAAAGTATGATTTCATTAATTTTTATATATTGAGGTAATAATATTTTTTCCATTATTTTATAACCCTTACTAAGCTTTTTATGCTCATCCCATGTTTTGGTAATGTTTTTCACAAGGATTAAGGACGAGTAAGAGAAAGGAAGAATTCAAGATGAATTATATCAAAGAAAACACTTGTTTTATTTAAGGAGTTATATTTTTTGTGAAAAAAATGGATAGTGTAGAAGTGTATACATTGTTATTTTCGAGACGTAATGTAATAGTAATGGCTGAATTGTCTAAAAATCTAAACCTGAAAAGATCCTGTATGTGAATTATTATCATATTTCTAATTTATGAAATATTTAAGGCTGGGGCCTTACAAATATAATGTATGAGAGTTTGGAATCTATTTCAGGAACCCTTTACGATATGATTTAGACTTATTTTTATATTTGGAGGCTAGGGCGAGGTAGTTCGAGGAAGCATTTCATCCCGATATCTAGAATCGAGACAGCCCATTTATGATGAAGACTTATCATGAGGTGATGTAAAGGGAAGAGTTCAAATATAGGATTTTATCCAGGACTATATCATCCTAAAACTCGATTCATTTAAATTCCATAAGAAGTATAGATGTGGTTAGTGGTTCTCAGTTTTCAGGGAAATAGAGTTTTTGTTCGGCTGGGGGTAGGTCTCAGCCTTAAGTATGTCATGTATCTGAGAGCAGAAACTCTCAAACCTATGATGATAGCCTTGGGATGCTTCATATCCTCAGATATAATAGTATAGTTATGGTGTTGGTCATCAATAGGGACATAGTGTCTATGGAGAAGGTCATGGACAGCTTCATGCCTTATCATTTCCAGTATTGAGAGAGACAGATGTCGTTTGAGGTTCTCTTATCTTTTTTTCTACTTCGGTGGATTCCTTGTCTAAATCAGGGGGATGCACTCCTTTATATCACCTATTATGTTCCATTCCTTGGTATGTGAGGTATAGAGGCTTCAAGTGCCCTTGTCCTTGACTACAATAGTTGGAGGTTTAACTGACTTGTTTGAAGTATATAGAGACTGTGAGTTTGTGATGGGGAAGCATTGATCATTGGTAGAATAATTATGGGGAAGCATTGATCATTGGTATAATAATTATACATATGAATAAAAAAATAATAACATCCTTAGAATGGAAAGGATGTATTCAGAGTAGTTTATCATTGATTACTTCAGGACACATGTGTTGTTATTCAATGTTGAGGGAGAGAAAGTAGTGTTTTTTGTTGAGTGAGAACCATAGATGGATAATAGGCGTGTTCTTTCATTATCATACATGATAGATGAGATTATTTTGAGTTTATCATAGGTTTATAAATTGGTGTTTCCTAGGGTCTTGGAAGAGTACTTTGATTTGTTTACCGAAGAGGTTGTTGTGTTACCCCCCCCCCCCCAACGAGCAATCGAGTTAGGGATAGAGATATAAAAAGGGGAATGTCCAATATCAATGTATCAGTATAAGATGGATCCTCTTGTGTAACAGAAGCTATTTATACATCTTGGTGGTATGTTATGGTGGTTTTATTTTGGATGATTGTGTCACTATGGGGTGCACCATTTTTTCATGAAGAAGGAAGAAAAAATTATCCAATTGTGCATTGATTATCATCACTTGAACAAAGTGAAAAGGAAGAATTTATATTCTATACCATGGAATGATTATTGATTCGATCAACTGATGTATTCATGTTTATTTCCAAATATCCATTTCTGGTCAGGATATCGTAAGATTCTTGGGACGGTTGAGGGTATCCCAAAGACTACATTCCTTGGTCATCATGGGAATTACATGTTCATTGTGATATCAATCGGTGTGATGAATACTTAAGTTGTGTTTATGTGGTTGATGAACACTCTGTTACATGATTTCCTAGATAAGATCAAAGTGGTCTTCATTGAATACATCCTTATATTCACCAGATCTGGGGAGGAGCATGTAGATCATCTGCATGCCATTTTGGGTTTTCTTCGTCGACCATAAATTATTAGTATGTCGTCCAAGTGTGAGTTTTGGGCTCGAGATGTCTTTTTTATGGGGAAAGTCGCATCGCAGTAGAGAGTAGCTATGGATCTGTCAAATATATAAGCAATTGTTTATTGGTCATCCCCTACGATGGTGGCATATAGGAAAAAAATTCAGTGGTCTTGCAGGCTTTATAAATGTTTTGTATCTAATTTTTCTCAAATTTCCTCTCCTCTCATAGAGTTAACTATAAATGATTAGGCATTCATATGGAATGATTAGTAACATGAATCTTTCGAGTATCTAAAAAAAGTTGGCCACTACTCCACAACAATTTCTACTAGAAAAAGAAGTTTGGATTGATGTTTGATATAGTTATTTTCTTCTCAGGATAGGATGAATTCTAATGAAATATAGATATATCCTTAATTATGGGGCTCAAAAAGAATGTACCCATTAGTGTAATTATTCCACCCATGATCAAAAGATTCTAGAAATGGTGTTTCTCCTAATGATATAGAGATGTTAACTCATCATATAGTGCTTGGTGTTATTCACCAATCATTAATGCATGATGTATGTTTTCTCCTAGTGTGTCATGAACCTTTGATCACATCGATGGGTGGAGTTATTATAGGATTCTAATGTCAAAATATCTTACACACTAGGTAAGGGGAATTTTTTAGCTGATGCTCTAAGCTTGAAGTCACATAGTGATGCATTGTGCGAATCAAGTGATTCCTACAGTGTAATGGAAGAACTATTTATGTTTCATCTAGATATGGGAGAATTTGGGGGAATAAGTTGTATTTTAAATATGTAATTCCATTCATCTATGGTGAAGCAGGTGGAAGATTCCCAATTGGGGATCTTTATGTGGAGGTGTGGAGTAACCGAATTGTTTGTGGTGAGGCCCCTAATGGATATTCTAGGGGTGAAAAACATTGGATGTTGTTTCGTGGAAGGGTTTTTGTTCCTTTGGAGAAGTGTCATATGGTTCTCAAATAGTTCTATAGATCTCACATAGTGGTACTTCCTAGCATAAAAAATGTCTACCAAACATTGAAAAATTAATTTTTGTGTCCTGGGTTGAAGTGTGCAGTTGCAGAGTTTGTGACTCGATTATTGGTCTACAAAAAGGTGAAGGATGAGAACTGTCATCCCAATGGGTAGCTCCAGCCATCAAATGTTCATAAATATAAGTGGGAAGACATCTCAATGGACTTTTTACCAGTTTACCTCCTAATCTGGGACTATATGATGTTATATGGTTTGTTTGGAATTGTTTTATGAAATCAATCCACTTTATAGAAATCCTGGAGTTGGCCTTAATTGAGGATTTATTGAGGCAATATCTTGAGGAAGTGGTGATAATACATGGGGTCCCAAGGATGATCATTTCTAATCAAGATCCTCATTTTACCACCAAGTTGTGGAGAGGTCTCTACCATGGTTTTGTTTCTCAATTATTCCTTAGTATATCATTTCAACCAAAGAAGGATTGTCAGATAGAGTGGTCCTTATAGACTCTTGAAGACATGTTGTGCTCTTGTGTCCAGGTTTTTTGAGGTTCATGGATGAGGCACTTAACCTTTGTAGAGTTTTCCTACAAAAATAGTTTCCACACACAATTGGTATGTGTTCATTTTAAGCCTTTTATATCTAACCTTTCTATCATCCATTGTGTTGTACTGGTTTCATAGCATTAGTAATTCTTGGGTTGGAACTGGTAACAAACACAACCTAAATGGTTTAGGTAATTTTTGAGGCGATGAAGGCAACACAGGATCATCAAAAATCATATATCAATCATAAGAGGAGACCTTTTTAATATTATGTTTTGGATCACATGTTTCTAAAGGACAATCCCCATCTGGGATAGTGAAGGATAGTTCATGGGAGTAATATTTGTACCTGGTTTGTTTGGACTTTTGTGGTGTTGGCCCGTATTGGATATGTGGCCTATCAGGTAGCACTTCCCCCAATCATGAGTACGATTCCTAATTTTCATCACATGTCACAGATCACTAATTATCTTCATGATGACTCTCACATCATCAATTTTGGAGGGATCGATGTTTAATATGATGCGACCTTCAAATAAAGGCATGTAGATATCCATGATAACAAGGAGAACATGTGGTGCGAGCATGATATCCCCTCAGTTTGTGTCATGTGGTGGCATAGTGGAATGTAGGAGAGTTACCGAGAACATGAGTGGTATATACATGCTTAGTACCCCATGATTTTTATGCATAACTCTTTTCTTATAATGATGTTTGTTTTTTGGTTGTAATAATTTCCTATTTATATGACTATTTTCTTTTGTTGTGTGTTATAGCTTGATAATATTTGAGAGGTATCTTCCATGAGGGAGTGTTCAGAAGTAGGTTTTTGTTGTGGTGTGGTTTCACATATTCATATTTGATGTGACTGAGCTCCATTGTTGGAAGGAGCCTTAATATGTATCTCAAAGGGTGTTTGTTCAGACCCCTTTCTCTGTTTCCCATCTAGGTTTGTTTTGGATTCTCAAGGATGATAATGTTTTGATATGTATCTAATGTAATGTCTTGGACCTCTCTGGTCCATTCCATTGTGAAAATTTCATGTTTGAGGTGTTTTGGGAGGTCCAAGTAGATTATTCCCAACACTTTTCATGTTTTTCTAATTCAATGAACATTGTTTGCAATTTTATGTATAGTTTTTTCGGTGACTGATTTTTGAAAAGTGATGTCGGTGAGTCATTTTTTAACAATTTTATCAGTGAGTCATTTGTTAACAGTGAAATCAGTGAGTAATTTGTGTATAGTAATGTAAGTGAATCATTTGAGAACAATGATATCAGTGAGACATTTGTGAATTGTGTTGTTGGTGAGTGATTTTTGAACAGTGTTTTTTGTGAGTGATTTGTGAATAATGTTTTCTGTGAGACAGAAGTGAATAGTGTTTCCGACATCACACAGTTCCTCACCTTTATTGATTTATTTTATTTAAAATTCATTTAAGTCATTTATTTATTGGTTTTAAGGGTAATTCAAAGCCCATAACTCATATACTAATTTTTCATATGGGTCTGAGAGCCTTTACTCTATCAAATCGTGTTGTTTTGTTGAGATCTGCCTTAAATGGCATGTCTAAACCATATCTAAACAGCTTCTCTATTTATATGTTCAAAATTTTAAGATATATTTCACCTTGTTATTCGATCATGTATATCTTGGTATGAGGAAACTATAACCTTTCTTTTATGAGGATACATGCCATTGTGGTGTGGAGCATAGATCAGTTTTTCCCTAGAGTTCTTCCTACAGCAAGCCATCCCAATATTTTGGTGGAAACAATAAGTGTTGATCCATCTTCAATATAAGGTATGTTTGATCCCATTTCTTATGTGTTCATTGGTCAATTTACTATTTTTTATTATTTTCATGTTACATAATATGTTCTCCATCATTCTAATGTACCTTTCTTGGGTGTTGGTTCAAGTGATTGTGTCGCGATGTCCCCAGTTGGTTGCATCAGTTGCAGGAGGAGTGAACATGATCTGGTTTTTGACGTTTTCTTATTCGATGAATGTCTAAATGATTCTGAGGTATGTGAATCATTCTTTCTCTATTTCATATTTCCAATAATATGGATATCATGTTTTAACCCTTGGATAGTAATGAAATCAATCTACTAATTTCTTGAACTAGATTAAGGAGTTGGCACTGATCATATGTTATTAATTTATACCTTAATAAGAGTTCTCCACTTCATTTTCTATATAGTGTGTTATCTATTATTTTAATTTTTAATATTCCATTCTTGATAGAAATTGTAATGTAATGATAATATGGGATTCATTGTAAATTAATTTGTCAATGATAAAGAGTCATTTAAACAATTCTAGTTGTTTTATGCTCACCCTAAAAATATGAAAAATATTTTCAAGACTCTATGAGGAAATTGAGGATTAAGATGGAAATTTCATATCTGGAGGATTGTAGTTGTTGTTATGTCATTTCCTTATATTATGATTCTTTTGTTATTTCATTTTGGGACTCTTATATGTATCAATTTTTATTTATACATGCAATGTAGGATGGTTTGGGTTTATTTTATATATATCAAAGAGTTAAATATGGTTTATACGTCCTATCACCTGATCTCGAGCTATTATAATTGGCAATGTCTTCGATATTGTGTGATTTGTACCCAAATGTTGCAAGTATCTTCCCTATGGATTATTAAGGCATGGCATGGGTTTCATTATATCCATTTCATCATTTCTAGCACAACGGGGTATCTTTAAGGGGAGGGGTTGAGAAAGAGTGGTAACATAGATTATGTTTGAGATATAGGTTGGATTTCAAAGTTAGACACAATGAATATTGCATTTGGTGGTGTGAAAAAATTTCTAGTTCACCACGGTGTGTGACATAGGGCAGGGATACTAGCTTAAAAATTGATTTTTTATATCCCCCCCACCATTGATCCATTGTATAGTTGTTGACCCTACCGAAAAACCAATTGAAGCGGCCCTATTTTTTGATTATAAACCTCATAGAGGTATATTCTTCATGAAGTCTTTAGTTCTTATTTCAATTGTATATTATTTTGAAGTTCAAATGAATTAAACAAAAAATTATATTATTTGGGTAATTCTATGATTTTTCTTATTCTATTATTGTCAATAAATTCATTTATGATTTTATGAAATTATTTATGTAACCAAAAGGAAGGAGTAAGATGATGGTTAAATTACATTAATTGTTTTTTCGAAACCATCTCAGGGTTTGAATGAGCTAGTTACATTCATGTAATATCATGATTCTCAATGAAAAGGATTTTGGTTCCTTAGTTAGAAATCTATAACATGACATCTCATTTTACTAATAATTGAAATTGTTAAAGAAACGTGTTTAGTGTATTTTTGTTCTGAACAATTGTTTGATTCTGAAAAACCTTATGAATCATGTTACCTTGAAGTTGATTCCACTCTAGCAGGAAAAAATACATTATTTTCAAAATGTTATTAGAAATATTCTATTTTCCATGTGAGTTAATATGTCTTATGTTTCCTTCCTTTTGTTATTTGTCATGATCATGTGTTATTAACTTATTGTAAAAAAATGTTTTGGACATTTAATTTGTAAAAAATGGATCATTTTCATCTTGTTTAAATGAAAATTCCTTTGATTTTTGATACATTGAAAAGAATAATTTTCCCTTTTATAGAATGATTGTAGTTTTGATGTATTGATATTACCATATGTTGTAATCATGTTTTATAGTAGAAATTAATGTGACATTTATTTCAAAATTTTGGATAATGATAATCATTATTTATGGTAAGTTTTTGAGAATTAAAACTAATTAAATTATTAAAATTATTATTATAGTATTTCTAAGAAATTTTATGTAAATAAATAACCTTACCTCACATGTTATGTCGTGAGGAGCTTGTTATGGGAAGAATGAATAATGTTGAAATCATTTTCATGGTAACATGGAATATTATAGTATGAGATATTTGGGAATGCATCATGTTTGATATGTTGTATTTAAATATTGATGTATAATCAAGTTATCCATATTACATTTTATAATCATTTTCATCAGATAAATAATTGTAATATGGTATTTATAGTTAGAGCATAATAACAAATAAAATATAGTAATACAACATGTCTCGTTTTAATTTTTCTATTAATAAGCGTGTTTCATAAGAAATGAAATGATTAAATAATGTTTAGATTGAGAATTATAAAGTATGAAATTGTTTGGTCCACTAGGTCGAATACCTTGAGGGGGTGTGAATCAGGGTATGATAGATTAAAACTCTCTCCTATTCAGATCATGTTTATTTGTTAGAAAAAACTCAATTATCTCTTCCTCTTGTAGAAATATAAGTATATATATGAGATCACGCACATGACATTTTCCCTCGAATTTGGGGATGACCTCCTGGATGGGAGATTCAAACGTTCCGATTGGTTTCTAACGGGTTTGTTTGTAGAACCGGAAACATCCAATGACTCCACATCCATTTGGACCTACTTTCCAAAGTTAGGCGCTCATTAGTTTGTGGACTGATAAGGCTTTGGAATTTGCATTGGTCGAGAGGATGGGAGGTCGGACTCATCACACCTTTTTGAGGGGAATTATTGTCTACTCTGGGACTCTCTTTATAGATTTAAGTTATGTTCGTGAATCCTTATTACATTACCAAGTATAAAATGAGCTTTCCTTCAATTTTGACAATCAATGATTAAATATGTAAGAAATTTAGAGAATCTTTTATATGTATTCGAGGTTCTTCATCAATAGAGAATCATCTGTATTCATTTAGAGATTCTTGGTCAATGGTATCCTTCAAAACATTTATATAAATGTCTCTTGGTCATTATGATGACCAGGCTGGTTTTAAAGCTACTCAGTGGGGCACTTGATGTTTATTGTCATTCAGAAGGACATAGATTATTTCAGAGTTTGGATCAAACCTGCAGATGGGCTACCTACGTATCCTTTGTTTTGGAAAAGGATTCAGAACCCACGTAGTTCGAGTAAGGGAGTATGATGTTTATGATTGATAGCTCAAAGAAGGATTCCATAATTACTTTTACCCTCTAAGCTCACGTGAGTCATGATCAGTGTGAGAAACAAGAGGTATTGGTAATAAAATAGGCAATTGGGCCATGAAAGATGTAATCATAAGAAATGGTTTGGGGATTGTGTATGTATGACTACCCAGATAAATTATGATTAGGATTTACATTAGGGAGAAAATCCAGGAACTGGGTCCATAAAGGTATATGTGCTTCATGGAGATTTGAATACTCTAACATGGGACTTATTCCTGAATAGGAAACCTAGATTATGAGAGGATTGACGATTGGGTTTTACTCCTGAGAAGTAATCCCAAATCAAAGGTAAATTAGGACTGGTTAAAGAGAAATTAGGGGACTTGGGGCTTACTCCTGAAAAGGAAGCACAAAATTTATGATTGGGGATTACTCCTAACAAGGAAGCCCAGGTTAGGGGACTTGGGGCTTACTCCTGAAAAGGATGCCCCAAAATTATTACTGGGACATATTCTTGAAAAGGAGGCCCAGGATAAGGGATTATGACTGGGACTTATTCCTGAAAATGAGGCCCAGGTTATGGATTAAGGTTTGGGGCTTACTCCTGAGGAGGATGCCCAGATTTGGGAACTTTACGAATTTGGGGCATACTTCGGATGAAGATGCCCAGGTTAATGGACTTATAACTGGGGATTATTCCTGAAAGGAGACCCAGGTTATGGATTCTCTCATCTTAAAGGATGAGTTTGAATGAATGAACCCTCAATCTTTAGTGACATAAAGATATGTAAACCACTATGTTTTGAGAGATATTCCACAGAATTCCTTTCAGATAAGCAAGTCAAATCAAGAAATCATGCCATAAATGGCTTTGAAGAGTGTCTTGAAGACTGAATCTTGAATAGGAAAGGTGTAATGGCTTAAGAGGGGTAAAATGGGCAAGATGGGCACCCAAAAAGGCAGGGGCGCGCATGTCTTTGAAGGCGTGCAAGTACTACGTGGGCGTGCAAGTATTGGTCGCGCAGGTATACCTGCGCAACATGTGTAGGGTACTTGCGCGATGTTCAAACAGCATTGAAAATACTTGAGCGACTCTTGATTAAGTCCTTTAGAATCCTCTTGAGGTTCTTCCAGAAAAGGGACGCGCAAGTTCTATCAAAGGAGTAAGGCGGCGCGCAAGTGTGGCCATTCCTCTTAAAGGCTGGCCACCCAGGCGCACATGTGTTGATGAGTTTCAACACTTAGGCCTCCCTCCTCCTCTTTAGATCTTTCGTTGTAGGTAAGAAATTACCTTATAAGTGTTCCGAAAGCATTGAGAAGAGACTTGGGAGTCGGGAGCTTAAATCCGAGTTTCTGGAAAAAATTCCTCTAGAATGGGGGGCCCACAGGGTATATTTATAGGTAGGAGAAGACCCCAGGCGGTTACCGGGCGATTATCAATTAGGTCACGCAATTTACTTACACGCCAAAGTGAGTCGCGCAAGTCCACTTGTGCGACCATGAGAAAACTTGCGCGGCATATGGGAAAATTTCTCCTTGTTCATCCCTT
This sequence comes from Viscum album, assembly GCA_963277665.1. Taxonomy (NCBI): domain Eukaryota; kingdom Viridiplantae; phylum Streptophyta; class Magnoliopsida; order Santalales; family Viscaceae; genus Viscum; species Viscum album. The sequence continues at coordinate 1,561,549,595 of OY728157.1, read as the reverse complement.
TGTCGGTTTTTTATGTTTTCTTCAAAGGTCGAACCATTTTAATCTCAGATCTTACCCTTTTCCAATCTTTAGATTCTGTGACGAAAGGAGCGTCAACAAAAGTCCCCCCTCAGAGTTGGTTCCGGAGAGAAATAGAGGATTTGACTCTGAGGAAATCGAATATATCCAAAGGAAACGGTGGTGCGCAAGTGTTCATTACACAGAAGGCAGCGCACAAGTGTGCGTCACGCTGGTCTTGAGTGCACTGGGTGCAGCGCGTAGTTCATCTTAGCCACACAAGTTGCTCTATTTTCCAATATTTCCTTGATGGCGTTCTGCTGTCAAGGTATCTGGATTTGCGCGGTTTATACTTGCACATCAAACACTAGCGCGACACACGAACACTTGCACGCCAAATTTAGACTTGCACGCCTTAATGCCTTAGCCATTTTTTCAAATTTCTTCACAAATTTTATGAATAATAAACCCATTTAAGAGTTAGTTTATTCATCTTTTGTGCAGATTAAGTGATTCCCAAGGGAATTGGAATGGCTGATGAACTGGATAGCAAGCAGATTGATGACATGATGAACATCATTGGCCATGATTACTACGATATCTGTGACAGCACTCTTCCATATTTGGCTAAGTATTTGAAGAAATATCATCCTAATTTCCCACATAGCATCTATCTGCCTCTGTGTGGTCATGGTCATCTGCAAGGAGTAAATGATCCAAATGCAAAGAACTATAAACCTGAGAAGCAGCTGCATTGCTACTCCTCTATTTCAGTTATGCTACACATTAAGAGCAACAACAATAGTGTGAACTTTCAAGTTCTCTTTCATGCCATTTCCTTGCAGATATGAAAATGGCAAACCCATGGGATGAAATGTTTTCCGCTGTCGGTTGGTGGAGAGAAGACAAACATGTAATTTGAGCAATATCTGAAAAGAGAACTCTTTCAAAATGGATCTTTACTTCCAACACTCCATTCTGAAATCCATGTATCCATCTTCCAAGTCTCTTAGACAGAATCATAGTCACTGTTTGATCAGTAGAAAATTTTCTCAAACCGCACTCAAGAACATTCTTTTTCAATTGTTCCAAGAAGAGTTGGTATCACTGCATCTCTTATTGTATCCAGTTGAATGAATGAATTCCAAGTAGTTGTTGATGAAGCTCGGGATGCTGTAAATCAAATTAAGAGTTATGTTGAAAGGCTTTTGTAATTCCTAAGAAAAGGAAGAGACTCCAGTCTGTGGATGTCCTTCTATCTTCTGTGTATCAATGAAAAAACACTTTCATCTTCAAACATTTGTACCTTCATTTTCTTGCTACCTGCTTCAAATTTACTTATGCCAATGGGCCTAGTAAGTATAGTTTGATTTCTAATAGGATTATTACAAATAACCCTACAAACTTTGAATCTTTTAATTGCTCAAAATTACCTAAATCATACAAAATGTATGTTTAGTGTGCTGGAACATGACTTTTATTCAAAGTTCCTTTTTCTTTTGTGGGCAGTTTAAAGTCATGCATGCCGGACATAAAGGGGCTAATGTTTAATTTCAAAATAGCTTTGACCAAAATGGATAAAAATTGATTCAATTCCTTGACAATTTATCTGAAAAAATATTACCATACTCAATTATGAGGGAGAAAAATATGTAAACTATGGCTTTAAGGATATTTGAATCTGAGGAATGATATCAAAAAGAGCTAAAAGGCATCAGAAGAAGTAGTTTCCAAGAATAAAGTTACTATTATTTAACAAAACTCGTTAGGGTGTTGAATTATGCAGGGCCACCTAAGGGAATTGGTTGCATGGTCAAATAAATAGCATCTTTCGGCTGACAAGTCTGTTATGTGGACTGTTTATGCAAGGCCGCCTATGGGCACATGCTGCATAGTCAGGAAAAAGAACTCTCAGAAATTTACATTCCTAGTGCTAAAAGCCAGTGAATGTTTATGGAGGTTCAAATTTTCTAAAGTATAGAGTTTTCTGTATGGAAAGAATTACTTGAATATGAAGAATATATTTCTGAACAAGACTATCAAAGAATTGAATAGATATCACTCCTACGAAGGTCTGACCCAAATGTAGGGAAGAAGAATATGGAGAGTATAAACCATAGACTTGAATACTTTCAGATCATGAAAATGGACATGGGACAAATATATTAAGGATGGCTATTTTTTGTAGATCCCTACATACCGTCATTTAAGACAAATAATGACAAAAGAGGCATTCTTCCCAAGAATGAAGTTACAATCATTTAAAAAACCCGTTAGGGGGTTGAATTATGCAGGGCCACCTAAGGGCATTGGCTGTATAGTCAAATAAATAGTATCCTTTGGATGACAAGTCTGTTATGTGGACTGTTTATGAAAGGCCACCTATGGGCACGTACTACATAGTCAGGCAAAATAATTATCAGAAGTTTGACATTTTTGTGACTAAAAGTCATGAAAAGGGTTATGAAGATCTGAAAATATGTAAGGTTAGGATTATAACACATAAAGATGGGTATTTTCCAATGTATATAGAGATACATAGGTCAATGATAACCATAATCATGTTGTGGCTGGGTCCTGAATTAAAATTTTGGACTTCACTACGTATCTCATAAGAATGAGAATCAATCCATACATAGTTCTTGAAATGCAGTTTAACGTCATGCAGGACGAAAGTATGAGAGATCTTAGTTTAGGGTCATAGATTTCAGACCATAATAATGAATACACAGTGTGTGTTTTCATGAGGAATTTTCAGCCAAGGGACTGAAAGTGAAATTTGGGTTTAGGCCCAAAAGACTTGGGGCTAGATTCGAGGGATACTCGAATGTTCCTACGTATCCCATAAGGATGGGAATCAAGCCCATGTAGTTTGAGATATACCCTTTGTAGAAATTTGGTTCATACATGTGAAGGGTGAAAGGGGACTTTAGTACAATGATGGTTTAACTCGAGATAAAAAGTTTAGGCATTACCATGTATGCACGTGGTCTTTTTGAAATGAAACATGATTGAAAAATTACATAAATAATGGTTCCCTCTAAAATGAGGAAATCAAAGAGTATTGTAGTTTATTGTCATACCGTAAAAAAGTGTTGTATAGTTTAACATCGTATAACAAGGACGAATGTGAACCAATGTAAAGATATTGATTCGAGGGGCAGTTTCATGAATCAACATCATATGAGATGGAGGTGAACCGATGTGAAGAGATTGTTTTTGGGCTTGAACCTTGGGAGGTTGCCTACATACCCAGCCTAGAAGGCAAGGATCAAAGTCTGTGTAGTTCAATTAATGAATGAATTAATGATCAAGTTGTTCTTGGGGACAATGACCTAAAAATGTTGTTGGGTCTTACACATGGTTAGCAGCCCAGAGAGAGTGTTATGGTTGAGGTTTTCACTAAGCTCACGTGAGTCATACTCGTTGTGAGAAACAAGAGGTAGAAACAACCTTAACAGTGCACAGTTTAATGTCATGTAGCAGGGACAATATGAAGGGACTATGCAGTTTAAAGTCTTGCAGTTAAGACTATTGGTGCTGCACAGTTTAGTGTCATGTAGCAGGGACAAAGTACAATTTAATATCATGTAGGACATATAATGGAATTTCTGTACTGTTTAGCATCATGTAGTTAGGACGATGGGGACAATAGAGTTCAACGTCATGTTGGACGAAAGGGGGGGGGGGGACTATGCAGTTTAATGTCATGCAGTGAGGACAAAAGTGTGCACCATTTTAACGTCATGTTGGATGCATTGGGGATTTTTTCCACAGTTTAACGTCATGTTGGATGAAAAAGGGACGATACAGTTTAGCGTCATGTTTGACGAATGTGCGAATAGTTTAAGGTCATATGCATAGACCGTGGATGGCGCAGTTTAAGGTCATACATGACATTTGATGCTTATGTAGTTTAACATCTTTCCGGACGTAAGGGACTTTTATACAGTTTAGCATCATATAGTTAGGACGTCACAATTTAATGTCTTGCTGGACGTAAGGGACATGCAAATAGTTTAGAGTCATATGCATGGAACGTTGAAGATGCAGTTTAAGGTCATACAGGAACTAGTTGCAGTTTAAGGTCATACTGGACCATTTAGGGAATTTTTTCACTGTTTAACGTCGTGTGGGACGAAGTAGTAGTTTAATGTCATACTGGACCATTGCTGTATAGTTTAACATCGTATATCAAGGACGAACTGGTGCCACACAGTTTAGTGTCATGTTGCGGGGACATCTTGTGAATAGTTTAAGGTCATACTGGACCATGGAAAAGTTTATGTTCATACTGGACCATTGCTGTATAGTTTAACGTCATATAGCAAGGACAAACTGGTGCCACACAGTTTAGTGTCATGTTTCGGGGACATCTTATGAATAGTTTAAGGTCATACTGGACCAAGGTGAAGTTTAAGGTCATACTGGACCATTGCTGTATAGTTTAACGTCATATAGAATGGATGAACTGGTGCCGCACAGTTTAGTGTCATGTTGCAGGGACATCTTATGAATACTTTATAATTTATACAAAATAATTCTTCAAAAATTTTTCATTAGTTGGAGTATTAATGAGTTCTCCATCCATATAGATTAACGAATAAGCTCCATTGGAGTAGACCCTATGTATTGAATAAGGTCGTTCCAATTTTTGCTCAAGCTTGGAAGGTTTCTTTCCAGGTATCATTGGAGTTCTGAGAACTAATACCAATTCTTACCTGAATGAATGAACTAAGATGAAATGTTTTGTTAAAAGCTCGTGCTATCCGATTCTGATAGATTTCCAAGTGGTGCAATGTGCAGAATCTTTTCACATCTAACCATTCCAATTCATTCAACCGCTTTTGGGATTGCTCATCTGTAGATAACCGATCAAAAATGGCTACTCTGAGTGAGGGAAATTGAACTTCAATTGGCAAGACTGCTTCCGTTCCATATACCAACGAATATGGAGTTGACCGCGTTGTATTGCGGGTGGTAGTCCGATAAGCCCATAAAGCATGAAAGAGTTTATCAGGCCATGACCTCTTATCTTTATCCACCATCTTTTGTATTATATTTGAAAGAGTCCTGTTAAGGGCTTACATTTGGCCATTGGCCACCGCATGATACCGAGATGAATGGTTGGATTTAATGTTGTATACTTGATACAATTTCTTCACCTTAGAAGAACAGATGTTGTTTCCATTGTCTGTCAATATGGAATGAGGGACACTAAATCTAGTAATGATGTTAGACTTGATGAAGCTAACAATGCATTTAAAACTGAATTCTTTAAGAGGTACTGCCTCTTCCCATTTGGAAAAGAAATCAGTAGCAGTAAGAATGTACTTAAACTGCTTGGCCGTAGCTGAAGGGTATGGTCCCACCACATCCATTCCCCATGTGGAAAATGGCCACGAGTATTTAGCTGTATGAAGCAACTCTAGAGGTTGATGAATGAAGTTGGCGTGTACTTGGCATGAATAACACTTCTTTGTGAAATTAACACAATCTTGTATCATTGAAGGCCAAAAGTATCCAAGCCTTAGAATTTGATCAGACAATCTATGTCCAGACTCGTGGGCACCACAGACTCCTGCATGCACTTCTTTCATGACATCCATTGTCTCTTCACCATCAATGCATCAGAAGAGAACTCCATCAAAACCACATTTGTAGAAAATTTTCTCTAGGTGGTTTGGGCTATCATAAAGAGTAAAATTGACCACACGTCGCCAGATTTGTTCTTTATCGGCTCAATCAGGTGGAAGTGTTCCATTTTGAAGGTAATCCCTGATAGGTGAGATCCATCCTATAGTATGACCATATGGTTCAGGAATGGGACTAATTTCATTAATTTCCACGGTTCTGGCTTGAACATAAGGTGAAATTGCACGACGGTGGGCAATACTGATGGTTGTCTCGTCCCGATTTGGATCTACAAGAGCTGGGGCTATATTAGCCAGCGCATCCGCTTGAGCATTTTGTGATCTTGGGACATAAGAAAATGTCGGTTCAGAAGGGAATTTCGCCATTACCTCTCTGACATAATCATACAAAGGGATTAATTCTTCTTTTCTGATGGCATAATCCCCATTGACTTGTTTGATTACCATGTTTGAATCACCTTTCACCATTAAGTGATTCACTTGTGCTTGAAGCGCTAACTCCAAGCCTGTGATAAGAGATTGGTATTCGGCTTCATTATTGGTACCACCTTCCCACAATAAAAAGAAATAAGGTAACACTGCCTTATCTGGAGAAATGAGCACAATTCCTAAACCAACTTTGTTGAATTTAGGATTTTCCATTTTCATCCCTGTTGGACTTCTGGAAGCACCATCAAAATACATTTCCCATGTTTGAGGACTCTCTTGAATAGAGAAAACATCCTCATCAGAGAGTTCAATATCTGAAGACGTGTCTTCCACTGAAGGATGTTCAGCCAGGAAATCAGCCAGAGCGTGGCCCTTTATCACCTTTTGAGACACATACTGAATGTCGAACTGCTGCAAAATAACTGCCCACCTTGCTAGACATCCTGTAAGCATTGGACGACTAAGGATGAATTTGAGCGGATTATTGTGATATACCAATTGGACCTCGTGATGTTGCAGGTAGTGTCTCAGTTTCTGAACTGCAAAGATTAATGCCAGGCATCACTTCTCAATACTTGAATATCGGGTTTCTGCTCCAAGCATAGTTCTACTGAGATAGTAGAGGCTATTTTCATTCCTAGCATCATTCTTTTGAGCAAGAAAGGCACCCAATGATCACTCTAGAGCTGTCACATAGAGGATAAGTGGTCTTCCTTCAATAGGTGGCATGAGTACCAGTGGACTCAAGAGGTATTTCTTGATAACATCAAACACTTCTTGAAATTCTTTAGTCCACTGGTAAGTGACTCCTTTTTTCAATAATTTGGTAAAGGGTAAACTTTTGCCTGCCAAATTGGCGATGAAACGCCGAATATAGGCTAAGTGTCCTTGAAGTCCTCTTAATTATTTCAAATTCTATGGAGGTGACATACCAAGGATTGACTTGGTCTTCTCAGGATCGACTTCAATACCACGATGGCGTACAAAAGAGCCGAGAAATTTTCCTGAGGTTACCCCAAAAGCACATTTTAAGGGGTTATCTTCAAATTATGTTGTCGAAGCTTGTGGAATATGACTTCCAAATCAGCAAAGTGATTAGAACGTTGTTTGGATTTAACCACCAAATCATCTACATAGTATTCAACAAACTTCCCTAAGAATGGTTTGAAGATACGGTGCATGGCACATTGATATGTTGCACCTATATTCATTAAACCAAAGGGAATCACCTGGTAACAAAACACACCTTGAGGGGCTCTGAAGGCTGTGGATTCCTCATCTTCTGGGGCCATTCGGATCTGATTATATCCAGAATATCCATCCATGAAGGAAAGTAGTTCATAGCCAGCCATCGCATCAATTAAAAGTTCTGTAATCGGAACTGGGCAATCATCTTTATGACAATACCGATTAAGATCTCTGAAATCGATGCAAACCCTAATTTGTCCATTCTTCTTCATTACAGGGACAATATTATCCAACCACTTGGGATAATGAACTTCTCTAATGAAGTTAGCTTTGATCAGCTTATCCACTTCAGCTTCAATTTTGGAAGCATAAGTTGGGTGTGTTCTTCTCACGGCTTGCTTATATCCTTGATGTTCTTTTGGTAAACCCAAATGATGAGTAGCAACATCAGGATCAAGACCAGGCATTTTTGTATAGTTCCAAGAAAAAATATCTTTATTTTGCTTTAGAAAAGAAATATACATCTCTTTCTCTTCAAGGGTCATGGCCACACTAATTAAAGTGGGGCTTGGATAATTATTTGTACCCAGATTTATTTCTCTGAGTTCATCCATAGTGGTAGAGATACCCTCTTCAAATGCTGGAGGAGCATCTCTAAAATCTTCTTATTCCACTTCATCATGTGCTTTTTCTTCTGTTTCTACTTGCATAGTAGATGACAAAACGAAATTTTCATGATCAGACGAGATGTCAAAATTTGTACATTTTGAAGAAGAAGTTTCCATTTCCGACCCTATTGATGATAAAGGGTCTTCTTTGGGAAATAAAGAGGAGATGATGGATTGATAATTGACATCATTATTCACCTCTGATGTTGCTATAACTTCTTCTGGCATGATTGGTGAAGTATAGACCTGTTGGATTTCAGCATATGAAATGAAAACGTCACCACTTGTGCTTTCATAACTGTTTGGTAGGTTACCAATTTCTCCCATGTTGTATGGCTTGATTGTCATAATTGACATTATGGATCTTTCCATAAGAGTATTTTGATTTGGGCATATTTTCTCAATTTGACTGATAGGTAACACATAATCTGTACTCACATGTGTAAATGGATTTATTGGAATATTCTCCAAACCATATGGAGCATTAACTTTGGTAATTTCCTTTATTGTAGATTTCTCTCTTCCCTTCATGTGATAAAATTATGCCTCAATGTATTGAGACTCACATGTCTTGAACGAGGCCTTATCCCCATACAATGTACCAAATTGACCATTGAAATAGTATTTGAGACATTGATGGTATGATGAAGGAGTAGCCGCATGCTTATGTAGCCAGGGTCTTCCATGCAAGACGTTGAAAGCTGAGTCTTGATCAACAATCATGAAATCCTAATTAGATACAAGATCTCCAAACTGAGTTCTGAGTGTAACTTCGCCCTGTGGTTCTTTTTCATTTTTATCATATCCTTGTAACATCATGGTAGAAGGAGATAAATAAGATTCTTTGAGGCCTAATCGACGAAGCGTACGAATGGGCATGAGGTTGACTCCTGAACCATTGTCAATGAAAGCTCTTCAGATATCTACACCATTGATTTTTCCAGATAAGTATAGTGGTATTATGTGTCCATTCACAACATCATCTTCATCTTTATCAGTAAAAGATATCACTGCATGGCATTCTGCAGGATTATTCTCTATGTGATAGACTTCAGCTGCAGCAATTTCAGCTTCAAAATCCTGAGGACTTGACAATGCTTCGATGAGTGCTTCCCGAAGATCTTTTGACAGATTAAAAGAATCCAAAATTTATAACATGGCTAGTACTTGGTCCAAGTGTCTCAATATATCATACTTTTGATCTAGAGGTCTGCGTTTCCCAACAAGAATATGCAGTTTAGCAGGTACCTTGGAAGTAGATTCTTTGGAAGCTGATGCATCTTGTATTGGGATAGAATTTGGAAACATCCTTGGTTTTGGAAGATTAGACCGATTAGATCCATTTACATGCTGAGATAAAGAAGATGGAACCTTCAATCGGTCTTCCAAAATAACTGTGCCAAGATTGAGTTGGCTATTGGCAGAAGAACTTGCGTGTTCTTTTTGAGCTTGCTGAAGGGCTATACCACGATTTTCTGCTACATACATAGTGCTAGCAGGGGTAGAATTGGAGTAGTGGCTTTGGAAAGATCCATGTCATCCCATGTATCCTGAACCTCTGGAACTTCCTCAGATTCCCTTATTTGATACAGGGAATTCAGGCACATCACAATTGAAATTATGACTGGAATACGGATCTGTTAATTGAATCATATTAATATAACCGAAGATTAACTCTTCATCTTATAAAGACTCTGCCTGATTAGCCTATTTAGGTTGTACCGTTTGATGGGGCGGTGCCCATGGCTTTGAAGTAGATGGAATAAAGTCTGTCAAAGTCAAAGACAATTTAGGCTTTGACACATACTGATCTTCTTCTGATTCATTTTCCTTATTTGAATCAAACTGTTTCTTTAAGGACATTCCCTCTGACGAAGAGGTTTTTACCGCAATATTCATGGCATAAGACACAATTGGTTTCTTTAATTGTGTTCGCAAAATGGCATGAGTCTGATTTATTGTCTTTCTGACCATCCAATCTTCATACTTCTGTGTATTTCTGCTTTTTACTTCTTGCCATTCACCTTTCTCCTCTGGAATTGTAGCAATAACACATGATACTTGAGTCGAAGAACCTTTCAACTTGACTTGTTCCATGTCGACCATCTTTTGCAGGAGGTATTTGAAGACAAAACAATCCTGGATGGGATGCCCCAATATTTGATGAAAGGGACAATAATTGGGAAGGTCTTCATCTCCTTCCTTGTTTGGCCTCTTGGGCACTGGTAATTGAACCAAATTATTTTCCAGAGCTGAAATGAAGTAATAGGAACTTGCTCATTTCAGAAAGAGTATGTTTACACTTCAAATCCTCAAATTGTTTTCGTTGTTGATCTCTTTGATAAATTGGACGAAACGACCTTTGTTGTTTGAGTTCATGAGGTGGAGCCCTTAGAGAAGATGAATTTTTTTAAGTATAAATAGGTACCGGCGCTTGTTTAAGCATAAATGTAGCAGTTTATGCTTTACCCATTCTCCTTCCTAGAGCTGATGGAATTACACAAGATTTAGCCTAAGCCTGTATAAGGGAATCTTCAATCTGCTGAGCAATTTAAATAAGGTCTCGAAACCCTCCTGTGTATTTCATAGGGATCAATGGAATGTGTAATTCATCACGCAAACTCTCCACACATATTGGCAATAGCTCTTCTTGAGGGAGTGCTAAACTCAGGGAATATGTTAATCCCTTCCATCGAGTAATGAAATCAGAGACTCTTTCATTCTCCCGTTGCTTGCAGTTTGTAAGATTTAAAACTGTCGTTTTTGGAAAAGATGAGCTGAAATGAAGAAGGATTTTTTGGTGAAGATCCTCCCATCTGATGATTGACCGGGATTGCAAGCTTGTATACCAGACAAAAGCTGGTACTTGAAAGGTTCGCACGAAGCATCTGAGTTTCACTACTTCTTGCTGCTCTGGAGATCCCATCATAGGATCACAACAAGGCACGTAATGTGTCAAATGTTGTTCAAGGACGCCTGATCCATTAAAAGTAGGGATAACAGGGTTTCCAAAACTGGATGGAGGAGAAATTGAATCTACCCATTCAGGGTAAACTTTCTTTTCTGGTTGAACCTACGCCCATTTCCCTTCCATAGTTTCTAACCGAGCTGTTAATGACTCAATAGTAGTTATTAACTTTTGAGAAACATAGAGTTGAATTTGGTCTTGGGTAGGTGCAATGAATGGAGCTTGGACAGATGTGGTGGTTGGTACTACAACTGATGGTAATACTGCCAACCGTTTTTGCACTTGACCCATATGATTAGACCTCTGAGGGTGTACTGATAAAGGGGGATATTCCTGATCCATCTCATTAGCTGCAACAAATTCCTTCGGCTATCAGACTCCAGCATTCTTAAGAAGAAGAATACTCTGAAGTAGTTCTGCATTCAACCTTCTTAATTCTTTCATTTCTTCTTCATATTGTGGAAACCTTTTCTCTAATGAGAGCGATTGACCTTCTCTAGAGGAAGGATTGTAACCTGATTTTTCCCCTCCCTTTGTTGGATACTTTTTGGAGAGAGGGAAGAGGATTAACTAGGTTCTGAGTAATCCTTTGACTTCGTGTACGCACACCTTCTTCATTTGTATCAGTGCGTACATTTTCATGAGCAAGATGCTCTTCATCTGAGTCCCTTGAGTGATCCTCCTCTGGTGGATCAGTAACAACGACATTGATGACATTGATTGATGCATAATGCATCACATCCCTTCTATCAACATTTCTGTGATATTGACTTCTTTCATGTCTTTGATGAGAAATTTCCTTTGTTGATTCAATCCATTAGGGACTTCTTGACGAGCAATAACTTGGAGGGAATACCCTGATAATTTGGATCTTCGTTCCTCTTGAGGCTTCTTCCCCAATCGAGAAAAGACTGACATTCTCTGAGGAGGGGATTGATGAATTGAAAGAGCCCCAGTCTCATGGAATGGGGATGTTCCTACTGTTCCTTCTCAACTCCTCTAATCCTATTTGTTGATTCTGAGGATTGGGTTAAAGGAGTCCCCAGTCTGATAAGATGGGGTGGCTCTTGACATGCTATGTCTGAGATCTTCTTAAAACCACTCTTGATCTTGGGAATCTTAATTCGGAAATTAGCTGGATGCATTAACCTGTATCCACTTTTATCACCTGGTTCAACAGACCATTGGATGATTTCCAAAACTTCTGTCATTTGATGATGTGTTTGCTCCATACGAGAGGCTTGTGCAATATTCTTGCCTGCTTGATGTAGGAGCAATTCAGCAAATATTTCTCTATATGCTTGATTTTGAGAGGAACTAGTTGAAGCCTGTTCTTGAGCAAGCTTTTGATTACAAACAATGCCCATTGACTATGGCTGGCCATGGGCAATAACATTGCCTGAGACCATTTTCGGCGGGCTTTGCTGACTGGAAAGCACTGTGAAATGTAGTTCTCCGGGAACACCCCATCCTCTGATATGAACACCAGATGGGGCATTGGCAATTAACTGACGCAATTTTCTTAGTACGCCAAGGCATGAACGTTGAAGGGTTCTCTGCTGCTTTTCAGCCTTCAGATACCAAGAGACTGATAGAGATGCCAAATCAATCTGACGTTGTAGCCATTCTATTATCCTAAGATGATTTTCATATTCATTATAAGATAATACCTTCTTCTTCAATTGACAAAGAGTTTTCCATATGTTGAGACGAATATCATGGACTTCATCTTCCGTCAACATTTTTGGAATGTCAGACTGGGATTCAGCCAAAGTCCAAAATATGACTGGTACCTCACTTTTCGCCAGTTCTTTCCTCATGTTCACCATTTCCTCTTCATCATTAAATAAAGATTCTTCTACATGTTTTGACCAGAGATAGTGTTTCCTTGTTTCTTCATCGGATTCAACAAGATTGGAAGAGAGATCATTGATCAAACTAGAAGATGCATGACTTAGTGGTGGTTCAAAGAATGACCTACACCCTGGGATATCTTCTGATTGAGAAAGTATTTCACTTGCTAGCGATAAAGCATCAGACATGACTGGTTTCGCATTTTCAAGTGCCTCAAGATAAAAGGGATTTCTCGGCACTAAATTGTCCACTGGAGTATTTTCCAGGCAATGTGAATCACTACTGCAGAGAGGAATTTCAAAGAGAAATTCATCATCATGGAGAGGACCACCATAATGGGTTACAAAAAAAGATGAAATCTCTTGATCCTTGGTCTTCTGACCACACAGAGGGTTCCTGTGGCTCTCATCTGAAGACCAAACTTCAATATTGACCGAATTGTCACGAAGCAAGCATTCATGAGGAAGTGTCTGTTGAAGACCTTAGGAATTAATGTTCCCGTTATTGGGAACTGAGGGAGTAGAATCTTGAATTCCAGTAGATAAATGTCTGAGGGCATTAAGAACTCCAGCATCGAGCAAGGTCTTGTTACAGATTGGCCTTTGATCTCCTGACTGTGCTAGGCGGATCTTTTTCTTAGATGCCTTCTTACTCGCTTTGGAAACCACTTGTTGACGAAAGTGGTTCCTCTGAGCAGGTGTATGTGCCTGATCAAGAAATATGGTCAGGTTAGGCTCAAGATCTCCACTCAAATTAGGTGTATGTGCTTGACTTGGTTATCCGTATGATATGGGAGAGTATGCCCCATGACCCTCTTGGACTGGAACAGATGTGTGTGTCTGTTCCGGAGTGAATCGTTGATCTGTCACTCCACTGCTAGGGATAGATTTATGTGTCTTTCCCTGAGATGATGCTGAAGCTGTTATGATATCCTGGCAAGCATCCAGAATATGAGAAGGAATTTTTTCTACTTTTCACCATTGACAAAATATGCTTGGTGACTTCAGCTACCGGAAGGGGGATATACGTCCATTCTAGGCTTGGAGTAGGTGTATGTGACTGCTCCTATCCTCTTTTTCCTGTTAGTGAATCCTGACAGTACTCAAGTGTGGAGGCAGAGAGTTGAGTCTGCCTCCTGTTTGTCGTCGGAGAATTCCAATTGACTTCTCTGTGCGCTACCATGCGAGACTGTTAGTTGGCTTGATTAGTAATAGCAGGTGTATGTGCCTGCTGATTACGCTTCGCTGAACGTGGTTGATGAGATCCATCATATGTAGTTAGGCGAGCCTGCTGACTAACTGATGATGTATAAGCAGGTGTATGTTCCTGCCTATAGTACTCTGCCGGAATTGCCTGGCGGGATTGGTGTGGTGCTGCCAGACGAGTCTGCTGGACAGCGGAATTAAAACGGGCATGTGTGTGTGCCTGCTCATTGTTTGTCACCATGTTAGGTTGGTGGACTTCTTCGGAGATGACATGGATGAGAACCTGCCCACTGTTGATCGGATTCCGCCTCTGGCGATTCGTCTTGACTGCTCGGGTTCGAGGAACCTGAGCCGAATGCCTGGAGTCGGTACCCTCATCATGTTGAGGGCGCATTGCCGCACGAGTCTGGCGGCGATTGTTGATGGGAGCCCTCAGGAAGGACTCCTGTCTTCTTGAATTAAGGCCCTAAGGGACCTGCTCATTCACTTCCTCAGAGTAAGGGAGCGAATGGAAATTGCGTTCCGGGGATAACAACCCGAAATGGTTGGAGACGGTAGTCAGCACCGCCTGCCTCTTGATCACTGGTCATCATTGTCCGGATGACCGTTGTGAGTTATTCACTTGGAGGGCCTGTCGTCCAGCCTCCGGATTTGGGATGGTACCGTGTTGACAGTACTCCTTAACCTGCGCATTTGATACCCATCGTTGAAGACGCTGAGTAGGTGATGTCTTCTTCAGAGCAGATGATGATCCAGTAGGAATAACAGCAGTGGTATTTCCAGCAGCAGTATTCACAAGTGTGAATTTGAGATCAGCCATTATGGAAATACAGAAGATCTTGGAAAAGAGTTCATGTTTGATATAACAGATGTAGTCAAGATAAATTCAGCCACTTTATCTTTTGGATGAGCACACATGTCAATGATTGTTTTTTTAGCCCTCTTATTGAGTTTAAAATAGGGTCTTAACAAATAGGTAAAACATCATTTTAACTTGGTTAAGGATTCACGTCGGGTTCAACATTTTTTTGTTTCCCTCAGAATTCGGGGATGACCTCCTGGATGGGATATTCAAACGTTCTGTTCGGTTTCTAACAGGTTTGTTCGTAGAACCAGAAACATCCAATGATTCCACATCCATTTGGACCTACTTTCCGAAGGTAGGCGCTCATTAATTTGTGGACTGATAAGGCCTAGGAATTTTAATTGGTCGAGAGGATGGGAGGTCAGACTCATCACACCTTTTGGAGGGGAATTATTGTCTACTCGGGGACTCTCTTTATAGATTTAAGTTATGTTCACGAATCCTTATTACATTACCAAGTATAAAATGAGCGTTCCTTCAATTTTGACAATCAATGATTAAATATGTAAGAAATTTAAAGAATCATTTATATGTATTCGAGGTTCTTCATCAATAGAGAATCATCTGTATTCATTTAGATATTCTTGGTCAATGGTATCCTTCAAATCATTTATATAAAAGTATCTTGGACATCATGATGAATAGGATGGTTTTAAAGCTACTCAGTGGGGCACATGAAGTTTATTGTCATTCAGAAGGACATATATTATTTCAGAGTTGGGATCGAACCCACAAATGGGCTACCTACGTATCATTTGTTTTGGAAAAGTAATCAGAACCCACATAGTTTGAGTAAGGGAGTAAGATGTTTATGATTGATGTCTCAAAGAAGGTTGTCAAAATTACTTTTACAATCTAGGCTCATGTGAGTCATGCTCGTTGTGAGAAACATGAGGTATTGGTAATAAAATAGATAATTGGGCCATGAAATATGTAATCATAAGAAATGGTTTGGGGCTTATGTATGTATGACTACCCAGATAAATGAAGATTAGGATTTACTTTAGGGATAAAATCCAGGAACAGGGTCTATAAAGGTATATGTGCTTCATGGATATTTGAATACTCTAACATGGGACTTATTCCTGAAAAGGAAACCAAGATTAGGAGAGGATTGATGATTGGGTTTTACTCTGGAGAAGGAATCCCAAATCAATGGAAAATTAGGATAGGTTAAAGAGAAATTAGGGGACTTGGGGCTTACTCCTGAAAAGGAAGCCCAAAATTTATGACTGGGGATTATTCCTAACAAAGAAGCCCAGGTTAGGGGACTTGGGGCTTACTCTTGAAAAGGAAGCCCCAAAATTATGACTGGGACTTATTCTTGAAAAGGAGGCCCAGGTTAAGGGATTATGACTGGGACTTATTCCTGAAAATGAGGCCTAGGTTATGGATTAAGGTTTGGGGCTTACTCCTGAGGATGATGCCCATATTTGGGAACATTAAGAATTTGGGGCATACTCTTGAGGAAGTTGCCCAGGTTAAAGGACTTATTACTAGGGATTATTCCTGAAAAGGAGACCCAGGTTATGGATTCTCTCATCTTAAAGGATGGGGTTGAATGAATGAACCCTCAATCTTTAGTGACATAAAGATATGTAAATCACTAAGTTTTGAGAGATATTCCACAGAATTCATTTCAGATAAGGAAGTCAAATCAAGAAATCATGCCATAAATGGATTTGAAGAGTGTCTTGAAGACTGAATCTTGAATAGGAAAGGTGTAATGGCTTACGAGGGGTAAAATGGGCAAGATGGGCACCCAAAAATGCAGGGGCGCGCATGTCTTGGAAGGCGCGCAAGTACTACGTGGGCGCGCAAGTATTGGTCACGCAGGTATACCTGCACGACATGTGTAGGGTACTTGCGCGATGTTCAACCAGCATTGAAAATACTAGAGCGACTCTTGATTAAGGCCTTTAGAATCATCTTGAGGTTCTTCCAGAAAAGGGACGTGCATGTTCTATCGAAGAAGTAAGGTGGCGCGCAAGTGTGGCCATTTCCCATAAGGACTGGCCACCCAGGCGTGCAAGTGTTGATGAGTTTCAACACTTAGGCCTCCCTCCTCCTCTTTAGATCTTCCATTCTAGGTAATAAATTACCTTAGAAGTGTTCCGGAAGTTTTGAGAAGAGACTTGGGAGTCGGGAGCTTAAAACCGAGTTTCTGGAAAAAATTCCTCTAGAATTGGGGGCCCACAGGGTCTATTTATAGGCAGGAGAAGACCTCAGGCGGTTACAGGGTGGTTATCAATTTGGTCGCGCAAGTTACTTGCGTGCCAAAGTGAGTCGCGCAATTCCACTTGCGTGACCATGAGGAAACATGCGCGGCATATGAGCAAATTTCTCATTGTTCATCCCTTTGTCAATTTTTGAAGTTTTCTTCAAAGGTCGAACCATTTTAATCTCATATCTTCCCCTTTTCCAATCTTTAGATTCTGTGACAAAAGGAGCTTCAACAATGACACAATGATGTTTACTTGGTTCACCCTCACAGGGATAGTCCAAGTAGCATATAATGACAATGTGCCGATGTACCAAATTCACTAAGGATCACTTCCCATTATGTGAACAATTATAGGGACATATCTTTTATTCCTAGTATCAATTCCATTACAATCTTTAGGGTTTTCTCACTGCATTATAATGGGTCACTCTCTATTCCTCTTTCCCTAGCTAACTAATGGGGGAAAATGCCACTATCTTCCACTTCCTTTGCTTACTACTCTTGTAAAGAAACAAATTCATAGTTTATCAACTTCTAGGACAAACACAGTTCATGGACTTTTAGGTCCCTTAATTTTCATTAATTCATGTATCATCAGCTATAGGTGGATATTCTGGTGAAGTTCAGTTTTCAGCTGAAGATGAAATTCACCTTCCCGAGTAATGCTAGGTACTTGAAAATACTTTTGCAAACCGATTTGAAGCTCTCACAAGATTCCTTGTGAAAATCATGAACCTCCTTCCTTTCCCCCATAGTGAGTACCAGGTTTGTATATGGGACACCTTCTTTATGTATCGTTGTCACTGTCGTGAACTATTTTTCATCCACAGACTACTTTCACCTTCGCAACTGCATACTGATTCTGCAAACCTCCTCTGTGAAACACTATATGTCTGCGAATTTTTCTTTGTTCATAGACAAACTTCATTTTCGCAGTCACATACCACTACCAAGTACGAATTCTGGAAACCTTCTCTTGGAATCACTCTCTGTCCACAAAATGTTCATTGTTCACGAACTGCCTTCGAAACCGCGTTCTGGAAACACCCCTCCATGTATCAATTGCAGAATTATCCCTCTCGCATAGAGGAGATTCCTCCTCCACATTTCGAAACAACTCCTTCCACATACCGGAATTCCTCCTCAACATACCAAACCTCATTTGTAGGTTTAGAATCCCCATAAATGCCAGTGCGAACAAATTTCAGTCTTTTAAGAATTCTCAACGAAAAATATGCTTTCTAATGATGTTCAATATCCTCAGCAATCAGTGAGAGTATCAATTCTAATAGAGGAAAAGGTATCCACTCAATACTATTCCACATGATTTACCATATCATGATTCGAGACAGCCCCAACCACATATCGAATCGTCCACCACCACAAACCGAATACCACCTGTGAACCTTATTTCTACACCGTCTATGTACAACATTTATTCTTACATGGACGATCTCTTCCTCCAACTTCAACCCATACGTGTACTATAATTCTGCTCAGCCGTGAACAATTTTTGGTTTGGAGAACCATTTTCCAGTGTCCTCTGTGTACTTCCTTTACTCCAATGTAGTCACTTTCCCCCATTGTTGACACGCCATCTACATAATGAACAACCATCCACTGTGAACCATTTTTTGTTTCACAAGCCACATGTGCGTACTGTCCCCTCTGCTTGGTACACGACCACATTCCCATCCCAGACACATTTCCCGATCAATGTCCAAGGCTCATGATTCCCCATTATTTGCCAATTTAATTCACTATTATTAAAAAAAATACACTATTTAGAGGCCCGAAAATTTGGCAAAACTAAGAAACATTTCCACCTTAAAAACCTTTCTTTGGAAAATACCAAAAATTTATATTTGTGGTCATCTGTCATTGTAAACCAACACAAAAACACGCAAAACATTCTGAAACGATGGCTTCAGGGATTTTATCCCCAAAAAATTTAGTAACAAAACATGTGTACTTTCTAATTACATGGTTATGAATAATTTTTTATTTTAATTAGTCAAAAAAAATGTTTTGTGTGTAAAGGAATGAATGATTTAAATATAAAAATCAATCATGTATATTTTTTTTCAAATGAAGTTTGAATTGAAATTTAGTAATAATAATATGAATCCAAGATGTCTTGTTTTACTATATTAAACTTTATGTTTGATATAATATGTGTGTAGTTTTTTATTTTACATGGACTCATGTTAAGGATATTTAAATTCAAGACATGATATTTTACTATAAATAAACATGAAACATTGAGTTTTTTAAGGATTTATTTTTATCATTTCAATGATTTCTGTATACTCCTTGATGAAAATAATTGTTGTTAGAAATATTGTTTTTGTGTGGTTGTTGTAGACTACGAGAACCTTAATATCTCTAATCGTTTAAAAACATCATTTATTAAAATTATAATAAATTATATATAGTTAATGAACGGATAATCGATTGAAAATATTAAATTGATTTAATGTACCCATGGAAGATTATGTGATGAAATAATGTAAGCCCCTAAATAGTTCTGGATGAGGCTATGTGTTGCTGATATGTGTGATTCTTCTTGTTATGATTCCATATATGGAATGTGATTAAAAACTTGATGCATAAAATGTGGGATGAACCTAATCCTTAATCGAGACACGTTATAACTTGATGTGATAGAAACATTACAGGGAAGAATGTGCCACCCAAAGTGGATAATATCTCAACATAAGAAAGGAAATTCCTTGATTTGTGTGTTTGGATATTTTTGTGTGATGATAATTGTGATAGATTTTTTTGGTATATTGTGTAGGATGAGATTGAGAAGGTGGTTTTGTGAAAGGGGTAGTTTTTTATCAATGGACATGTTGTGTTGTGATTTGGTAACATGAAATGTCTAGTCTGCAATTGTTTGTTTAGAGTGTATGGTTAATGGTTTTTTGTGCAATGGTGGTGATGTGCGGTGGATAATATATTTTATTGTTGTCATGTTGGGTATTTTATTTCGTTGAGGTGTGATTATGTTTATCGAATACCTCACCACGTATAAAAAGTATAAATTACATAAATAAGTTAATACAAAATAGTTATTTTGGAAATCTTGAAATTAATGAAGTTGATATTTCCTCCCATGTGTAAATATTTTTATAAAGGATGTAAAGAGAATGATTGACTACTATCTTGTTGGTTGGGTTTTTATGTTTTTTGTCATATTGATGGTAAATGTTATGACATTTGCAATGTCCTAGACCTCTCTGGTCCATTCCATTGTGAAAATCAGGTGATTGAGGTGTTTTGGGAGGTCTAGGAAAATTATACCCGACACATTACATGATTTCTATTTCAGTGAGAAAATATTCCAGTTTCGTGAACATTTCTATCAATGAATCATTTTTGAACACGTATTTCATTGAGTTATATATGATCTATGTTGTTGGATGAGTCATTTGTGAACAATGTAGTCAGTTAACAATTTCTGAACATTGTTGTTGGTAAGTCGTATGTGAACCATGTTGTAGGTGATTCATTCATGAATAGTGATTTTTGATAGTTATTTATGAAAAGTGCTTTTAGTGAGTCATTTGTGAATAGTGTTTTCAAAGAGATAGATGTGACCAATGTTTCCAGCTTCCTACTATTTTTTCCCATTAAAATTATATTTGATGTAAACTATATTCAATGCCTTGTTTTATGGGATTTATGGCCAATTAAAATTATAAAAATCCTATATTGATTTTCTTAAGGGTAAAAGTGCCTTTACTTGGTCAAAAATTATAGTCTTGATGATAAACACCTTTAATGGAAAATCAAAATTGTATCTCAATTCCTACTCTATTATGATTTTGAAAGGGCCAAGACATAATTTTCCTTTATCTTCTATCTTTTTTTATTTGTATAAGGCACCCAAAACCTTTCATTCTCGAGTTGATATGTGATTTTGGAATAGACCTTTTATTGGGTTTTCCATGGAGTTCTTCATGCTACATGGGCACCACTAATTCTTGTGCAAACAACATGTGTCAGTCCTTCTTCCTTAGAAGGTCTATTATGTCTCTATTATTATGGGTACTATGATCTTTTTCATCTGATTTCTCCTTTCCATTCATAATAATAGTTGACCTTTCTTGTTTGTTGGTAGATTCAATTGTGACACTTCGTCCTTAGGTGGGTGCTACTATTGTAGGAGAGGTGATCACGATCTATTGTTTAGACCCATTCTCATGCAGTGAAAGTCAAAAATACTTTGATGTAGGGGATTCATTTCTTCTATTTTTCCAATGAGAGATTAATTATATGGCATGTTTGATCCCTTGGATAATAATGAAATTTACCAAATAATTACTTGAACCAGATTAATGAATTAGTACCAATCATATGTTGTATTTTTATACTGTGTTAATGGTTTGCCTCTTGATTTTCTAGATAGTGTGTTATTTGTGGTTTTATTTTATATCAATTCATTCTAGATGTAAATTGTAAAATAATGTAATGCATTGATTAATTGTAATTTAATTCCTCAAAGATAAAGAAGCACGAAAATTATTCCTATTTGTTTTTGTAATTTGATGATAATCAAATTGATTAAACAAGAATTTTTAATTAATTTTTTGATATTTGTGGTGCCTTACATGATAGGTTTTCAATAATTTCATATTACTAATAATGAATCAGTTTTTTGATAAATGACAATTCATGTTAGGGTTTTGAGTTACCCTCTTACATGTTAAGGCCAATAGACTTACTATTTGGATTTGTGAGTGCTTGTTATGTGTGAAGTATGAATTCTTTGATTGGGTCCAAAAACCTAGTTTCTTATTGCTTCTTATTACTTGTGATGTGATGTGATTCTGGAAGGCTATTGTGGTATGTTAGGTAGGGTTGTAAAGTGGTTATGGTAGTACTTGACCCCTAGAGTGGTGAGATATGTTGTTTTATGCATATGGATGTAGGGGAGGACACAAGGGATGGTGGAATGGGTTGAAGCTACTCTTACCCGTTGACATGAAATTTGGTGATTGTTAAAAGTTTTATTTGGATATCCTCTTTACTTTCCCCAAAATTTTAGGGATATGGACTTTCTTACCATCTTTCCAAAAGAGGTGAAGATACATGGGTTATGCCACATGCTTTTATTGTTTCTATTCTTAATGTTGGATGTTTCTATTCTCATACTATATGTGGAAAAGGCAATATGGGTAGTTCTTCTATTCACCGTGATAATCCCATGGTGTTTGGTATATTTGAATTATTTTCCAGAATTCTTATAATTATGGATTGTAATAAGTTTTTTAATTAATTATTTAATATATGTTGTTGAACACAAGGGTATAGATATTTCTAGGATGCAATGCTATGGGTTTTCATCTAAGGAATAGTGGAAATGGTATGGTTATGCCTGGAGGGAATGTATCTTGGTTGGTATGATAATAATATGTATTGTGGGAATGATAATGGTTAATGATTAAATTAACGTGTTGTGAAACAGATTAAAATGAGAATGATTCTATATTAAATCACATTAAATGGTTTTGTGCTTATTTGATATCTAGTCTTACCAGTAACATTTGGGAGTCCGACAGACGATAGTTGTTGTTTAGTCATAGATTTGTTTTTCAAATTAATTTGTGGTTGAGATATATTATATCATGAAATTTTTCTATATCTATAGGATATCCAATCTTGTTTTTATAGAGAATGACACCCCTAGTATTTGGAGCCTTAGGAGGTGTTTTACCAAACATTCATGTGGGGGGATGGATGGATGACTACCACCGTTGGACCCACCCTCTCCTATTGGTAGTTACTTGTGCTTGTAAGAAAAATAGTGATTTTCAAAAAATTTGTATTTCATGGGTTGTATGGATTATTCTTATTCACCATAATATATTCTAGATATACTTTCCTATGGACTACTATTGGTGTAACATGTATATGTGGTGATGTCTTGAATATCCTTTCATAGGGTATAGGTTTTAAAGGAAATAGGTCTAATACCTGACATTTAATGCATGTTATGTGAGTTCTAATGGATCTTTGAAACAACCAGGTCACTTTTGTTATGTGGACATAGTGGTTGTGTTTCGTAAGGTTCATGTAGTGGTTATATGCCTTGGTTTTTGTGGGTAAGCGTTTTTGTAGAGAGATGGATTTGGATGTGCGCCATTATGGAAAATTGAAAAACAACGAGAGAAGTGGCATGGGGTACCATCAACACTATTAATTATATTATATACTCTTATATGTGATTATTGTTGAGGATACCCATGGTGTGGTTGGGAACATAGTATATATATTTAGAAGATGACGTTGTTTCACTTGTTTTCCATTGTGCCTTAGTATTCATTATAAAATTTTTGATGAGAGTATTTTGGGAGGATTCTATTGAGTATACTATTATTCTCAACCTACGTATATATAAAATGTTTTTGTGTAAGGTAGTGAATTTGGGTGATTAGTTTGGTTAGTACTAACTTGGTGCTGCACGAGCCATTTTGGCTTTGTTTTCCCTATCGTATTACATTCATTTAGTACTTATAGTTTTCTCCTTAAGTTGTAGTATATTTTTATGTCATTAAATATGTGTACATGGGATCCCTTCTATATATTAAACTGATCATGATTTGGTTGGACTATGTCTTATCTCTCTCTATCGCATGTGTTCTCTTAGAGTGTAATGCCTCCCATTTTTGTGTTTAGTATACCCTCCGTGCTAGTCAGAAATATAGGGCCTACTGGAGGGGGGACACTGGGTTCATAATATATCTTACTGCATTTTAGAACAAATTGTTGAAAACATTATGTGGAGGAGGACATGAAAGAGTGGTATCAGAGGTCTAGTTGAGGGATATCAAGGAATTTGATGTTCGGAAAAGGTGAGGTTGCATGGGTTGATGGGAAAACAATGTCAATAATGTTTAGGAATATCTATAAACATTATAGATCGGTTGAGACATAGGAATATATGTCCCCCTATGATTTGATACACGACACTTTATGTTTATAATGGCTACTGAATAAGGTCATACATGTTTCTAGGTAGAGACCTAGGAAAGGATCATGCATCATCTTATTTTTTTATGTTTTAATGGTCAAAACATGGGATATATTAACCTAAAATGAATTAAAGAAAAATAATTAATTAATTAATGTTGATTCTTCCATATTCTAGGTTTAGGAGAACTAACTGTTTTCTCTTCTACAGGGTATGACTCTTGGTCGACATCCTCATCAGATTCGCATATAAGATCTTCAGCTGGTTGTCCCAGCTGATCACCATAGAGTTGAGGATGGCGCCAATGATGCATAGAGGATGACACTCTGAGAGATTCATCTCCAAAGTCTAAAAACTTATTAGGGATCTATTTTAGGCAATTTTAGGGAATACTAGTTTGAGGAGGTTGAGATAGGTTACCGATCAATCCATGCATAAATGGATAACTGGGTGTTATTTGTTATGATGATTTTATGTGGGGCTGTGAGGTAGTTGTGGTTCTTGTTCCATGGGGATCATGAGAAGTCAGCAGTCTCATGGGAGGTGTTCTAAGAAAAGAATATTGTCGGGTTTCATTGTTTGACTCTTATTGTGACAACTTGTTAGGAGAAACCTACCCTTAAATAGGGGAGATATAGATTGCGAGTGTTTTGAATCCTTTTCTAGAACCCATTTTAAAATTCTTCAGACCTGTTGCTAAATGAGGATGATAGGGTGAGGTTTTTTTAGGATGTTTTACATCCAGTGATCCAGCGTCGGGTCACCCCATTTATGATGAAGACATATCTTAAGGTGTTGTAGTGGGAAGAGTTCATTGAGAGGACGTTATCCAAGCCCAATTCATCACAAAAGGGGAGTCTTTGAGATTCCATATGAAGTAATGATGTGGTCTGGGGTTTCGGTTTTTCAGGGCAGCAGATTTTTTGTTCGACCGATTGTAGGTCTCAACCCTCATTATGTCATTTCTCTGGGGGCAGAAACACTTAAATCTATCCCAATGGTTTAGGCGCTTATTTTAATTATGGATGCCATGGTCATTAGTATAGAAAGTTTCCAAACATTAAACATAGTCGACGTGCTCCATGTGTTCCATTTAATGTCCTTCTGTTGAAGTAGTTTTAGTTGAGGCAACAACAGCAGGTTGCACCAGCTTTGGATCAGTGGATAGTAGATGGTGTAGGAAGATTATAGCCCCATGATGCTTCTTATCCTCATAGAGAAGAGTGTAGCCAGGGTGTTTGTATTCAGTAAGGTTATAGAGGATATGGGGAAGGTCATGGTCAGATTCATGCTTTATAATTTCTAGCGCTGGGTGACCCAGATGTCGTTCTAGGTAATAATTTCTTATTTTCTAATTTTTTTATGCCTAATATGATTCAAGAGATATGCACTCCTTTATATCAGCTACATTTTTTCATGCCTTGGTACTCAAGGTATTGAGGCTTCCCATCCCCTGGTGTGGACTATACCAGTTTGAGGATTAGGTGACTTGTTTGATGTATATAGAGACTGTGAGATACTGATGGGGTATCACCAATATTGGAGAGATTTATTTTATTTATTGGTACAACCATATGATGACATTATTATCCTATATTGGATGTATTTGGTGAAGGATATAGTGGATTTATTCTAGAGGAAGGTGGTGTTCTTTAATGCTGATGGAGAGCCAACAGTGTTTTTTGGTGAGTAATACCCACAAATGGGTAAGAGACGTGTTCCACAATAGTCATACTAGAGGGATGAGATGATGTTGAGTTTATAATATGTTAATCAATTAGTTTTTTCTAGGGTATTTTAATTGTACCATTATGTGTTTCCAGAAGTTGTTGTCATGTTATCCCTTCAATAAGAGATCATGTTCGGGATAGAGCTATAGCCAAGAGCATCTCCATTATCGATGTCTCCATATATGATGGATCCTTCTAAGTTGGGGAATCTACCTGTAAATCTGAATGTTCTGTTACAATTTTGTTTTGATTGGATGATTTTTTCACTATTTGGTGCACTAGTTTTTTTATAATGTAGGATTAAAAAATCATTTTATTGTGTGTTGATTCTCGTCATATGAACACAGTTATAGTGAAGAATGTATATCCTCATCCATGGATTGATTATCAATTCAATCAACTAAAGGGTTCAAGTTGGATATCGATGATCCATTTTCGGTCATAAAATATTAAGATGAATGTGAATGATGAGGATATCTCAAAGTCTAATTTCCATTTTCGTCATGGGAAATATGAGTTCCTTATTTTGACAATGTTGTGATGAGTACTCCAGTTGTGTTTATGCGGATGCTGAACAATGTGTTCCATGAGATCCTAGATAATATCTTGGTGGTCTTCATCAACAACATTCTTTGTTTCTCCACATCTGAGGAGGTGCATTCAGAGTATCATCATGCCATTTTGGGAGTTCTTCCTGGACAACATATTTTTGGGAAGTTGTCAAAGTGTGTGTTTTGGGATGGAGATGTCTGTTACAGGGGAAAGTTGTGTCCCAGTAGGGAATAGCTATTGATCATTTGATGATATAAGAAGTTGTGTATTGGGAATCCCACAAGATATTGGTAGACTTGAAAATATTCCATAGTCTTCAAGGCTATTACAGGAGTTTCATAGTCGATTTATCTCATGTTGCTAATCCTATAGCATTGATGACTCGAAAGCATCAGCTGTTTTTATGGACTAATCGGTGTCATGAATCTTCAAGTATCTGAAGGATAAGTAGGCCACTACTCTACTTTATTGTATTCTAGAAAAAGGTGTTTAGTTTGATGTTTTTTAGGTTCTTTTTGTATCGGATTAGGCTGCATTCTAATGCAATAGTGATCGGTCCTTTCGTATGTGCCTCAACAACAATGTCCCAATGGTAATAACTATGCCACCCCTGATCTAGAGTAGGTAGCAGTGGTGTTTTCCATAATGATGTGGAGTCATTAACTCATTAAAGAGTGCATTATGGTCTTCACCGATCATAAAAGCATGAGGTGTGTTTTATCCCAATGTGACAAGTACTTGAGACCGCGTCGATGGATAGAGTTTTAAAGGATTACAACATCAAAATAACATATACACCTGGAATGGGTAATTATTTTTTCGATGCACTATGCATGAAGTCATGTGGTGATGTAGTGTTTGGATTAGGTGATTCATGGAGAGTAATGGAAGAACTTTTTATAGTAAATATTAATATGGGAGAAGTTGAGGTATACATTTTCTATTTCTTCTGTAATTGTACTCATTTTAGTGTTATTAATATTATATCATATTAGTTAATAATTTACTTATTGTTAAAATATTATTTTATATATGATATTATTCAAATTGTCTTAAATATTAATATTTAATGTAAAATATTCAATAACAATTAAAAATAACAATTTTAGAAGGAAAAATCCATAGTAATATTATATTAAATTAATTATTTATCCACTAAATGTGTTGTTTTTATTAATATATTTCATTTTTTAGAGGATTGATTATTCATACAATTTTCATATTAACAATAATATAATATTTTATACCTCCTTTTTGTTAGGTTTTTCAGGTGGATAACAACATGTAGGGTTTATACATGAAATCATGTTACACCAATGTCTCTTGACAATGTCAATTTTCATTCTCATGCACATAAATTGATAAAAATTACTTCAAAAAAGGAATATTTTTCATCCATATATAGCTTCCATTGATTAGTCACAATGTTTTATATTCTTCTTCTTCTTTTTCTATTTATATATATGAACATATGTGAATTATTTTTCAACATCAACTACGTTTTATAATCTATTTCCATATCTATTTATTGAATATTGAAATTATAATATTTTTACCAAATTTTTATAATTATATCTTGCAGTTCAAATATTTTTCCTCAGGAACAATTATAAAGATTAATTTATAATTAAAACCAAAAACTACCTTAAACTCATTGATAACTTATCCTACTAATTTTCATATAATTTTATCATCCAATACCTATTATACAACCTTGATACAATTAGAGATGTTAGAGTTTGAATATTAATATCTCTTTAATCATCATCTTACTTATGTCATCCAAACCACATAAAAATAGTATACATTATTATGTCTATGGTTTCATTTCTCATCTTAATGGCGTATTGTTTTTCATTTCATAAGCATTAGACTACCCATTCATTTTATAATGACACATTTTATACTATTTGATATAGTTTATTAGAACTAATATGGAAGTTCTATTAATGTGGCCTATAACACTGTACATTAACAACACACCATTATTAAAATGAAATTATTCCTCACCCCATGACATGATCCTAGACATTAAGCTCATAATTTAAATATTTCAAAGTTAATTAAATATTTAGGAATTTTTAACCACCATTAAGATTATGGTCAATAAATAAGACCACCAAAAATGAACCAGACAATGTTATTTTCTATTTTCATTTGTACAGAAGGAAACTCTTTTCTTAAAAACAATGATATGTCATATATAAGTTTTTTTAAGAGAACTTCCCTGAATCTCATTTTATTCCACCAATTCTAACTATACTCACTTCAATAGAATCATCATTCCTGTAATGAATATTTTTAATTTAATTATGCAATAAAATGGCCACCTCATAAAATAATGTCCCAATTTTGTTATTATTATCTATTCTATATTGAAACATAGTCTAGTCAAATAACATTCATCTGAATATAATACATAAAATAAAAATGATGTGTGTAATAATTTAATTTTCACTTCTAATCCCTCTAAATAATAATTTCATGTACTTCCACATCGTGGTGACACAACTGAATCTTCAAAAACCTTTAAAATATTTTACTAAACTTGAAAACACCTACAATTTTATCCAGGTTATTCTATTAACATGTAATACATTAATACTCTATTAAATTATCATGAAAAAAAACTATATTTATCATGATTTATTTGTTAAAATTATCATATGACATCAAAAAAATTACATCTATTACATATCTTCATCACTTATTAAATTATTCTCTATGAGTTCATTTTTCTTTCCAAATACTAAATATCTCCCAAAACATCACTATGGATTTATGAAATAAAAAAATTGTTTAAAAATAGTAAAATTTCACTGAATATATCTATAAAATACTATTTATAAAATACAATAATCCTTATGTTTAGGAATTGGGATTTTTGAATGACTCCACATGCCTTCATATTATCATCATCAGATCCTAATTTATTTTATTCACAATATAGGTAAAATAATGAGAAATATAATTTAAATATAAGGTGCATTGATCTTAACATTATGAATAAATATAACAAAACTTAACCCTTATATATCAAGTATGGGAGATGATGGGGAGGAGGAGGAGAAGAAGACCATTATTCAAATTTAATTTCCATATTGAATGATACACTCTAATGTGGTGTTTTTATAAAAACAAGAGGAATAATTTTTTTCAAATTTAAAATTTGATTTTTTAATTATAGACAACTCATTATAAACACCACAACAAGATTATGTCCCACTTGGTATCGAGTACTATTACATATTCTAATTGACATCCAAACCGGGGGGAAACATGAAGCTCATTCTAACAGGTTCGTAATGGTATCTCACTAGAAAGTACGTTTCAACATATAACAACTTCTAATTACATTTTTAAACATATAATATCAAAAAACAAATTAAAAAATTATCTATACACGATTATTTCTACAAAACATTCATCAAATCGTCTATTCTTTCTCTACATTATGATCAAAATAATCAAACTGTTCAAATCTATATTTTCTTGGAATTTAGTTCTTCTGATGTTTAGTAAATTCCAAGATTCATCAACTACTAAATGTATTGGTTGTTACAAAATATATTGTATGTTGGTTTCTTGAATATAATATATTAATATTGAGAAAACCTTATATATAAAGAGAGAGATAATGTTTCTCTTATCAATGAAATTTTTGAATAAATTCAATATTTATTCATTTTTTTTCTTTATAAATTCAATAAACTGTTTCAATTATTTTGAAATAAATATGTTTTTTCTAAAATAAATTTAAAAATAATACTACATAATTATAACATTATATACTAAAAGATTTTTTTTGAATCTAACTTTGAGGTTATTAATTTCTGGATCCTCAAATAATAAACTACAAAATTATAATAATATGAAAATAAAATATGCACATGAGCCTCAGCCCAATTGGTGAGGAATTTCCATGTGAATCTACAAGACCTAGGTTTGATTCAGAATGGAAGCATAATTTTTGATTACTCAAGAAGTAATATATATGTTTTTATATCATTACAATAGTAGTGTTGTATCATGTACTACAGTAGGTACTATAGATGGTATTGTGAAGGTAGGGTTCAATATTGTATTAGCAAGAACAATTCACCTTCGGGCTACCCATATGGGCCTAGAATCCATAAGGCCTTCGGGCCTCCTCAATGCCTTCAAGATACTAGATTGGAACATACAAACTAGACATACAAAGACTTGGATATGAAATCATACAAATAATATGATCAATCTTCAGATGAGGACAAAGAGAATTTGTTTTCCCCAGAACAAATATATTTGAATTTGGATGATTGTGAGGGTATGACAACTTCCATCAAGAACATGACTGTGCATCTCAGTAATGGTATTTCTAACCAAAAAATCATTGTGAAGGTGGATAAGATGACTTCACTATCTAGATTATTATAAGATACTTTTTCAAGTTTCATTTCTTGGATGAATTATTCTATGACCTTTTAAATCATGTTATGATATATTACTTTAAGTCATTTATGGGATCCACCTGAACCCTTATAATGGGTATTATGAAAAAGAAATAAAATGAAGGACTTCGGGTCCATTGGGAGAAAATAAAATATGAAATTTATGACAAAAATATAAAATATCAAATGTAAAATAATTTCATAAAAAATTTATAATAACTCAGAATTTTCATAAATTAATATTATAAATTTTAAAATGAATATTCAGAACATATAAAAAATAGATATCTGAGAACCATAATATTTCAGTGTCTTGGAGACAAGATAAACATGAATTTTATACCAGAATATATTATAAAAACTAACCATAAATATCCTCTTCGTAGACAATACCTACAGAAATCCATTCTTTATGAACTGGGGAAAGGAAACATAAGAATGGTCGATATAAAATTCATTGAATATGTATGAATGTAAGATATAAAAAATCAATTAAACTTATAATGGGTATAATGGTATAATAACATGAGTATAACATTTCAAAACCATACCTTTTTTCATGGCCTAATTTATGTATGTTCTTATGGAAATAATTATTAATTAAATTAATATACATAATAAAAAAAAGCATAATATAGAAATATAAACATGGAAAAATAAAATTTTTTAACGTTTTTAAATTTTATAAATATAAATTGGTTCATCAAATACCTTGTGTACATGAAATAATGACATTGAATAAAATTATAAACATGAAACCGCATATATAAAAACCCATATAGACATGAAAATAATCCAACACCTAACACTGTGGATGTGAAACTACAGCTATATATAAATTTGTGGACACGAAACCAGGTCTACACATTACATTGCGTATAAGAAGTATATTTAACAGATAACTTAATTAACATATGGGTTATCCATAATTACCTGCTGCATTGGACGAATATAATGCTTCTAAATAATTCACATTCATGCTCCATTTAAATTAATTAAGAAAATAACTCAATTCTATCATAACAAATGGAAAAGTAATGGGTCTTCTAAACACATCTATATGTTTTTCAAGAAAACCCTTGGAATATAAAATGGATTCATAAATATCCCATAATCACAATCATAATTATAAATAAGATAGATAATGAATATTTAATGATTCAATGTAATATATCACCAATAAAACATTATTTACAACAATATATATTATCACTTCTAAAAATTTGTTTAGTATATAGATGAAATATTTCAAGAGTGAAATGTACAATCAAAAATAAAAATATAATTGCAAAAAAATTTATAATATTATAGAAAAAGATTATTTGAAATCAATCATTGAATCATGTATGTTTGTGTTAAAACATTATTTTTTGTGATGTTGGTGATTTCTACTGATAACATAGAGGTAAAAACGTTCCTTTATAGTTTTTGATAGGAAAATAAAAAAATAAATTGATCTGAAAATAACTAGAAGATTCTTTTTCAAAAATATTATGAAACATAATTCATTTTAAATATTGAAACTAAACCATCTAATAAAAATATTAAATAACATTTCTGAAAAAAATTAGAAAACATGGATATAAATGTAAAGTATTATCGAATAATGAGATAATTATAGTTGGTTTTCCATGAAAATATTATTTTTAGACCCATAATTTCATGAATAGATTAAAGTAAAATAAAACATGTTTCCTCAATAATTAAATATCCTATATAAAATATCATGATATTCATGACTGGTATTTTTTAAAAAATCATCAGCCGATTCGTTATAGAAAACAATCCTAATAAACATTGATATTATATTAAAGATTCCTTAAAAATATAGTAAACAATATTACATAAACACCATGAAGAAATGAAATGTATATAAATATTTTAATTCCCATATTTTCAACATCATAATTATATAATTAATTATTGGAAAATATATACAGAAAATTACAGAAACAAGTGGTGAATATGGAATGCCTGTCACATAAAACAAAACTTAGATGAAAATCCCTTTAAGTTGGGTAAAACATCACTCAAAAATGTTTGACCCTGAATTATAATAAATATAGATTTTTTTTTTAAAATATATAAATTAACTAAAATCCTATAACTCATCCGATGTATGATTAATTTATAACCCTTTATCATACATTTATTAACAATTCACTATTAAAATTTCTTTTTTTTGTGTTTCCTACATAAATTTTCATGTATTATTTGGTTTTAAAGATTTGATCATCCACATTGATTATGGTAAATTATTCTCCAAAAATATAATCAATATATAATTATAATTTATATTCCTTATATAAATATTTACATTCATCAATAAATGTTTAGAGTGAAAAATGAATAAGATGATTCATGGAAAATGTTGGCCTTACAAACGCTGGGACATTTTTTTAATTTTTCAATAAATGTAACAAAATAAATCCAAATAATAATTCACCATTATATATTAATGATTATATCTTATATTTAATAAATATTCAGTTAAAATATCACTACTAATATCCGTGTAATAATAAATTGAAAATTGTATCACATCGCTTCATAGAGGTGGTAGTACATACGTACATATAAGTGATGTTATTATTTTAAAATAAGTTTAGATGGTAATAAGATATATCATATATTATAATAATTTAATTATATTAATTTTATAAATAATATATATATAATACATAATTATATCTAGTTGAGAGTTGTGGTGGTGGAAAATAAATTACATTAGATCGTGCGGCCACAGTGTGTTGTACACGTGATTGGCAGTTTTGATTCCCATTTGTTTGAAACGTATATTGATATAAGTAATGAAATTAAAATAGTAATTTATAATTTAATTATAGATTATTATTATATTATATCATCCAATTTGGATAATTTTTTATGGAGGTGGATGATGAAATTATATTAAAAGTCTTGTTTACGAATTTTACCTCTTCTTTGGATAACATCTTTAAGAATATACTGATGCCAATCGAGATTATATTTATGATCCAAAAAAATCCTCTGAATTTTGGGTATTGTTTCAGGAAATGTTTTTTGTTTTGAATGTATCAATTAAAAGGATTCTTGAATTATGGATATGATCTGATAGAAGGTGACCTTCTATAAATGTGGGAAGGGACTAACATGAAATTTCCTAAAAGAACCCAAATTTTCAAAGATAATATCATGAAATATTCATTAAAATTTCAGTATATTATAATTTTCTATATTATAAGTTATAAATAATTACATATAATATTATGTATATATTTTTATTAAAAAATGTACCCTTATAAATTAGTTTACCCCCTAGTAAACTAGTTTTATACTAATCCACATTAATTAATTTGTTAATGTTTTCACATTTAATTATGGAAAATATTATATTGAAATTAGTAAAAAAAATTAAATATTATGAAAAAGTTTGGTAATAAAATTTACCAAATTTAATTCATTGAAGCGACTAATAATATTTCCAAATTAAACCTATAGATACAAAAAAAGAAACATTTTTTCAATGAAATAATTATCATAAGTGTAAAACGTTTTACTATCAGATCCCAATATTAAATTCAGTATAATGTCATAAATTGTATTCATAACATTATTATTGAACTAATTTCAATTTTAATCCAATTTTAAAACAAAATATAACATTTTAAAAGCTTCAAAATGAATGACAATTTTTAATAAAAATCAGTTTTTCTCACTAATGATCAAACTAATTTATCTTTTAGTATAATTATATGAAGAACAGTTTAATTATATATTTATTTTTCTTAAAAAATTAATTAAATTATAAAATTTAAACTTTTATAAGTATAAAAACATAGTTCTAAAAAAATTTCAAAAAATATTGCTGGCACATTTTTTCTAAAAAATATAATTTTTTAGCATAAAACATTATTTATTCTTAATTTATTCCTAGTAAAAACATTAAATAAATGTTAAAAATTTATATTTTATATTTAATATATATATTTAATTAAAATTATTAAATAATATTGATTAATTTAAGATACAAATATAAAAATAATCATGTGCAGAATGAATGTTTCTCAAAAAAATATATCTTTTACGTTCTAGTTGTTTTTATTTTCATTCATAATAAATTTATTACCAGTGAATTTATTTTATGCATGTGAAAAAAAAATCAAAATATTTTAAATATTATTCATACACTATCCCAATAGATATGGACTGCCTTTCTCTTTAAAAAATAATATTTTAATAGTATATCATTGTTTGTTGAAACTCAATCATGAGTGTAATCGTGGATATAAAGAAAATTTAATTTATCCCTCAAAATTAAATAAAATAATAGGGTTTTAAAATCAGCTAATGATAATTTTACCTCAATATATCATCATTTTTATCACATCTCATTAATAAAAGTATGGTTTCACAACATAATTCTGACTAGTATGGTGCTCTAGTTTCATTGGACAATCACTCTATGATCTAAAATATCCACCAGATATTCCTAAAGTTAAACATTTTACTATAGTTCTATGACCATTGAGTATAGAAAATGTAAATATTTAGGTATTTTTTACCTTATGAATGATAATTTGAATACATCCTGAACTGGAGTGAGGTTTGGTGAAAGCACCAAATTATAATCTACCACCAAAATGTCATCAAGAATTTCAAAGGTGGAAATATAATTAGTGATCATATATAATTTATTATAAAACCTCATAACATTATTTTATTTTGAAATTCATAGAAACCCTATGGCCCAAACATTAAACTCTATACCTCACTAACTATTGTCAAAACAATTTTTCTATCATCTTCGTGTTAACAAATTATGCTAAGCTTATCTTTTATTTTACCATCAATTTTAGGTCCCAATAAGTTTCTCTCATAAACATAATTTCATAATTTTTTTGATCTATACATATATCCATATATAGATTCATAATATTTCATCTGAATGCATAATTGAATTATATTATATTAAGAATACTAAAAAACCAGAAGGTGTTGATCCAAATAACCATTGAAATCCATAGAATTGGATATCTGCAAATCCAATGGGGTCTAAATTATCTCATATAATGTCCATCATTCTAGTAATAATTATCCTTACCAAAACATACCTATGTATTCATAGCCAAAGGATGATATCACCCATATTTTTAATTAAACCTAGGATCCTGATAAGATAAAATATAATGTATTTCTCCTTTAAAACTCGACACTTATATAGTTTTTATTCAATGAAGATTATAAAGAGGTTATTTTTATATGATATGATTGAAGTGTGGTGAAATTTTTAGTGGATCATCTATACCTCAAATATTGTTATGGACTTTAGGTGTTTTTGGGTGTTGTAAACAATCAATGTTTATGCTTTCCCATTTTTTTATTTTAAGGGTAATGATTATATAATTTACTTGTAATTATTTGACTCATTATTAATGAGCTAACATACCACACACCATGATACATAATATAAAAGAATATAACATAATATTGTCCACATTAAAGACACATTCAAATATCGATAATTATTTACAATCCTATGATAAATATCAATTCAATAACTGTGATCATACTTTAATAGCTCTTTTAACAATTCTATTTTGGATGGAAGAGATAAAATGTTTCATAAACCTTGTCATTAAATCACAATCCAGAATAAACACAATATATTCTTTACCCTCTTTTGTATATCAACATCATATTTATGTTACTATTTAATAATTTCATTGAGGGATGGTTGATCACTTATTTCATAATGACGATATTAATCCCCTACCATCATGATTTCAAGTTCTATACATTAAAATTATAAACATTTGGATAATTTGGGATAATCTTAAATGATAAACATACATTATAAATGGACTTAATGAATTGTCCGCCTTTTTTCACTTTCTCTGGGTGGTACTGTATTGACCATTTCTGGTACTTAATTTTCATTGTATATATTCTATATTGCATATTCAACTATTTATATGTGAAAATATATTTTAAATTTTTATGATCAGTATTTATATCACTCCTTTCTATTTAAAGATAATGCCGATATATTTCCATCTAAAGAATACTATAGTTATCTCTAAATCATTAGTTGGATTATGTTTCCCAGGAACCATGAATTTTCATGAGGCATAAATTTTAACCATGTAATTTTTCATGATGGAACATCCCATAACCTTCGTAGATACATCACCGTATACGATAAACCATTTTCCCCTATACATTATTGTATGAATAGTTTAACTAAATACAATTATATTTACTTCTTATAATTTGTCCTTACATTCGTTTTTCCAAAGAAACATGGCTTTTTTTATGTTAACTTGGGGAGTTGATTAAATTTCCATGAAAAATTTAGCACAAATGCTTCATAATATATTATTTTACGTCAAAACAAAAAATATTATTGCCTTTGGTTGGTTTATGAAATCATTCGCATACATTCATCTCGTATGGATTGACTAACATACCCTCTATTAAGAATATCTAACCCACAAATGAAAATTTTTGTTTCTAAACAATCCATTTTTAATATTTTTTTAATAAAAAATCCATCAATTGGGTATTTTTACAATTCTAAATTGATATTAGTTCTCTTCCTTTATCATTGAAATTATAAGAATTTCATCTATAAGGACTACACAAACTGATAAGGGTAATATCAAAAAATTCTATTCATTAAATCCATGAAGATAGAGTGTGAATTAGTACCACAAAATGTAACCACATTAATTCATAGTGTCCATAACTTATATAGAATTTTATCCTTGGTATATCAAATAACATGTCCATTAATCAATGATTTCAATAATTAATCTAAATCTCAAAAAAAATATTTATCTCAATGTAATGGAACAAAAAATAATGTACACAGGTTAGAGGATATATGTTCAATATAGTGATCATGTTATATTCTCAATAATAAATGATGTGCCTCATTGATCAAACATTATTCATAATAATGAACTTGTGCACTCCATAGTGATGCAGATGCTCAAATTAATCACCTATCATGACCCACTTGTAGTTTCATACTAATTTCCTACAACTCAATCGTGGACATTTTATATAGAGTTTCAAAATAAGTGTATTACAAGGTATGCGTTAAATTTAGAGTTCATCGACATAATATTGAGGAATAATTGGAAAATATTTCCGAAATACATTAATAAAATATTGTGTATTAATTATTCTATTAATTTTTAGTTTCTCCCTAACCATCAATGATATAACCAATTTTGAATTGGAATCAAAACTAAGACAATGGATGTGATTTCATTCAAAAATTCAGATTTATCAACAAATTAATAGATGATAAAATGTTTTTAGGAATAAAGAAATTACTTTACTTAATCATAAATTCATGATGGATTTATTTAGATATTGTTAATCTATTTTGAGTAGAAAATAAAATTAAAAAATAGGTGAAAAATTGATATTAACAAGAATCACATTCCCAAAAACATCAACTGATTAATAATATTTTACATAATATTTCCTCATCATAAAATTATAGGTGTTCACTGTGAATTCAACATCAAATCATCTAGAAAATTAAATATAATTTAATGAGATGTTTTCAGATATATAGGATGTTATATAACAAAAATAATATAGGGTTGTTTTTTATTCTTTCGCCGAGGTGCACATCCATGTGTTTCAGAGGATGCACAAGTATTTCCCCACATTCAAACATTCCAAAGGTTGGTGACATTCATCACTTATTTAGGGACGTTTTCTCCTTGATCAAAATGGGATGATGGGATACCAGCTCCTCCTTTCATGGATTCCTCCCTAGAACATGTCACCTAGT
Source organism: Viscum album (assembly GCA_963277665.1). Lineage (NCBI taxonomy): Eukaryota > Viridiplantae > Streptophyta > Magnoliopsida > Santalales > Viscaceae > Viscum > Viscum album. The sequence goes on along the minus strand of OY728157.1, from coordinate 1,561,511,060 downwards.
TATGTTGTCCCTCGTAATATTATGAATTGTTCATGAAACTCTTCCTAGTGTCATGTCTTTATGGACTCAAGTTAATTATGCTACCTCCATTAGGAAATTCTAAGCAGTCTAGTTAGAGCAGCAACCTTTGGTCGGGGGAGTAGTTAGGTTGGACATTGTTGGTTTGTTGTGACGCTGGAACACAAATACATATGGGTTTCATCCCATTATGTTAAATATTCTCAAAGGAATAATAATATTGAGGCATCCCATGTCGAATGCAGGGAATTATATGCCATAGGAATGTCTATGATATTTTCCTTAGCATCACATGGTTAACATAGTGTATATCTCGAGTTTAATGTCTAGAAGAGATAGATCAAACTATTTATAATACATAATAGATTGGATCATATGGTTGAGACCTTAGAGGGGAAAACATATGTTGGTGCTAACACAAGGTTAGTGGCCCGATTTCTTCTAAGAGCAGCGAGAAAGTGGCGAACATGATCTCACCCGGATATGGTCACCCAGATAAAAATTAAGATGGATATGGATTGTTGAGAGTAGATGGAGAATGATAAGGGACCACTATAAGAGCGAAGGTAAGGTTGGGATTGGGACTTGAAGAGACATCCTACGTATCCCTGTGGCAGGGTATCAAATCCCATGTAGTTCGGTGAGATAATAGGACACCTAAGGATGAGTCATGTATGGATGGGACCTTGGTGAAGTGGAACCTCTGGGTTTGGGAATGGCCCTATATAAACACATAGGCTCGAGGAAAATATTAAGATGAGACATGGGTGATGGTCTTGAACCTCAAGGAGACTTCCTACGTATCACTGTTATAGGGTATCAAAGTCCATGTAGTTTAGGTTGGGGGTGTAGAATCAGGGCGTACACCTAGGACAATGACCCGATGGTATACTAGGGCTTATGCATGATTATAAGCCTGGGATGGTCTGAAACCATGGAGGTGGCTAGAGATGAGGGTCCCATTAAAGGGGACTATGACTGCTTTCCATCAATTGAGGACTACAATGTCTTATCGCAGGTTGGGTGTAATGGCATATTGCTGGTTGGGTGCAACAGCTTTCTGCTGGTCTGGTGCAATAGGTTACTGATGGTTGGGTGAAACAGCTTACCTCCAGTTTGGTGAAATGGATTACCTCTCTATGGGTGCAATGGATTACTGCTAATTTGGTGCAATGGATTACCGTTGGTTTGGTTAAACAGCTTACCACTAATTGGGGAATATAATAGAATATCGTTGATTGGGGTTGACAATGACTTACCATCAGATGGGGATCACAATGGCTTACCATCTGATGGGGTTGATCCTCATGGTGGCTTCCTATGTACCATGCCTCACAGACTGGGATCAAAGCCCACAAAGTTTGATTGGGTACAGTATAGCATCTAGCGGGATGGAAATTGGGCATATAGATTAATGTCATGTGGGAAAAAGGTGGACCGATGTGGAGTGTTCAGAACTATTGGGTGTTGGGCTTCAACCTCCTAGAGGCTTAATACATGCCTTGCCTTGGAGTCATGGATCAAATCCCAAATAGTATATATGTGTTTGTTGAATAGACATGAATGGGTATGAACTATTAGGTGTTGGGATTGCACCTTTGGGAGGCTTCCTACTTACCTTTCAATAGCAAGTATCAATTTCCACTTATTTATAAAGTGTTTGATGAACCGACATGAATGGGTATGGACTAGTAGGTGTTGGATTGAACCTAAGGGAGGCTTCCAATGTTCCTTTTTATAGAAAGGATCAATGTCCACGTAGTTCGTGAGTGTTTCAAGCCTACACTCTAAGCCATCATAGAGAGGATTTCATGTTCAATGCTTACTCTAAGCCCACATGAGTCATGCTCGGTGTGAGAAACAAGAGGCAACAAAGTTATGATGAGCACATTGCTATATTTTCGTCTGCGGGAAGTGAATTTGGGCTTACACATGGTTATTATCCTAGGGAGATGGATATTGGGACATACTTTGGGATGGAGGCCTAGTGGAAACGAAATCCCAAAAATTAGAGGGATGGGATAAACAAGGTCCATGTGCCCACCTCACCACTAGTATTTGGCCTCAATGTAGAAAGGAGAAGCAGGGGTGCTTCCCCCTGTAATAAAGTCTATGGGATTACACCAAGATGGTTTCCCTTCCCAAAGGTAGACACCACTCCATCAAAGAGGATCTCATTCCATGTGAGGAGGATCTGACTCCCAATGAGACGAGTGGGCATGGGGAATTTCTAAGATGCTAAACCTAGTATGCGAGGAAAGTTTCATGTCCGTAGTTTAACGTCATTTGATGGGGACGATGGTTATTGGTAGTTTAAAATCCTATAGATTGGACGAGGATGGTTCACTATATACCCCTAGGACATACATAACTGGTATGCTTTAACCCTTGGGAAAGGGAAGGCATCAGCAATGCCATTGTGAGGTGGTTTCATGGAGTGATCCACTGAGGGGTTCATGTTAGTGCGGTTTTTGAAGAAGCAATTGTCATTATCATGTCTGTGTGAAGAAGTATATGGCTATGAAATGCCATGTGAAGCACCACATAAGGAACCTTGAAATCATTTTGTACAAACCTGGTGGTTTTTAAGGGAAAAGTGGTTTTAGAAAAAGGGGTTTCACATGATGTGGTCTTGTGAAGCTCTAGTGTTCCATTTATTGGATGGGATTCACGAAGGTGTATGCTTCGCAATGTGGAGTGGCCTAGACTAGGAATAGGTAATATGTGCACATGGAGGGTGAATTGTGAAGAATATGGGTTCTTGCAAATTAGGGATTCATGAAGCAAGAGTTCATTACATAGCATAGCACTACGAAGTAGTGTTTCTCGTGAAGCACTATGACACTGCATTATCATGTGGTTCACAAGATCATGGAAGGTACTATGTGAAACATGAGTGCTTTCTGAAGACCCAAGTCCCCTTTGGGATCTCCATCCATTGTGATGTCCCATGGGCTTCATGATGGGCATACCAACTCGAAGAGGAGTTGTGTTTATGAAAAAGTAAAGGAACTACACAATGCTAAAGTACCTCAAAGAGCTACTCATTCATAGAGAAGAATGTGCTTTATAGTTTGAGAGCTGATAAGGCGAAATGTTGGAGGATATGTCCTTTGGTCATGGGGGAAGCCTGATATTTATAGGCAAGAAACAACAAAAAGCAGGGATCACTCGGTGCAAAGCCTCATGGATATTTTTCATATCTATGGAGCCTCCTGACTCTTTTTATTGCAGGGTGCTTTGCAAACATCTTTTGGATTGCGGAGCCTCACTCTTCAATGAATTTCATTGGCTTCACAAATGTGTTTGGGATCACAGAGCCTCCTAACTCTTTGCTCTGTGATGGCGTTGAAAATGTCCTTCAGATCGCGGAACCTAACGCCTCTTTGCTTCACTGGGGCATTGAAAACATCTTTTGGATCGTCGACCCTCTCTCCTCTTTGCTTCACAGAAACTTCCCAAGCATCGTCCGGATTGCGGAGCCTCTCGCCTCTTTGATTCGTGGAAGCTTTCCAAACATATTTCGGATCATGGAGCCTCCCGCCTCTTATCTTCATGGAGGCGTCACAAAGGAGGCAGCTTTGTGCTGGTCGTAGTGGTGTGGGGATCTGCGAAAAGACTTCGTGAGGCAGTCCCCATGGATTTGGTGTTATCTTGCTACTTCCTTTTCCTATTCACAAATTTTGGTGCTAAAAATACCCCCCCTAAATCCCTCATACATGGAGCCGATTAGAATATGAGGTTCTAAGTCTGAGGTCAACCTCCAAAACTTCTCATCCAATTGCCAAGTGGGAATGAGAAGAAGGGTCATGATGCTGAGAGATAAAGAACAGGCAAAGAGAATTGTGATGCTCACTGTGGATAGAGGTTCTACAAATAAAATGTGGTCGTTGCCTATAAATAGGGGATTTTAACCTCAGTGTTGAACTTTCTATCCTTTGAATTTTGACAATAGTGCTCTCGATTCCTAATGCTCTGGGAACTCTGTGATTATTATCCATGAATTAGGCATTTCTACTTCTCGGTGCACAAGGATTCATTCGACTCCGTGAGTGTGCACTATGTGTAATAAATCTGTGAAGCCTGTGGTAGGACACTGTGAAACATCTCTGTAATTGATCTTCGTGATTTGGGATTCAAAATTTGTGCTTTGTATTTGGGTTCCATGATCTAGGAAAAATTTTCAAAAACCAAATGGCTAAATGGATCATGGGGATGCTTCTAGGTGGGTCTTTGTGGATGCTTCCCTTATTAAAGAGAGGGCTAATAACTCAGGTATCATGGAATTCATTTGAATCCATTCAGACAATGATTCATTGGTTAAACTGCAGTCATAGAGACATAATAACTATCCACTCTGCTAATGATTAACCTTATATGGCTTTGGCATGGGTGATGAAATCCTCATTCTGGAAGCGAGTAGGGATGATCCGACATAGTCGTTTAGGAGAACGTCATGTCAGCATCAGTTGTTCAGGGTGGCCGACATGCATACATTGGGAAGATTTCACACCTGTCAATGTTGATTGCCTATGTAACCATGTGAATAATGTTGACAGGGAGGCGCTGTAGCAAGATACATCTCCCCCACTATACCACTCCATTTGGAAGGTAGCCCTAGGGAACCTACAGAATTGATGGCCCAATGAGTGGGATCTATGCAAGGGTGGTAATTTCACAGAATATTGGGCCTGGGCCTACTGGTTATGATCCTCATATGAGGATTTTTGGGTAGAGATCAGGGGAATGTGCCTATATGAGGAAGCATGTACCTCTCAATTCTATATCAACCAGCCAAAGTAGTTGAATCCAGAGATGCTAAAAAGATGGTCATCGAGGACCAAAACTTTTCATTTTCCCCTTGGAGAGGTCAACATCAGCCTGTGGGACCTGCACCGTATCTCGGGGGGTCCCAATAATGGGGTCCATGTATGATGAGTTCCTCCCCATTTTGAATGAATGAAAGGACCCAGAGAAAATTCCACCACAGGAAAAGGCATTTATGGACCTAGTTTTAGCGGGAGATACAATCATTGGGGGACATCCATTTCTTACAGTAGTTTAAGTAGTTCATGAATTCCCCTAAGGATAGAGAATATTTTATGAGGCATCAGACATTCCCAAAGGGGGTTCAACGAGGCATAGAGTAGTCGTACTAGATGTTATATAAGGATAGATAGTGGAAAACCTGGGGATTTAGTGTCATTACCAAGAAACAACCAGTTGTAAGGTTTTCTGCATTTATCGTGATCCTTATCTATGGTTGGATCTTTCTGATATGGGACACGAATATGCGAGTGTGACTAATGATGTTTATTATGTTGTCCATGTTTTAGTCAAGGGGATGGATCAACCTCAGGATCCTAATGTTGACCAAGTTGTATAATCAGTTGTGGCATATCAGTAAGGGGAAGAAGCTGCAGAGGATATAAGGGTCGTTCAACCTTCTGTACGGGATGATAGAGGCACATTTCAATGGAATCTACGAATATTAAAAACCCATTTCCACACAAGGATTGAATTTATACTCATCCATATTGAAAATTGTGGGGATCTTTCCGACCATGCGGACCCTGCAGTTGGTGCTGAACCGGGTTTGGGAGGTGGACATGTTAAACTTCCACCCATTCCCGTTGCCAATATGTGTGTTCACTGATGACGGATGGGGAAAATATGAGCATCAGTCATACCTCCTGGCTTTTTAGGGTGGATTCATAGGGGCGCAGATTTACCATGAGTCTCTCTGTGAGTTGTACACTCTACACTCCATTACGAGGAAGTTTTAGTGTATTCATCGTCTGACCCCACTGGTCTACTTGGGGGTGCACCACGAGGAACACACATGTGTGATGAGGCAGTTGTGGATCATATTCAAAAAATAGGATGGGAAGATGTAGAACGAGTTGCCTCCACCCACAGTGTCATCGGGCTGGTGAAGGAGTACACCAAGATCTAGAAGGTGGCCTACCTAGGGGAGGTACTGAAGCAGCAAACTGTCTGTGCTGACGATGAGGTGCCTGCCCAACCTCGAGGTTGGGGCCAGAAGTTAGTGAGGACATCTCATGATAGTAGGGATATAGTGGTGGTGGGACCTGCATTGGTCGAAAGGGATACAACAGCAGCAGGTCCAACGGTCCCAGAGGGACAGAGTCATTCGGAGGGAAGGCCGCCAATGGGATTGCACATGATACCCACCTCGGATCCAGGGTAGTGGATGTGACACATAGACATGCCCAAAAATTCTTTCTTCTTGGAGGCCTGGGAGATCTTGGACATCAAAAAGAAATTACTTAACCCATCCAAAATGTGGAATCATTTTCATCACCTCGTGATGGATTTACTGGGGATCAGTCCCGTCAGGGCCATCTTTGTCGTGTCCCATGTAGAGGGGGAGTGGTACCTTGCTGAGATAAAGGACATTGTGTACTCTCTAGGTGATCCACATCCAATTAATGATTGGGTAAAGGTGTTGCTCGTATAGAATGACCCCTCCGTACTTTTCAGCCGCTGAATTAAGAGAACGTTTAACTTTTCTGGATGAATTAGGCGAGTACTCTTGGGGGGAGGAATACGGTGGAGGGAGGCCTCTAGAGGATGGTGAAGTAGGTGATTCATACTCGAATCCTGAAGAGTTTTCAAATGATCTTGAGTTAGATCCCTAGACCAATATCTGGAGTCTTCACCCATGTCATTTAGGACCCCGTACTAACATTTGAACTTTGAAGGAGGGCCTCATATGCAAAAACTGCTCCCGCCCAATAGTAGATGCAACTACGAGATCTTCAAGATCTGAACCCTTCTCTATGATGATTATCATACCAGGTGGTGCCATGACACCCAGGGTGGTCCTCCCAGAGACTTCAAACGTCCCCGAAATATATGGAGGTCCATACATCGAGGTTTCGATGCCAACAACATAGTAAAGAGACCAATTGTTTTATTTATGTATGTTTTCTTCATAGAATATGTAATATTTGTCCATCGATCAGGTAAACTTATGCATGTGTTTCTCTTTTATGCACATTTCTTTATGTATCATGGGCTACATTAGTGAGGTTGGGTGGAGCTCCTAGTGGAACCTTTCTTGGGGAAAGGTCAGTGTTCGTTGAAAAAGATGTTCAAACCGTGCATGTTGTGGTTCTTCTGATCACTTATACGTCACTAGATGTAGATACTTCTAACTAGTTCATAGAGTCATTCTGCTTATATTAGCCTACCAACCCCATAGACTGAGATGAGATGACTTCTGATGAATAAGACAACAAGATCGTTCTCTGTCATTCATGGAAGCTTATCAATCGCTTCATTAGGGAGACTCTTTAAGTGAAATGGATTGACCAGATGGGGTGGCTTCATTATCAGATGTCGATCTATGCGTTGGGGGTCAGATTCCCAATGTCCCTATATGCTCATTTGAGACAACATGGTTGAGAATATTCCGGAGCATGACTGTAGCCTTTGTGTGGGATGGCAATAAAAGAAATCGGGGAACATCAAGAGGCTTCAGGAAGTATAAGGGAAGGTTCTGTAGTCACAAATATGAGTGAACAAGCATTATGTTGTCCTTAATACATAATTGGAGCTCATGTATCACCTGATGTTTCAACTGGTATTGGACTAAGAATTAATAAATAACACTTCTGAGGAGATGGCCTTTATCCGAGCTGACGAAGAGCAGGCCCAGGTTTCACCAAATGAATTATACCCCATTACTTCCAATGAATAGTAGGATGTAAATACGAAACAACAGATCATGGATGCCACAAGCTAGTTGGTCATGCAGTTGGAACTCTCCATCAAAGAGTTCAACCCTTCCATGGGAGGGGCCGATCCTTGGGTGTTGTAATGTACAAAAATATTTAAATGTACTTTCATGATTTGATTATTGGTGCTATATGAATTCATGGGTTATGTTATTTGTTTTGGTCTACCACACATCTATTACATTAATGAAATATTCAACAATCACTCCCTAAGCTCATGTGGGTCGCGCCAGGTTTGAGAAACAAAGGATGGCCACCTCATTGTTCCATCTGAATATGAGAGTGTTGACCAACCATTAGGAATCCAGGGTTTGAACAACCAATCCAGATCTCAAAGAATAATGGAGGAGGCTAGACTAGAGGGTGATGTTCTCATAACAATAGAAGTGCAATTTTTTCAATGTGATATAGTGCAAGAGAAATGTAATGCCAAGGGCATTAGAATTAATCTGAACATTGGGGAGTGGAATGTGTGAATCACGATACCCAAAATTTGGAATACTATGGAGGTGGCATGACAATGAAAGATAACTATTGACAATGTTCAAAACATAGTATCCCTAATGCATAAGCCTAGTTAATGGGGTAACCAATTAGTGCCGACTGTTAACCATATTCAAAACATGGGGCCAGAACAAAAAATGTTATCCATTAGTTTTTCAGAAAGATGGCCCAGATTAGTAGGCAAAACATATGTATATCATCTATACCACTAAGGGTTGTTTTAGATCTGAACTCGGATGACGTTCAGAATAAAGGCCACATAAAGCATGGGGGTGGAGTGATGGGTTGTTCAAATGGAGTCCAACACATTTGAAATTATGCTACCATGGTGAAAACACATTAGGTGGGAGAATTGGTCTAATCAAAAATTAAAATTTCTTCCAAATAGGTCTTCTCTGGTGAGGACCAATAATTCCTTGTGGTTTTACGTCATTACTATGAGGATGATATACATGTAGTTTAATATCATACAGTGTGGATGGTGCACATAGTTTCATGGTCATACAGCCTAGACCATGATCGTGGCTAAGGGGAAAGAAGGGCTAATAACCCTCAAGATGGGCCCCAAGAGAAATTTTTGGGCATTCCTATATACCCCATTTGGATGAGAAAAATGCCAAACATAGTTCTTGAACATATTATGGTTAAAAACCAATGAAGGTCTGGTAAATCCACTCTAGTGAGGAAGCTGACGCATCTCATAGTTAACAAGGGGATACTGATCTTATTTTGGGTAGAACTACAGTTTAATGTCATTCATTGATGAAATGTAGAATTGTTTATTTTAACGTTATACGGTAGGATGGGGAGTTAAATGGGAGATCCCAGAAAGGGAGGACGTGATGTGGTAGCTATAAAAAACATTAATGAGGACCTAAAGAGTATGAACTGCACCACATATCACCAGAGGATTTTTTGGTCAAGGGAAAATAAGTGGACATTAGGCTATTCCCAAGGCTAAGGGCCTGAGCATTCCTACATACCCCATTAGGATTAGAATCAAGTCGCACGTAGTTCTTGAATCATTGTTTAACATCTTGTGGTACGACACACATCACTAACAATACTAGGCCACCACGAGTCATGCTTGTTGTGGTAAAAAAGGAGTAAAAGTGAGATTTCCTAGTACTTGATGAAACACATTAGGGGGAAAGGAAATTCTAGGTGAGTGACATCCCAAAATTGTCGACCCTCCTAATTAATGCACATAGATGCGCGGGGGTGAAAACTCATGTGATGGAATTCTAGTTGAATAAAAGGGAGTGAAAATATGGGATTCATGACACCCGAGATCATGATCACAATGATAGTGGTTTGATGATATAGGATAACTATTGTCCATGTTCGAAACACGGTATCTTCCTTGCATTAGCCGGGAATGGGGGTATAAAAATTAGGGTCGCCCGCTGACCATGTTTGAAAGATGAAACCTGTCACAAATGTTGACTGAGGTCTTCATGGATGTTGGCACAAGAATATAGGTAAGCCAAAGAGGCATGAGAACAGGCTGTAAAAGGGGTCCTTTTAGACATGGTAGAGGATTATGATCCAAATAAAGGGAACATAAATCTTGGACATGGAATGTGGAAATGTCTATATGAATATTTAACACTTTGGGCTCTTTGTCACGACACATTTTAATGCAACAATAAAAGGAATCAGGTTGAGGGAGTAAAATACATATCTAAGGATAAGGGTACCAAGTTCCTAGGGTCTCACACTCCATGCATAAAATCATATACCGGACCATTAAAATATGACCTGATTTAATGAAGTGCTTGAAGGATGGTGAATTAGTCAAACCCAATGCGTAGTTCCATTAGGGATATATTAGTTTAGGGTCATAGAACACAGACCAGGTGGGGTAGAGATAAGGGAGGTACATGGTGTGGTTCTTGAAAAACTTGATTCAAATGAGATCCCAAGAGGTACTCACCACACGTCATAATTCTAAAGGAGTTCTGCCCAGGGGGCCAAAAATGGGGAAGGATTTAAGATTCCTAGGGTTGGACCTATAGATGAAATGTCTAGTCATTTCTTTGTATCTCATGAGGATGGGAATCAAGCCATACACAGTTCTTGAGGATGTTGTGCAGGTTAACATCATGCGTCAAGGATGGCCATATCTTAGTTTAATGGTCTTATAGATTAGACCAGAGAAAGAAATGAGTGGAGGAAACATGTGGTGTGACAATGCAAAACCCGGTGTCAATTCGGCATAATCCCACATCACACTATGAGTTCCATAAAGAGGTTTTAGGTCGAGAGACCAAAAATGAAAGTTGGGTTGGACCCGATCCAAAGTGATTGAGAATTCAAATATACTCCATTATGATGGGGATCAATCCATACATTGTTCTAGAAGCGTCATGATACGGTACTAGTGCTAAAGACAATACTATTGTGGGGGTCTGTCCCATGCACCAAAAGAAGTTGCATTTGATAGATCTTGATTGATGTTTAGGATAGATGTGTTTTTTGTGAAGAAATAAACCTATGATAGAGAATTTAGATTTCATTATAGGAATCAAGCTACATGTACTCATTGAAAAATGGTATGGAGGATGACCAAAACCCAACATGATGTCCCCTCGAACGAGGAAATCACAATGTAGTTCCTTTTTTCATCGTTCAGCCAGGATGATAATGTCATAGTTTAGGGTCATATGATAGGACCTACCGATGCATTTTAACATCTTGAAACAATGAAACAGTATTTTAATGTCATGTGGGAATAGTAAACATAGTATACTGTCATGTTGTGTGGAATCGTACAAAAGAAATGAGGTTTTATGGGGGAATTCACATAGAGTGATGATGAATACCCGACGTGAATGAGGGCCTGGTCCAACACCTCACCACGTGTGATTCCAAGGAAGAAACCTTGGGCCAAGGGGATAGAATAAGTCAGGAAAATATGGGTCTAGACCTGATGACCAAATATCTCGGTGTTCTTACGTATCCCATGAGGATGTGAATCCATCCATGCTTAGTTCTTAGAGGACGAGATGAAGGAATGACTATCTCCTAGATAGGGAAGTATGTGGCGTAGCTATTACAAACCCGATGTGAATGATGAAGTAAGTCCAATGCCACAAAACACAATTATGTTAAATTCAGGGCTACAAGTTGGAGTAGAAAAGGTAATAAGAGGAACATGAGCTTGACCCGAATAGAAGATGTATGGGCATTCTTATGTATCCCATGAGCATGGGAATCAAGCTATACGTAGTAATAAGAGTTAAAATTATAACACCTTACAGAAAGGATGTAGAAGGAGATATTATCTTAATGTTTTAGAGCACAACCCATAGAGAAGATAAACTCTTCAAAGCACTCTAAAACCTATATTTGATCCCCTAAAACCACGTGATATATGCTCAATGTTGGAGACAAGGTCAGAGAAGGTCTGTGCAACACATGGAATACACGAAAAGGGAAAATCGGTGCAGTGTCTCAGAGGACACCTCAACATGACGTTGTCCCTCTAACGTGGCAATGTGCACTGAGGAACATTACAATTGTTTCGGAATTCCACTTGAACATGATGGGGGAAACCGATGTGAATCATGCAACCAATATTTAAGGCTTAACGGGGGTGTTTGACGATGTTGGATAATTGTTGATCATGTCTAAAACACAGTATCCATATCATGTGACCTGAAATGGGAACAAAAAATGAGTGTCAACAGCCGACCATATTTACAATGCGGGACTTGTGTAAATTTTTCAAACAAGGTCCTCAAGGGCATTGGCTCAAAATGATAGGAGGCCCTTAGGTCGACCATCTGTACCATTCGGGGGCCCTTTTGGATGTGAAGTATGATGAAACCCCAAATTAAGGGGAACATGAAGCCTAAAAAAGGGCGATAACATGTCTTGCAAATTCCAATACTCTATGTCCGGAACCATAGTTCTCTTAGGTACATCAATGAATGGCCAAAAAGGGTAGTGGGGCCAAAATCAAGAGTAGATTACTAAAAAATATGACTATAGGACAGGAAGACAAAGATATCTTAGGGGAAAGTGGTATTTAGCTTGGCTATTACATGCTTTTTGTGAATGAGGTCATAGGCCCATACAATGTTGTGTGCCCCTCTCCTTGGAAAACTCGGGCTAAGGGGACATGAAGAAAATGGGATTACTATGAAATGGGGCTAGACCTGAAGATTGAATTTTCGGGCGGGTCTATGTATCCGATGAGGGTGGGAATTAAGCCACATGTAGTACTGAATGATGTTGTTCAATTTGACGTCATGTGGTAGGGACACATATATGGGCAAGATATCTAAATAAGGGATGTGTATGGGACATCGGTAAACCCGGTGCGAATGAGAACATATGCCCATTCCACATCATTCGACCCCAATAAAAAACTTAGGACAGGGGGCCGAAATATTCGTGGAATCCAGGATGGGATGTCCTAGCTAGTTTTCAGTTTAACATCTTGCGGTCAGGATGATAATGGGGGGGGGGGTATCCCAAGGGGATGTATGCTACGTGAAAAAAATATCCCATCATGAATGAGGACATAGTGTCTAGGAAAATTTTCACAATACTCAATGAGATCTCTGGTCAAGGGACCAAAAAGGGGTGAGGGACCGGTGATAGAATGTCCTGGCTGATTTGTAGTTTAATTTATTACAAGGAGGACGAGTGAGATCTTAGATTAAGGTCTTAGATCTTGAACCATAGACACATTAACCTTCATTCGGGTATTGCATTCACAAAATTACTAAGACCACGTGAGCAGTGCTCAGTGTGGGAAATAAAGAATACCACCAGGCTCTCCTCGACATATAAGGGTTTGGCAGATGGACTCACACTCTTACCTGAGAAAGACTGAAATTTAAAGTGATAGTGGGACAACATGAACCACTACACCCAATATTTGGGACATATGGGGGTGGTGACAATGATGGAGGATAGTTTTTGACCAAGTTTGAAACACATCATCAATATCACATAACATAAAATGTAGACAACAAATGAGTGTTGAACGTGGACCATATTCACAATGTGGGAATTGTATCAATTATTCAGTTTAGGTCCCTGAGGTTATTGGACACGAATGATAGAAGATCCCAACGGCTAAGTATTTGTACCATTCGGGGTCCCTTTTGTATGTGAAATAGGATGGATTCCCATGTAAAGGGAGTGTGTAAAGCATAAATGTGCTAGTGCAATTTAACATCATGCAGGATGGTGAAAGAGGGGCAGATCTCCAAGGATAGGGATATATAGTGTGTTCATGATGAACCCGGTGTAAATGAGGGGAACATACAACACAACACCATGTTTTCTTTCCCAAGGGGAGATCCTGATGTTGGTACCTGGGACGATAGACCAAATGTTCATGCATTCCTACGTATCCTATATGGATAGGAATCAAGTCACATGTAGTTATTGAAGGCCATGAAGTTTAGAATCATGTGGTTAGGAAGAGAGAGAATATAAGAACAATGAGGTGGGACATAGTGTGATCATCATAACCGTGACATGAGTTGGGCTAAATAATCCTCCAATACACCATGCGGGATCCTGCAAGAGAACTATGCCCAGAGGGGATAGTCAAAGTGGAGACCAAGGTATGAAATCAAGATGAGGAATCTGAGCATCCCTATATATCCCATGTGGATTTTAATCAAGGCATATGTTGTTCTTGAAGTTTTTGTGTAGTTTATCATCATTCAACAAGAACATTGGACAGTACAAGGACATGTAGGACTGTCTACATTTTAACGTCATTTGGGAAGACATATTGTTTAATATCATGTGAAACACAACAGTTTAAGGTCATATAGGACCGGATATAGCTTAACGTCATGTGGTATTACATACACTTTAATTTCATGTGAAACATAACATTTTACAGTCATTTTGGACTAAATTTGCTCACGCAAAGTGTTCCTTGAGGAACTTGTAAATGGTGGGAGGAGTTATACTCTCACCATCTATGGAAACTAGGGAGTATCCACCATAGGGATAAACATTATGAATGATGTATGGTCTTTCCAATTTGTGTTCTAGCTTGGGAGTATTCCTAGTAGGTATCGTTAGTGTCCATTGGGCCAACACATTGTTACCTTACAAGAAAGAGTGAAGACGAACATTCTTGATGAAAGATCTAGCTATCATGTTTTGATTCCTTTATAGATTGTGCATGTCATGAAGCCAGTTCTCTTTGAGTGCTTCCAATTCAGCCAGACATATTTTAGCTACGTTATCCAGTGCCTGATGATCATAAACATCTATGCATAATGAAGGAAACTGAATCTCTATGGGCATTATGGCCTTCTTTTTGTACACTAGGGAGTATGGGGTTGCCTATGTGGAATTGTGAGTCATCATCCAATAGGCCCAAAGGGTGTTGGGAGTTTTTCCAGACAACCCTTTTTGTTAGGACCAACCATTTTCTATAGAATGTTATATAGGGCCTTGTTGAATGCCTTGATCTGCCCAATTTCTTATGCGTGACAATGAGAGGCATGGTTATAATGGGAGTTTTACATGGCGTACAATTTCATTAAGTTGGTCTCCTGGAATTTAGTTTCATTTTCATTAAGAACAATGTGAGTGACTCCAAATCAGTAGATGAAGTCAGAGATAACAAATTCAATGATAGAACCGTCTTTGACCTCCATGAGTATAACCATGTCTGCCTACATGGAAAAAAATCTTTAGTGGTGGGGATGAAACTAAACTTGAGAGATGTTGCCGATGGATATGTCCACACAACATATAGTCCCCTTACTATAAAAAGAAAAGAGTACATGGTAGTTTGGAGAGGCTCTGAAGGCTTATGCAAAAAATTGGAATGAATCTAGCATGCATGGAACCTTTGGGAAAACTCGATGCAGTAACAAATCATGGAGGGCCAAATATACCCTAGTCTCAAAATCTAGTGCGATAATTTCATCCTGGTCTAATGAGCACTGCCTAAACTGGAATGAACCTCATACATAACTATATAAATTTCAACTCCTTGAATTCAACTTAGGAGAACCCCATCAAACCCGCGGTTGTAGAGGATCCTCTCAAGACTGGGACCGCTCTGTTGGGTAAATTGCAACCCACGATGTCAGATCTATTTTCATTCTGATCAATCATCTAGTAGATTTCCATGATGGAGGAACTCGATAAAGGGGGTCCCCCAATATGTAGTTACATCTAAAAAAACAATAGAGGAACTCATGGGTCTGGATGTGGAGGCCCGAGAGTTAAGGTGGATAACCTACGAGCTATCATAATTATCTGGAGTGATAGGGGGAGATGGAACACCAGTGTGCCACGTGGATAATCAAATCGTCTAAATTAGGCTTTTCATGAGATGCATCTAGGCTGGCCAAAGCATCATCTCAATCGTTTTAGGGTAGAGGTACATGGGTAACATCTATCTGAGATGGGAACTCTGTCATCAGCTAGAGGGTGAATTCCAATAGAGGCACGAGTTCTAGATTTTGGACGATATAGTCACCGTTGATTTGATTTATTACTAGTTTAGAGTCCCCTTTCACATAAATGTGGGGAAAATCAATCTGGAGGGCCATCTCGAGGCCATTTATGAGAGATTTGTACTCTACTACATTTTTGGTACTACCTAATGAAGACAGGAATGAATATGGCGGAATGGCATGTGTTCGGGTATTGAAGACATTAACCATGACTACTCTGTTGAGCATGAGGTCATTGATGCTACTTCCTGTAGGGAGCTGGGAACCACCATCAATGTGCATTTCCATCATAGAATGGCTTGGTCTACCGATTGTGTTGCCTCATAGGGAGAACCAATGTCCAGATACATGTCTGTGGGAGTTGAATGGGAAGCCAAGTAATCTTCCAATGCTTTTACCTTAATAGCCGAATAAGGGAAAAACCTAAGGTCTAATTGTTGGAGGATCACTTCCCACTGTGCTAGATGAACTATCAACATTGGATGGTTCATAATGTACATCATCAGATCCACATGAGACACTGAATGTACCTCAAGGTGTTGTATGAAATGCCGCAATTTCATTACTGTGAATACCAGCGCTAGGAAGCTCTTCTTGATATAGGAGTATCTAGCCTCAGTATTGAGGAGCATGCTGTTGAGATAGTAGATACTATTCCTTTTCCTCTAATAGTTCTTCTGTGCATGAACGGAACTAAGAGACTGTTTTAGGGAGGTCACATGAAGGACCAGCAGCTTTCTGGAAATGTGTTGTATTTGGACTGAAGGCCAGAGAAGATACTACCTGATTTCCTCAAATTCATTCTAACATTCCTCATCCCATTGGTAGATAGTTCATTTCTTCTTGATCGGATATAATGTCTTACAATGGATAGCCAAATTTGTGATGAATCATAATATGTTGGCCATGTGGCATTGAAAGCCTCAAATCTCCAAAAATTTTCAGGGAGGAGATATTTGGATAATGGCCTTGATCTTCTCTAGGTCGATCTGGATGCACTTGTATCGATCAAAAAATCTAATAAACATTCCAGAGGTAATCCCAAAGGCACACTTCAGTGGGTACATATTCCGATGGTCAGAACGGTGGAAGCAGAACAATTTCACAAGGTCATTGAGATGGTCTTGAAACTAGAGAGATTTTTCAACTAGATTGTCCATGTAGCATTCGACCAATATCATGAGGAATGACATAAATATATGATGCATATCCCGATGATAGTTTGTACCGACATTATTTAGACCGAAGGGCATGTCAGGGTAGCAAAAAGTACATTGTGGTTCCCTAAATACTGTAGACTTTTTATCATTGAGATCCATTAAGATATGGTTATACCTAGAATACCCATACATGAACGAGATGGCCTAGAACCCAACTATAGAATTAATCAACAATTCTGTCACAAAAATAGGAAAATCATCTTTCGAACAGTGACAGTTGAGATCCTAGAAGTCAATGTTGACATTGACCTGTCTGTTCTTATTCCTGATAGGAACAATGTCGGCTAACCATAGGGGTTACTAGACCTCCTTGATTTAATTGGATCTTCAAATCTTATTAACATTGGCCTCGACCATGGCACTTTGAGAATGGTGCATCTATTTGTGATGCTAATTAAACCTGTAGTGATTTACTGGGAGAATGAGGTGGTTGATGGATACATAGGGATCCAATCCTGTTATTTCATCATAACTCCACGAAAATACATCATGGTGTTGCTTCATGAAGTCCACATACTGTTTTTTCTCTATGATAGGAATATCACCATTGATCAATGTGTGTTTCATATCCGTCTCGCTACAGAGGTTCACCTGTACTAGTTCATCAACTGTGGTAGAGTCACCCACTTCAAAGGAAGGAGGAGAATCCTATAAATCCACTTCTTCACTTATGTGGGAAGGATCCTCGGTGAGAGGATATTCTTCAGAGTCAATATATTCATATGGGAGATTGGAACCAACGAGAGTGGCAGTAGACATTACATTTAGGGACTCTGGTGCTGCTGAAACCATTGAAATGAAAGATGTCAACCCAATCCTATCTTGTCATTACCTCAAGGGGTCACGCTTGATGATATCAAATCCATAGTGATGCGTATCCTTGAGCCTGTTTATCCCGGCCTAGAAAAACTATTAAATATTCCATATTTCTATTTCCATGGGGTGGACATCCCAATACTTTATGATGGTTGGGGCTATGGGATCACACGAGCCTAGTTTTTGTAGGAATATGAGGTGATCTTACAGTGTCTCTTAGACTTGGGAATGTCCTTTACACTTTTTCTAAAAACAAAAAAGCATTGACCTATATCGAGGGACGTAGCCTCCATTAAGTGGATTGGAAAGATGTAGGCCTCATCCAGATCTACCGACGGGTTGGTTGCAGCCATAATATGTTCAGCCTCGTTAGGTTGAATCTTCTTGTCCATGATCTATTAATAGTAAGAATTTTGATAGAAAGAATCATAAGAGGGGAAGGGTGATGAATCACCTTTGATTATTACCACTCGACCATTAAGGGAGTACATAAGGCACTAGTGATACAATGAAGGGACTGCCATATATGCAGGTCATGCTATGGCCTACCCAACTACGCGTTATAGGCGGAGACCTAGGTGACAGCCAAGAACTCAGTGCTGAAAACTATGAAACTAAACTGAATCTTTAGGTGGATCCTTCCAACTGTTGTCTGTTCCATCCTATAATAACATTGAATTTTTAGGTCATAGGGACTCAGGTCATCTATGGATAGCCCCATTTTTTCGAAGTTCCCGGGTCACGATTTGGTTGATCCCAATGTCTATGTAGAAAATATTGTGACAAACCTCTTTGACACTAATGTGGATGGTGATGTAAAATGGGAGTATGATCCTTGTATAGGATATCCTTCATCTTCTCTAGAGAAAGGGATAATGTCCTGGCATTCGGCATGCTCAACTGCCTCCACATGGAATGCTTCTACATCATATAACAGTATCTCAAACTAGAGGGGGCTTCTTAAAGACTTGAAACTTTCCTCATGCATATCCTCTGATAGGGAAATAGCCTCAAGGATATAGAGCTTTTCTGAAATTCTTCAAATATTCTTGAGAACATCATACTTACATTCCAATAATGAACTTTTATTTATAGTAGGTCATTTTGTGGAAAGCGGGATGATTATCCCTGGTGGAAGAACCAATGGTTGACTAGTACTGGGAATATCCCATTTCTCATAGGTCGAAGCTCATGGAGAGACAACCATATGTGGCTCATATGACATGGGTTGGTAAGAATCGTAGTGTGTGTGATCATGGCACGGTCGAGGTGGCTCTGCCTAATAACACAACACAAACATCAACGAAGGTGGAACCGATGACAACAAATGAGAAGGTTGCGCGTGTTGAGCTCTGCATTGGGCCTGCTTTCTGGTTTTGCTGGGACGCATAGTCTATCAAGAAGTACTGACAAAGTCACTCTAACAACCCATATATCCATGACCACATCGATGCTGGTGATGGCTAGGGATGTTGGGAGGATCCATCTGGAATTCTTCACCATCAAAAATCATGTAGGAGTTTACTAGCTCTACGGTGTTAACTGAGGCATACCCTTAATTGTCACTTGAAGGATCCTCCACTACTAGATGGTCTCTAGGTGGAATTTCCATCTTAGTGGGCATGAAATCACTGAGAGTACATGATCACGATGGTATCATTTGGGGACATTATTTTCAATTGCACTGCCAATGCCTACACTTCTAAGAAGAGGAACGTTGAGCCACTGATGCAGAGGTGCTGCATGTGAGTGACACAGCCTCTTCTGAAGGATCAGGTTGATTAAGACATGTGTGGATAA
Organism: Viscum album; assembly: GCA_963277665.1. NCBI lineage: Eukaryota > Viridiplantae > Streptophyta > Magnoliopsida > Santalales > Viscaceae > Viscum > Viscum album. The sequence continues at coordinate 1,561,491,485 of OY728157.1, read as the reverse complement.
AACAATGGTCATGAGAAACTTTTTTATGACCCATCATTTCATCATACTTGTGAGATATTTTATTAGAAACCTGATGCAACATGCCTTCCTTGTCACTACAGTTGTCTGGATTCATGAATACACATGCCCTCGATGTTGGATCTAGGCCTAACATGACTATGTTGTAATAAACCTGGTCATAAATCCATTCTTTAAACACATAGCACTATTTTATTGTGTTCCCTAGGACCCAGTAATAGGGGAAAATGTTGGGGTGATCAGTGAGATCTGCCACCTTTGGAATTCTGCATTAGAAAAATGTAGAATTCCTTATTTCAAAGATACTTTAAAATAATCAAGTACTTGTGCCATGTTGAATGAGTTGGTCTAAATTTTCCGATCTGGGAAAGGGACCTGGTTTCCCAGTCCTGACGAGGGGCTGGAGGAGCCTATTGTTTAGGTTTAACCTGATTAACTTTCCTAGGTGGTGGAAGTGTGTTACACGGAGTTGACTACTGACATTGAGGTGGGTCCTGCTGGGCCGGAGGCTATGCCTAAGGTGGTGGGCCACTGTGAGTCTGTGGAGGTGGCTCCACTGGTAATAACACTAATTTTAATGACCCAAACATTCATTAATTTAAATCTCTCTTTATCTAATTAAATTCCTCTATTTGCAAAATGTTTATATAAAATGTCATATTCTTTCATTTTATGTTTTTCAATTTTCGAATATTGTTTAGAATTGTGACCATTTCTAATATAGACATTGAACAGTGATCACGTGATTAGTATAAATATAATCCTTTAACAATGTCAATTTACTTAGATAAAGGAAGCGATGACCTCATCCAATAGACGTGCCCCATACGAAGCCCATTTTTCAGAGCTCGGAAAAGAGGTGGCATCATTGAGCTTTACTCTTGACCAAGCCCAAGCTGAGCTTGAATATGTTCTACTCAAGCAGGACCACCTACGAGAGAAGTGGAAGTTGATAGAGATTACCACCCAAGCAATGTTATTCGATCCACCCCAAGAGTCAGTCACCATCGAAAACCTTACTCATCGGTTTTATACCGGTGTTATAAGGGGTTATGTAACAATACCTTATCACTACGGTTATGTACATTATTTTGGTATATAATAATGAATATACTTTTATTTTATTATTATTACTTTGTAAATAGTTTTTAAAGATCAAATAATATTTTTAGTTAATGTTCAACTAAGAAATATATTTTGATGAATTAATGGATTTTTGACTTAAATAATATTTTAATAAAATATTATTATTATTATTAAATTATGTTTTATTAAATATAAATTATCATATAATTTTATGAATGAAATTGTAATTTTTTTCTGATTTGAAACCCATTTTTGTCAAAACCCATGAATTGTCGATAAATGATGGTTTTTATTTTAAAAGTGAAAATTAACATATTTATAAAATTATTTATATAAAATGAATATTATTTCTGGAATCAGAACATCAAAATTATCCCATGGTTAATTTTTCATAATTTTCAGAGACAGTCAAATTTCTGGGTAAATATTTAATACTGTTTAAATATATAATGAGTATTATGACATAATAATGACCCAATAGTGATGTAATAAAATACTATAAACTTTATTTTCGTCCAATACATGGTTTACCAATAAAATAAAGTGATTTTGGGTTTGATTGATTTATTTTACAATGCTTTAGGGGACCTTTCAATGCTTATTAAACATTTTGTCTTTTTAAATTGTTTTCCCTAGGAGTGTGACTCACCTCCACATAAGCAACCCCATTATTTAAATAATTTAAAATTTTTTCCTTATAAAATATTTTATTCCAATTCCCTTTTCCAAAACCATGGGTAAAAACCATGGGGTGGATTTTGGTTTGTATTTTTTTAATGTGAGGTGTCCCAAACCTAAATAATAAAGAATTCCCTCACCTTTCCTATAAAAACCCACCCAAGATCCAACTTCCTCATCATTCAAAGCTTTAATAGTTTGTCAAAACTCTTACCTCCTATTTCTAAAATATTCCCAAGGTGCCCCAATCTCTGAATAAGACTCTCTCTAGCCTCTCTTAAGCCTTTGGAAGCACACATCCAAGTAAGGGGTTTTCTTCCTTTCTCATTTTTGCCAAATATTCTTTAAATTTTTATGCCATTTTAATTTCAATTATAAATTTTGGCGTATGGTTATTCACCTCCACCATAAACCCCTATTTGTGTTTTAATAATGGGATACCCCTTTCTCTCTCATTAAATGCCTCCCATGTACACTCGTTACTGTGCCGAAATTCCGAAAGGAATTTCTCTCTCCTCATTTACATTCAAGCATTTCTTTGGTTTCATGAATCTAAATTACATTAAATTTGTTGGGACATGTATCTATATTACCACATTACTATACATGTCATGTAAATATGATAACACACTCTTTTCTCTCTCATCAACCATTTTTATGAGTTCTTATGTCACGTTGTTATGCTGCCGAAATTGCACTGCGTTATTCCTAAACAAAGTCATTATATAGTGAATACCATGCCCATTTATATATCACGGGTATTCACCTTTAAGCACATTTCATTATTTTTTAAAGAGTTTCTTGTATGTACTCCACATTTATTTATCATAGAATAAATGATTATGTTGAATGATTCAATGTTTTATGACCCATGTGGCACACTTATGCATTAAATGAAATGTTTAAAAAGGTGTGTCATTATAGAGCTCTAATGCCTTGGGTAAAGTATAGTATCATGATACATCATGTGAAATCGGTGTTCACTCATGATAATTAAAGTGCAATGAGGGTTTACTCGTGCTCCATGTGCAATTAGGGTTTACTCATGCCCATGTTTCAATGAGCCTTGGCTCATGCTAATTCCATGTTAAGTGGTGTTGCCACATTTCCATTTTATGATTATCATGATTCATCATGAATTTGTGTTTATAATTTGATTTTTATCTAATGATATACCTATTTTCTAACATGTATTGTATTACTCATGTTATTCTGTGATTATTACCTTAATAGGCTTTATAACTCACCGTTTTCTTATGCATGTCCTCATGTTATCCCATGCAATGCTAAGTACGAGGGAATTTAGTGGTCATGTAAAGGAAGTTTTAATAAAGATGTTGTATTTAATGTTTTAAGTTGTTATGTAATTGTCCTAATCCCTAATGACACTATACCTTTCGATCTTCTATGTTGTATAAAAATGATGTTGATGTAATAAGTTCTGTTTAATTGTGTAGTAAAAGATCAGGGTTGTCATTGTTGGTATCAGAGGATAAGTTTAGTTATTTTTGGGATTAGGATTATAAAACCCATGTAAAGACTTATAGACAATTCTATGTATAATAAAAACATCCCTAAGTTTTTTTGAGTATTGACTATGTGGTTTATCAATAAAATACATCCTTGTCTGAATACGAGTATGTAGAGGTGACTCTGGCACAGTTGTATCCTAGGGGTAAAACCCAAAAACACCGCATTGAGCTAGACTCGAACATGAGGTGGTGCATGACAATGGGGCTTTCTACACTCTTGGTCAGGACACTCCCATGGGATATGCTTTGGTAAATTCATAATCATCATATGAACCATTATTAAAGGACTAAAAAATCCCTAAGAATATATGTTAGAAAGTACATCATGGATAACATATACTGAAGCCAATAGATTCAAATGTTAAGGAAATAAAAGTTATTTATAATTCATCAGTTTAGTCCTTGTGTTACCCTTTATGTGTTACCCCTAACATTCCTTTTATTCTAGCCACTGGCCGGTAATAGGAGGACATGGGCTAACAACCGAGGTGAAGATCAATATGATTATTGTACTAATGAGATGACCAATCCAATGGGAGAGGGAATCACGAACTTTTTCATTCTTATCTCTAAGCTATCTCAAGATTTGAATAATAACATGGGTTAAGAGAAACGTTAAACCCACCCTAAGAAAGAACAAGTCGCTATCAAGAGCTTCATGAGACAAAGTCCTCCTACATTTAATGGAACATCTGATCCCTCAATCATTGAATAATGGATCAACTTTATTGAAAATATCTTCTCCATCCTTTAATATTTTGAACAGGAGAAGGTTCTCCTGGATGATTATCATATAGAGGGTGAAGCTGATCAATGGTGGACATTGATAAAAAATAAGAAGCTTGAGGAGGATGTTGATGCATTGGAATGGACGGATTTTCGAAAGATGATTATCGATAAATATGTTATGAGCACCCTCTAGTTTAAGATGGAAAGGGACTTTTTTTCACTCAAGCCAAAATACAATGAATCTATTGGAGTGTAGAAGGAAAACATCACTAGGATTTCATGGTATGCATCCTGCTTTGTCGTTACCCCCGAATTCAAGGTTGGCTGCTTATTTTTTTGGGCTGAAACCTAGACTGTGGTAAGCACTGGAGATCCATGACTTTGACAACTATGATGAAATTGTATGATGTGCCCTCAAGGTTGAAATGGAGATCAGAGATTCTCAGGTGTATCAGGGGGACAAAAATTATAAGGTGGACTTCAATTATGGCGGTCCAATGGATAAATCCAATGGTGCTAAGAATATCCAACACTCCACTTGCCAAAGGTGCGGAAAAAACACCCCAGAAATTGCCTGAAGTGGATGAGGAAATGATTTAGTTGTAGAAGAGAAGGGCACCAGGCTGTTAACTATCAGCAAGAAAGAACCACAGGTGCAACAGAGGAGAGGAAGTATCTATTCAAACCTCAATTCATTGTTCATTTTTGTAACTACAAAGAACCAGTGCATCTTGCAAATCAGTTCCCTAAGCCAAGGGTTCTCGGAGAAAACCAACAACCTCCAAGGCAGCAAGGGCGAGATTTTTCTATTACTACTGCCTAAGTGAACCCCTACAATAAAGTGGTGATAGGTACGCTAGTTATTCATTCAATAATTGTGAATGTACTTTTTGATTTAGGTTATATGCATTCTTTTATATATCAATAGTTTAGTAGAACAATCCTAGCACAACCACAAATCATGGATGTGAAGATGCCGATGAGTACAGAAAATAGGGAAATCATTGCATACCATGAATATAACTCCTCCCCTATCATAATTTATGAATTAATCTTCCTTTAAAACCTGATCATACTATCTCTGGTCTAATTTTATGCGATTCTTGGCATGGATTTTCTTTCCTTATATTGAGATAACATAAATTTTTGGGAGAGGGAAATCACTCCCCATGTGGATAATCGACGCCCGATTCTATACAAGTGCATGGAGGAAGATTAATCTTCTTTAGCTCCATCATCTCAATCGTAGATATTACAACCCTATGAGGAAACATATCTGGCTCAAATGATTGAGTCCAAGGAAGAAACCATCCCTTTAAACATGCCTATTGTGAGATAATTTGCTGAAGTGTTTCCTGAGGAATTTTCTGGTCTTCCACCTAGAAGAGATATTGAATTCTCAATTGATATTATACCTAGGGAGTTTCCAATATCCAAGAATCCATATAGAATGGCTATTGTGGATCTTGAGGAGCTGAAGAAACAACTATAGGAGAATATAGATAAAGGATTTATATGACTAAGTGCTTCCCCATGGGGTGCACCAATCCTCTTCATCCAGAAGAAGGATGGGTCAATGCACCTTTTCATCAATTATTATATGTTCAACAGAATCACAATAATGAACAAGTATCATCTTCCATGAATTGACGAATTGTTTTAATAGCTGCGTGGAGCAAAATAATTCTCCATGATGGATTTTCGGTCGGGATATTATCAAGGGTGAAGAAGAAAGATATTCTCAAGACTTCTTTTAGTAAAAGATATAGGCATTATAAATTAATAGTAATGCCTTTCGGACTCATTAATGCTCTGGAAATATTCATGGACATGACGAATAGAGTCTTTATAGATTACCTTGACAAATAATTGGTTGTCTTTATAGATGATATTCAGATATACTCTAAAACCAAGGAGGATCATGTAGAGCATCTGAGAACTGTACTAGAGACCCTGTAGAAGTATAAGCTCTATGAAATGTACAACAAGTCTGAGTTCTGGTATAAGGAGGTATCATTCTTGGGCCATATCATCAAAAACAATAGAATATCTATAGATCCCTCAAAAACAGATGCAATTGAGGGATGGTCGAGGCCAATATCGGTAACTGATATCTACATCTTCTTGGGGTTAGCTGGATATTATCGATGATTTTTGAGAAATTTCTCACAATTTTCCAACCCTCATACCAAGCTAACTTGGAAGGGAGTAAATATTTCTTGAAGTGATGAATGAGAAGAAAGCTTTAAGGAGTTGAAAAGGAGGATTATCAGTACGCCCATGCTCACTTTACCCAGAAGTGGAAAAATGTTTGTGGTATTCAATGATGATTTGAAGAAGGTTCTGGGATGTGTGTTGATGAAAAATGACAAATTCATTTCCTATGATTCAAGGATATTGAAATTTCATGAATATAACTATCAAACAAATGACGTCGAGTTGGATGTAGTGATCTTCGCTTTGAAAATTTGGTGGCATTATATCTTTAGTGGGAAGTGTGAAATATATAGGGACAAAAAAAGCCTCAAGTATATTTTCACACAGAATGATTTGAACATACACCAATGAATATGGTTACAGCTGTTCAAAGACTATGATTTCTCAATACATTACCACCCTGGGAAAGCGAACAAGGTGGCGGATGCCCTAACTAGAACCACCACAATCCATTTTTTTAATTTATTAAAAACCACTTTTGGAAAAGTGGGAACCAAACAAAACATCCACAGTTCACGTAGTCACGCATATCCCCCATCCACACCGCACACCACATTCAAAATTCAAGATGCCTACATTCAAAATTCAAAACTAAAATACAGAAATACCGCCAAAATCAGCATTGAACCACGGGCTACCCACCTCAATCCACATCACAAGGACCTCAAACTGCACCTAAGAGCCATCATCATATCACCGGCCAGACATCGCATCACCGTCACTGCCATCACGCTTTCACGCCAACCAAGACATCGCCCTCATCGTCGCAACACCGTCGACCGCTTCTCCGGCATCCACCCCTGAACGCAGAAACCCATCACAGTAATGATTCGTCATCCCCTTTCACCAGACCACCATCATCATCGTCGCCGGAGATGAACTCAACCTCGCCGCCAACGATCGAAATGTCATCACCGTCAACCTCCCAAAGCCCGATCAGACTCACATCCCAAAGAATCTTCAAGACCTCCTCGCAGCTCCACCTCGGAGAGAAAGGAGGACCCCTAGATCCAGAGCAGAGATGAAGCGGGCTTTTGTAGGACGAAAAACAGCAAAAACCTCCGGGAACGTTCGACGTCGAAGAAAGCCATCACCGGCGCAGTCGTAACAACCGAACAACCAGCAGCAAAAACAGTAGACCAAACCCATCGCAAAACACTCCCAAAAAGACTGAACACCACATCGAGTAAGGAATCAAAACCAGAAACCGAACTGGGGAAAAACCCTAAAAAAAAGAAACAAGAAGAAAACAGGAAGAAGCTGAAAACGAACAAGAAAAGAAGAGGAAAAGGTGGGGCGAAACCCTAAAAGAGGGAGAAGAAGACGCTAGGAGATCCACGGTCGCCGAACTTTAAAGCCAAAAAAACTCAGTTAATCTGACGCTCCCAATCCGACCTGGAATGGAGCGGCTGATTGCGAGTTCAGAGCACAGAAGAAGCGGTCGGGAAGGAAGAACCATCGCGCCATCACCGAAGCCGAAAAGGAGGACCGAACCAGAGAGGATACCTGAGCGGACCAACCGCGAGAGAGAATCGGGGGATAAAACCCTAGAAGAGCCATATTAAAGGAAGGAAATAAGGATGAGGGAAAGGAGAGTGGGGAGAAGGAACCATACCGGAGCGAGAAAGCCGGAGAGAACCGAGAGCCAGGGGATTGGGGAGCCATTCACATGCCCTAAGTAGAAAGAAACCAGCGATTCTATCATTAATGGGAATTGAAAAGGATCCAATATTATAAGATTTGATGAAGATGGACATGGAAATCATATAGTAGGGAACATCATCCATCCTTTTACAAATTATTGGTCAACCATAATTTCTGTAAAGGGTAAAGGATGATGTGGGAATTTAGGAAATGGTATAAGCTATCAGAAAAGGTAAATCCTCAGAGTCTAATGTTAATGAAGTAGGAATTTTGAGATTTAGGAAAAGACTATGTGTTCCATCAAGTACTGAGCTAAAGAAGGAACTTCTAGATGATGCATATAGTTCAAATATCTTTATTCACCTAGGAAACACAAAGATGTATCAGGATCTTCGAGAGTAGAATTGGTGGGATTATATAAAGAAGTAGATCGATGAATATACACCAAAGTGCCTGGAGTGTCAGCAAGTGAAGGCCGAGAGGTAGAAGTCTAAGGGGGTGATGTAACCCTTTCCCATACCATAATGGAAATGGAAGAACATCACCATAGACTTTGTCACCATACATCCAAAGATATCTAAAGGCAATAATACAATCTGGGTTATTATGGAATGTGTTATAAAGGATGCACTCTTCATTTCTATTCAGGATGATTTTTTATTGGATCAACTGGCATAGATATATATCAGGGACGTAGTAAGGCTGCATGAAGTACCACTATCTATTGTGTCTGATCGAGATCTAAGAATCACCTCTACTTTTTGGATGAGTCTTCAACATGCACTAAATGATGAACTGAACTTCAGTGTGGCCTATCATCTTCAAACCGAGCCCTATCAGAGGTGATTATTCAAAAACTTGAGGACATGTTGAGAGCGTGCTCAATGGACTTTAAAAGAGGATGGGATCAACATCTTCCTCTGGTTGAGTTCTATTATAATTATAGTTTTCACACGAGAAACCAAATGGATTCATATGAAGCCATTTATGGGAAAAGGTGCAGAACACTGGTGTGCTGGGATCAGGTTGGTGAGCATAAGCTGCTTGAACCAAAAATGGTCGAAGAAATGGTGGGGAATGTCAAAACCATTCAACAACATATCAAGGCAGCCTAGAGTCGACAGAAGAGTTTTGCAGATAACTATCAATGAGACCTTGAGTTTAAATTTGGAGACATGTTAGTTCTACACATATATCCATGGAATAAGGTCATGAGGTTTGGAAATAATCGGAAGTTATGTCCAAGGTGCATCGGCCCCTTCGAGATTCTTGATCGTGTCGAGCTTGTGGCCTATCGACTAGAGCTGCCACCTACCATGGGCAAAGTACATGATGTCTTTCTTGTATCCCTCTTAAGGAAGTACATACCAGAACCTTCACATGTACTCACTTTAGAGGTAGTACAGCTACATGATGATCTTCCTTATGAGGAGAAACCATTGAAGATCTTAGATCGTAGAGAAAATGTTCTACGAAATAAGACAATGCCCCTTGTCTAAGTGTGGGGCGAAACCACAAGATTGAAGAAGCGATGTGGGAATCAGAGGAAATAATGAATCAGAGTTACCAAAATCTATATTAGTTCGGGAAAAGCAAAATTAGAGGGAGAAATTTCTTAATGGGGGATGATTGTAATGACTCATACTTTCATTAATGGAAATACCTCTTGATCTAATTAAATGTCTCTTTATGTAAAATGTTTATATAAAATGAAAGCATCTTTGGTTTTATGTTTTTGGATTTTAAAATACTGTTAAGAATTGTGACCATTGCTAATATAGTTGTTGAACAATGATCAGATGATTAGTATAAATTTACGGAGATAGCAATTCCAATTTACTCAGACAAAGGAAGCGATGGCCTCATTTAGTAGAAGTCCCCCAAACAAAGCCCATTTGGCAGAGCACAGAAAGGAGTTAGTGTCATTTGGATTTTCTCTTGACCAAGCCCAAGCCAAGCTTGAATATGTTAAGCTTGAGCAGGGCTACCTACAAGAGAAGTAGAAGTTGATAAATATTACCACCTGAGCAATATTATCTGAGCCACCCCAAGAGTCTTTCACCATCCCACAACTTACCCTTCAGTCTTATGCGGGTGTTATAAGGGATTATTTAAAAAGAACTTAGCACTATGATTATGTAAAATATTTTTTTATATAATAATATATATACTTTCATTTTATTATTGTTACCGCGTAAATAGTTCTTAAAGCTCAAATAGTATTTTTAGCTAATGTTCGACTAAGAAATCCATTTTGATGAATTAGTATATTTTTGATTTACATAATTTTTTAATAAAATATTATTATTATTAAATTAATTTTTATTAAATATAAATGAATTTATAATTTTATGAATGCAATTGTAATTTTTATTAATGTTTGATATCCATTTTTTGTCAAAACCTATGAATTTTCAATAAATGTTGATTTTTATTTTAAATTTTAAAATTAACATATTTAGAAAATTATTTAGATAAAATGAATATTATTTCTATAATCAAGAAGTCGAAATTATCCAATTGTGAATTTTTCATAATTTTCTGAGACAGACAAATTTTTGGGTAAAAATTTAATATCATTTAAATATATAATGTGTTTTATGACATCATAATGACCACATAGGGAAGTAATAAAAAAAACTATAAACATTATTTTCGGACAATATATATTTTACCCTTAAAATAACGTGATTTTTGTTTTGGTTCATTTATTTTACAATTCTTCAGCAGACAGTTTTAGTAAACATTTTGTCTTTTTAAATTGTTTTCCTTGGGAGTATGAATCACCTCCACATATGTAACCCCATTATTTTAAGAATTTCTGACATTAGACATATATATTTTTTTATTACACTTCACTTTTCCAAAAACCATTGGAAATAACAATGGGCTAGTTTGTGGTTTAGACTATTTTAATGTGAGGTGTCCCGAACCTAAATAATAATGAATTCTCTCACCTTTCCTATATAATCCCACCCGATCTCCCACTTCCTCCTCACTCAAATCCTTTTTAGTTCCTCCAAGATCTACCCACCTCTCTCTATAATCCTCCCAAGGTGACCCAAAGCTCCCAATAAGACTCTCTCAAGCCTCTTGCATGCCTTTGGAAGCACACTTCCAAGTAAGGGTTTTTCTTCCTTTCTCATTTTTTTCCAATATTCTTTAAATTGGTGTGCCCCTATAATTTCAATTTTAAATGTTGTGTTATGATTTCTACCCTCACCCATAACTCCATATCTATGTTTTAATGATTTTATAACCCTTTCTCTCTCATTAAATGCCTCCCATGTACACCCGTTACTATGCCGAAATTCCAAAAGGAATTTCTCTCCCCTCTTTTACATTAAAGCATTCCTTTTGCATCATGAATCTAAATTACATTACATTTTTAGGTATATTTATCTATATTACCCCCTTACTATCCATGTCATTTAAATATGATGAGACACCCCTTTCTCTCTCATCAACCATTTTTATGAGTTCTTATGTTACGCTATTATGCTGCAGAAATTGCATCGCCCTTTTCCAAGACAAAGTCATTATGTAGTGAATACCATGCCCATTTCTCTATCATGGTTTTCAACCATTATGTAAATTTACTGATTGTTATAAGAGTTTCATGTATGTATTTCACATTCAGTTATGGTGGAATAAATGATTATGTTGAATGATTCAGTTTCTTATGATCCATGTGGCACACTTATGCTTGAAATGAAATGTTTAAGAAGGGTGCGCACTTAGAGTGCTGCAATGCATTGGGTAAAGTATAGTATCATGATAATTCATGTGCAATGGGTGTTTAATCAAGCTAATTTTAGTGAAAATAGGGTTTACTCGTGCTCCATGTCCAATGAGGGTTTACTCATCCGTCATGTTCAATGAGCCTGGACTCATGATAATTCCATGTTAAGAGTTATCTCCGCATTTCCATGTTGTGATTGTCATGCTTTATCATGGATTTGTGTTTAGGATTCTCTTGTGGTCTATTTAAATGATTAATTTCTAACATGTATTGTATTCCTCATGTTATTCCATGATTATTCCAATACTGGGATTTATAGATCACCCTTTTCTTAAACATGTCCTCAGGTTATGCCATGAAATGCTAAGTACGAGGGAATGTAGTGGTCATGTAAAGGAAGTTTTCAATTAAGATATTGTATTTCTTGTTTTAAGTTGTTATGTAATGAACCAAATCCCAAAAGACACTAGACCACTTGATCTTATATGTTTTATAAAATGATGTTTATGTAATAAATTGTGTTTAATTCTATAGTAAAAGATTAGGTTTGTCATACCAATTACCTACATGCCTCTATTTGGGCCACCGCGGTGGGCTCAACCTTAGTGTCCCTTATTTCAGGAATCATCGGAGGCAACAAACATACCTGATTGGAATGCTATATGGCTTCCTCTATGTGTTGGGCCAATCAAATAATTCTTTGAATTTCCTAAGGTAATTATGGTTAATGAGAGATTGGGCTAGCCCAATCATAACTTTCCCAACCCACACTGTAATTAGTTGTTCCAGTGTCAGTGGAATATCCATGGAGTATGTGAGGCCTTTCCACTGGGCGATGAAGCATGTGACTCATTTTTCAGGCCTTTGGTTTCATTTTAAGAGGTCTCCAATACTCGTCTTCTTAGTAGTATAGCTGTAATGGTATAAGAACTACCTACAGAGATCTTCCTAGTTGGCGAATGACTTGATGGATAGTTATATGTACCAAAAAACGTGGGTTCTTCCAATAACTGTACGAAGCATCTGAGTTTGGCATCCTCCAACTATGATGAAGTTCCAAGCATGGGTTCGCACCTTGAGATGGAGTGGGCCACATTTTGTAGTTTTTGACTCGTCCAATTAAAAGTGGAAAAGTTGGGAATTCCAAAACTCAGGGGAGCTGGAATATAATCCACCCATGATGAATACGCCTTACAATTAGGAGATATTGCAACCTGTCGAGTCTCCAACACTTTGAGGTGGGAAATGAGTACCTCCATCGGATCATATGGGTGGGAATTCCTGTCTTGGAAAGGGTCCAAGACCACCAGTGCATTGGTTGGTTCTTTGACATGATAATAAGGCCCAACGGCTCGTGGATCGACTGGTGGGATGGCCTACAGAGCGGCTGTGGGAACCTGAGACGGTTTTGTGTGATTATCATGCCGCTTGGGTGGATTTGGAGACACAAACATCACCCTCATGCCATATTTCCTAGACTATATCCTATATATGTGGTAGGATTGTCAGGGTCACCTGGAGGCAATTATATGGAGTGGTGTTGTGCCAGCCCCTGCTGCCCCAACTAAGGATTATCATAGTCTGGATGCCGCCCCATGGCACATTCAACAAGGAGTTCATCGACCATACTCTTGTGATCTGTGAGTTTCTAACCTATCATAGATTTTTTGGGATAGTTCTCTGTCTCTTGCACTGATCTAGATGGGTCTGAGTGTTTGATGGATTTGAGGTGCTCTATGACCTTACTTGAATTCCAATCGGGGATTAAGGACATGGTATGTATAGAATGTCTAAAAAAAATCCATTACTAGAGAGTGATCATTCCTAATGGATCAAATGGGTGTGAGACTCCCTGAGGGGTTGGTCTTCATGAAGAAGATAAATATCATTCTCTCCCCTTAGTAGGTCAGCCATGTTTACCTCTACTTCACCTAGATGCATATCTTCAAATTCTTTTGGCAACTCAGGCTGGCGCCAGATAACACTAAAGTGGAGGTCAGTGTACTTATCCCAACCATAGATCTGCATATGAGGGAGTCCTCTTTGATAATCTAGCACAATACATTAAAGCTCTGGACTTATCATTTTTGGAGGGACCTACGAAGACCTTGTGACATAGGGTGTTGGTCCATGGGGGTGTGGCCAATTCAACCAGATGACATTGTTGATCAATGTATATGAAGGGTGATTTTCACTTGGGGTAAGCCACTCACCAAGGATGAAGAAGAATGGGTATTTCCTAGTGGGTTTGGTGAAAGTGTCTAACCTCATCTTGGGTGAGTGACTACGGTACACAAAAATTTGGCACTGTGATTGGCCGAAACAACTTGGGGAATGGTCTATTGCAAGGATATCCCATAAGCTCCTTGGCTTAGACTCGGTGTTTGTCCCTTCGTTACTCCACTCTTCAACTGGAGGATTTCGGAGATCTGGTAGTTTCTCTAAAATAGACCGTTGAGATGAATGGTTGGATGGTGGAAAATAAGGTGAGTGGGAGGAAAAGCTTCCACATCTCGGGCTTTCCTTTGATGAGTGTAGTGACATCGCCCCCCACATCGCAATAGAAGGTCTGGAGACCATAGTTTTTGTAACAGGGGCTACGGCTGTGACTATTGGACTGTGTTGCTTCTCATTCTCCATCGATACCCAAAATAACTCTCTATGATCTTTGGTTGAGTTAGAGAGGGCCCATGGTTATGATGGAGGTAATTGCATGACCAGACCCTAGGGAGATTCCAAATCTCCTTCTTTTGGCATGTATCTACTAAGGTAGGAAGGGATATAGTGGACCTCAAATTCTGTAAGTATGAGACTGATTCAACTTGACCCTACCTCAGCCCTTGACATAGAGGATCAAGGTGAGTGTTCCATTGATTCATCAAATTCAACCTCTGAATCTGAGAAGTAGATAGGTTTAATCACTATTTGAATATTCCCGGCATTCATTTTATGGTGGTGAAAACCCACCCTCCTACCTCGGGATTGCTTTATTGGATAGGGTATATTTTTTGGTTATGGAGGAACTTCAGCCAGACTATTTCTGGGGAATAGAATACATCCTCATATGTGAGCTAGAGTGTGAGGAGCACATGGACAATGTCTAATGGAACACAGGGAGGAACTCTATGTATAATATCTAACGTAAGGAGGGAACCTCCATGGAAAGTGCTGGAGTGGGTCGGAACATCACTGAGGATAGTTGGATCATGGGTAGGACATCCATGCCTACTTCCTTTGGCAACATCAGTGTGAGGAGGGTCCTTGTACTGGTAGAGAAGAACACAGGTATAACCTTCTTGCTGGCTGTTTATGAAGCGAGGTAATCCTCTTCTTCTCTAGTCGATGGGAAATGAATTACCCTTATCGACTGTTGTATGTACATGGGGAAGACCCCCACAATGATGGTTTATAGAATGTGTAGCATCTTCACACAACAAACCTGTGACAGGAGGAATGGCTCCAAACCTATGGCTATGAGTGTGAAAGAGGCTTTCATACTGAGTGTCACTACAACAGGGGGGACCCTTTTCTGGATTAAAGTTGACATGGAGAAGATTTCCATGCCGATAATTGGGGAGGGATATAACTAAACTCTTAGAGGTGATTCTATGGGGAGGACCTCTGTACTGGGTTTCATTTCCACGAGTTCGCCTTCAATGGGTGCTACATGCATCAACGACCAGGAGAGTCGACCCATCCATCCCATGGAATTGTTGGGGCCTCGATCTGGACCCGACATATGAGTTCCCTTACTCAATCTAGATAGGGTTCTGATGGTATATTTTAGCGGGGAAATGTTACACAATAGTCATTGACGTTGACAACCCTCGGCGGGCCTCCTACTCAGCCCATGCTCGACGCTATGGTCGGGTCAACCAGATAGGGGCCTGTAGTGCAGGTGCATTGCTTACCTACTACTCATCTCTTGGATTCAGATGGCGGTGTTGATGTAGCCTAGTTGGAGGCCTCCTTGGGATCCCCTAGAATGGGATCCCAATTGGGATAGCCTAGACATCCTTCACCTCATCGTCATAGGGGAGAGATTCATGAATGTGTTCTGGGGAGAGGCTCCCAAAATCGGTGTGCATCAAAGTGGATAGTAGTGGATCCCTATGCGGACCTTGGGGCAGAAGTGGAAATGAGGAACATATGCCTCCATGTCTTGATGGGCCATATATCGGGTTGGATAATCCCCTCTTCCCTGTATCATATCATGGGGTCATTTATCACCCTAATCCGATCCATTTTAGATGGGGAGATGGGGAAAAGAAACCTATACTCCATGGATGCGGAGTCCTCCATGGGGGAAATGAGGCAACACATGATTTCTACAGTAACATTGCCCCTGCCCCTATGTCGGTAGGTGGGCAGTGATAGATTTTCTGATATGGATACTTGGGTCTTGTAAGCTTGGGAGATTAATGAATTAGTGCTGACAGAATGAAATAGGCATCCAGTGCCCCTGCTCCATTCCTTCTTCTAGGGTTGTTAATAAGGATCTAAACTTACAATGTACCAGACCAGTATTTACAATGTTCAACTTCCCTAATTTTTGGTGTGTTCAGGCCAGACCCACTATTTTCATGGTGGGACCAGGCGTTGGATAACTGGATCTGGTGACACGCTAGTCCACTAATGTTTCGAAAATAATCTCCACATAGAGGACATGAACCTCATGTTGGGTTTTCCATTTATGTTTATAATTCTTTCCTTGGGGCGCACATCCATCTATTTTGGAGGACGCACAGCTGTTTCCCTGTGTTATCACTTTCCAAAGGCGGGCGACATCTGGCGCTTATTCAGGTATGTTTTCTCCTTGATCAAAATGAGATAATGGGATGTCGGATACTCCTTCTGTGGATTCTTCCTCAAGACTCCTTACCTAATATAGGTCTCCCTTATAGACATAATACATTTTTCATGAATGTTTTCCCAGTTCTATGTCGTCATGGATTCTGGTTATTTACGTTTTTTCTTCCAGGATATTCTAAGGGGTTCATTCAGGGCCACAACCTTTGGTCATGGGAGTAGTCATGTTGGACATCACTGGTGTGTCATAAAACTAGAACACTGGTGTGTCTGGGACTCTTCAACTTATGATAAGGCTTCTCAAAGGCATGGAAGTGAGAGTAATCCCATATTTAATATGGGGAATTATATTCCATAGTCATCTCTCAGAGTTTTTACATAGCTTCACATGTTTAACACAGTGTATGACGTGAGGTTAACATATAGATAAAATGGATCATACTAATAAAAACACTGATAAGAGTGGATCATATGGGTGAAACCCTGGTAGGGGAACACTGATGTTGGGGATAATGTGTGGTTAGTTTCCTGATTACTGATAAGAGTTGCGAGAATGTGGGGGACCTAATCTAATAGGGTCATGGAATCCGAGATAAGAATTTGGATGGATATGATTTATTGAGAGTGGAAGGAGAATAATATGGGACATATGTAAGAGCAACAATGATTTTGGGCTTGAGTCTCGAAGAGGCTTCTTACGTATCCTCGAGGAATGGAATCAAATTCCACGTAGTTCGGTGAGACGATGGTACACCTATGGAGGAAACCGTATGGATGGGACCCAAAGGAATTAGAACCTCTGGGTTGGGGAATGACCTTCCCAAAACACATATGCTCGAGGGAAAGACTAGGATGAGACATAAGTGATCGTCTTGATCCTGATGGAGGCTTCCTACAAATCACCGTGGAAGGGAATCAATTTCCATTTAGTTCATGTTGGGTGTATGGAATTAGGGTGTACACATATGACAACGACATGATGATATATTAGGGCTTATGTGTGGTTAGTAGCCCAGGTTGATCTGACGCCATGGTGGAGAACCAAATATGTGGTTCCCAAAAAAGGGGACTATAAAATCTTATCATAAATTCTGGACTAAAACTACTTACCTCTAGTTGGGTGAAAGGTCTTACAGTTGGTTGGGGGCAACGACTTACTACTAGTTGGGTGAAACGACTTACCACTAGTTGGTTTAAATAGCATAACACTGGTTGGGTGCAACGGATTATCACAGGATAGGTGTAACTCCTTACCACTGACTGGGGAATAAAAAGGATTACCATCGATTGGGGTTGACAATGACCTACCGTCTGATGGGGATCACAATGACTTCCCTTCATATGTGGTTGAACTTCATGGAGGCTTCCTATGTACCCTGCCTTAGATATAGGGATCAAATCCCATTTAGTTCGATTGGGTATTTCTTACAGTCTTGAGGGATGAAAAGGTGGAATACAGTTTAACATCATGTGGGACGAAGGTGGACCTATGCGGAGTGGTATGAACTGATGGGTTTTGGGCTGGAATCTCTAGTAGGATTCCTACCTACCTTTCCAGGGAGAAAAGGATCCATGTCCACGTAGTTCAGAAGTGTTTAGTGAAATGACGTGAATGGTTCAAGACTAGTTAGTGTTAGGATGAACCTTAGGGAGGATTCCTACAAACCTTTCAATGGAAAGGATCAATGCCCACGTAGTTCATAAGTTTCTGGTGAACCAGTATGAATGGGTTGGGACAAGTAGGTTTTGTGCTTGAACATCTGTGGGGCTTCTTACATACCCTGCCTTGGAAATGATCAAATTACATGTACATTCAGAGTTCTGGGGGCTTACACTCTATGGTGGCCCAGATAGGATGTCATGGTTGATGCATACTCTAATCCCATGTGAGTCATGATCAGTGTGAGAAATAAGAGGCAAAAAATACCTGACATTCACATTGATAAATATGCATATGTGGGAAGTGGAGTGGGGATTACACATGGTTAGAAACCAAAAGATATGGAGATTGGGACTTACTCTAGGATGGAGGTCGGGTGGAAACAAATCCCAAAGGAAGACGGACAAGATAATGAAGGTCTATGTTCCCCTTTCACCTCTAGTCATTGGAACTTAAGTTGAAAGGATGAGTATGAGTGCTTCCTCATGTAATAACGGCCATGGGGTTACACCCATATGGTTTCCCTTCCCGTAGACAGTTTCTGCTCTAGAAAATAGGATCTCATTTCTTGTGAGAATGATCTCACTCCCCTGGAGACAAGCATGTGTGGAGAATTTTCGATATGGGGAACCCCTTGTATGATGCATTGGGCGGGGCCACATTTTAACATCATGTGTTAGGGATGATGGTTCTTGGAAGCTTAATATCTGATAGCTTGGTTGATGTGGGATCCCTCTGTACCCCTAGGACATACATAACCAGTTTTCTTTTTCCCTTGGTGAAGGGATGGCACCAGCAATGTTGTTCTGAGGGGGTGTCGTGGAGTGATCCACTAAGGGGTCCACATTATCATGGATATACGAAGAAGTAAAATCTGTTTGTGTGACAATGAAAATAAGAATAAGTTTATGCAACATAACATGAAGCACCACCCAACGGTCCATGAAATCATTTCATATGAACCTGGAAGGTCGTACGGGAAAAGGGGTTATGGAGCAGTGGGGTTCACAGAAAGTAGTCTCGTGAGGCTCTGGTACTCCCTGTAGGTTAGGGTATTCATGAAGGGGTATGATTCCCGAAGTGGGGTGGCTTATCCTAGGAATAGGGATTGGGTGCACATGGCGGGTGCTTTAAGGAGCTGAAGGGATCTCACGATGCTAGACTTTCTGATGTAAGGGAGATTTGCAAATCATAACACCATGGTAAAGTGTGCCTCCCGAATCATAGTGAACCTTCCTTAGCATGTGGTCTATATGTGCAAAGAAGGTACTTCACAAAGCATGAGTGCTCTGCAAGGACCTGAGTCTCCTTAGGGATCTCCTTTCTTTGCGAAGGCCCATGGGATTCGTGATGGGAAAACCTGATCGATGAGGGGTTGTGTTTATTCCAAAGGAAATTCACATGGTGATGATAATGTACCTATAAGAGCACTTTGTTCACAATGGAGAATGTGCATAGTAATTTGAGAGTTGAGAATCCGAATGATCAGAGGATCGATACTTTGGGCTCGGGGGAAGCCCGATATTTATAGGTAAGAGGTTGCACGATGCAGGGATCGCTATGTGTGAAGGAACATGATGCTCTATCATATCCACAGAGCGTCTTTCCTATTTTATTCTCAATGTATTTCGAAACATCTTTCAAATCTCAGAGCCTCCCACCACTTTACTTCACGACAACTTCAAGAATGTCTTTCGGATCGCGGAGCCTCCTACCTATTTTCTTTGTACAGTCTTTTCAAATGTCTTTATGATCATAGATCCTGCCACCTCTTTCCTTCGTAGCGTCTTCACAAACATATTTCATATCACAAATCCTCCCACCTCTTTTCTTAAAAAATTCATCAGTAATAGCTTTTGGATCATGGAGTCTCATACCTCTTTGCTTCACGACAGATTCAAAAAGGAGGCAGCTTCGCACCAGCAGCGGTGTTGTGGGGATCCACAAACAAACTTCATGAGGCAGCTTCCATGGAGATGGTGTCCTCTTGGCAGTGGGTTTTCCTCTTAACATATTTTGGCATAAACAAGGTTACATAAATATTTTATGATACCTTTAACAACCTAAACATCATTATTATATATTGAATCAATTAGAAAAAATGGATGAAATTATCATCAGGAATAACTGATTACTGTGATCAATCATGAAAATACATTAATTTTATTTCAAAATATTAAAACATTATTTTTGTTGTATGAAAACATAGGGTTTCTCTAAGTCATCTATGAATAAAATCAATTAAAATCTATTATAATGGTTCAAAAATATAATGTGGTTTAACGAATGAATATATCCACAGTGTTTCAATATAAGAGGGAGAAAATTCTAATTATTTTTCATAGGGTGATGATAATTTCAAATACCAATGACCCATTTTTAAATTTTTTACACCCAGGAACATCTATTTTAGCACACCAGAAATCTAAAGTAGGAACATTTTAATCGATAGCCTATACAATATAAAAGAGAAAGAGTGTATGGGAGTATAATATCATCATAATTTATAGGATATTTTCAGTTTTAAGTAAATTTAATATATTTTTAAACATTAAATTCTTGCATCACTTAGTTCTAATATGTCTCCCATGGTGGAATGTCTTTTTACTGCTTGTGTTACACACATCATTGAGTTTCACCAAACCATAATATATTATTAATGTATTATTATTTAATATTATATTATGTACCATATACATTAAGTTATAATTTATTAATTATTTTAACTAACTTAAAAAAATATATCATCAACAAAAATATTAAATTAATTCATTGGTTACTAATAAATTATAAATGATTATAAGAAAAAACTGAATATAAATGTATGTATTTATAGGAAAATATTTTTATGATCACTAAGAAGTTTTATCCTAATAATTTAAATTAATTAAAATTATTGAGTTATAATAATGTAATATATATATTAAATATTTAATAAAATATTTTTGATATTAATCGGTTATATTTTATAGACATATGATATGAACAAATAAAATATGTCGGAAAATAAATCAATAATTTATAAAAGAAGTTTTACTCCAATTAATAGAGAATGTATTTTAGATCCCATATATGACAATTTAATAAATATTATATGTCAAAATAATATTAATATTTTAAATATGAAAATAAATATTTGGTTACAGTAAAATTTTAATATCTTCAAATAATGTTTCATTTTTAATGAAATAAGAAAATAAAGAATTTTTATTCAAAAACTGATTTTATATAAATTTTATTTATAAATATAGATCATATATTAAATTAATTTTAAAGATTAATTAGATTAATTTTATATCAATTAATATAACATGGGACATTGGAATAAATTTTAGTTTCCAATTCAATATAAAAATTTTGGGATCTTTTGAACATTTGGACATTAAAAATATGAATTTTCCTTCCATCTTCAGCATTAAATTTTAATTAATTTCTTCAACATAGGTTATATTAATTTGGAGACATTGATTACATATTGGAATAATAATTTTTTTTATTTTTTAATAATTTAAACTATTTTTTATAACAAAAAATATTTGTGAATTTAATTAAAATAATTACAATGATTAAGGTGAAATTGAGCTCAACAAGTGACTAAACCTTACATGCAAAGACCTAAATGACCTATAAAATTTTCATAATTCCATTTTTCCATTATAAAAACCTTTAATCTATTTTATCTAATTTTTATATTTATTGGATAGAATTTATGTGTAAAAAATTTATGGAATTACCATTTCCCAAATTATCATGAGTTCTACTCATCCACCGCTATAAAAAGGTTCCCCGCCTGTCACATTATCACACATCTCAATCCAATTTGGATCGACCAAAATATATCGAAATAGTTCCTAAACACCTTATAAATCCTCATATTACCCATATTTTGGGAATAAATCTATCCATAAATTCCATTTCATGGAACAAAAATGAGTTACCCAAAGATGACGTAACATATTCCCTCAAATTCATTACTTATATTCCCTTTCATCACCCCATAATGTCTTAATATTACATTATAATATAAATTTTTTTTAAAATATACTCGTATGTTTTTTGTTTAGGTTTCAGACCTAAAAATACAAACACATCCATGTAATTGGTAAAAAATAATGATTAATGTGTTCAACAAACTACCGCCTCAGGAAATGATGTTGTTCACTTTTTCTATACCACTCTAATGGATGGGAATTATGATGTAATATATGTTTAAATATGTTGAATATTATATTTATTATATCTTTATGATTCTATAATTTTTTCTAAAACATAATCTTATACTTTCCATTGTGTGTAAATATCATAATATCCTTTAAGGAAGTGTGGACTACAAATTCCAAAAAGTGATATGATTCATCACATGATACATGGAATATCTATGGTATGGTTTTATTTCAAAATATGGGACATATAAAATATATTGTATTAATTAAATAATTATATCTTAGTGAATTCATTTTATATCATTTTATTTATTACACTTATTCACAAAAAAATTTGATAATGTCTATTGTGGATGTGTGGACTACAACCTCATTGACATGATGTGATTTATTTTACATAAAAAATTATATATATATTAGTATATATTATTAAATAATATTTTATTTATGATATAATTATGAATATTTAATTCTATATTGTTACTTAAATTCATTCCATAATAATCAATGGGAAATGGGAATGTTTCTCATCAATAAATACAACATACTATCCCCATGTTTGTAACATTGATTAATTATTCATAATGATAAAGAATTAATATATTTAAATGTATAAATTTTGTATATGTTTGATAATAATGTGATTATTATTATTCTTTATATATTATATAATAACCCCTTTGAACATAGTTGACCTTTAAATGTTTTTTGTGACTAATAAATCAAATTTCGTCAGAACATAAGACCTAAACATAATAGATTAAGTATATTTATACAAAATGTTAAAAATTTCGGATTAACATGAGAAATGTTCTAAATAAAATAATCAACATATTGTTTTTATTAGATAATATAAAGGCATACGAGATAAGTTGAAAATAAGGTAAGGGATTTCATCATAATTTACATTCCATTAAGACTTATTTGTTGTTATGCCGATAGTTCTTTTATATGGTGTGTATAATTAAAATTAAAATGTCATAAAATGAATATATTTGTAAACATGATATTACATGTTCCATTTAATGTTATATAATAATGGATATTATGATTTTAATGTTTGAAAGTGGTATCAGATACTTTGGAATGTATAATGATTGTTTTCATCAAGAATAATATTAACAGTCTTTTATTTCCATTTTAGGAAATTATATAACGATTAATACACAATACATTTCACTTTTCACTCCTCTAGTTATTCATGATATTTATCTTGTATTTGTATTTTTCCAAACATTCGTACTAAATTATTTAAAAAAAATTCAAGAAAACCTGACTTCATTTCTCTCTTTAGTTAGAGAAACAATTTTCATATAATGTCCAGGATTCAATAAATGGTTAAAAAAAATTTACAAATGTAAATTTCAATGATTGTTTTTCATAAAAAAATCAAAATATAAAGTATATTTTCCTTATGAATATTTTAAAAAATTTAGTATTTCTATTCACCAATGAAAAAAATATTTTATTTCTACTCCGAATAGAATGTTTTTCCTTGATATGAACATTTATCTTCATATGGATATATTATGATTCATTTTGAATAGGATAGTATTCAATTTCAATTCCCTGATTCCCTTTGGCCCCTTTTAAAATTCAATTTCCAACAATCATTTTACATTCAATTTCACCAAAATGATTATATTTTTTTTCGTGGATATGATTGAAGCCTGAACTTTATACTATTTTTCATAGGGTGTTTAATTTGAATGTTATTTTATTATTCTTGTAACTATTGATAAATTTTTATCCATAATTAAAAAATTATATTTGATAATTCATATTGTCTATTCAATATGACTAATGATTAAGAGATAAATAAAATAACATTGGGGTCATTTAAGGAATTTCCTATGGGTCTGGGACCAGTTAATATAATAGCCTCAATGAATTGGTAGATTAATGAGATGAAATTATTTGGAGAAAAAAACTTTTATATTGTTACCATGAAGAAAATAATTTTTTACCCATTGTTTTAAACCACCCGAATGATAGATCATAGGAGTATGGGATTCCATTTTCCATAGACATGACGCCCACTAATTTCAAATTTCCCAATTAATCATTTTAAATATCATTGATGTTATCCATAAGGATTTAAAATGATAAAATCTATGGTTAAATTTAATTCCATTCTAAAAATATGAAACTTATGTGTCTTATGCTTATTAACATTCAAAATATATTTTTCATTATATAGTCATTTGAATTGAATGGGTTTTAATGTATTTACCTTTCTATTTGATTGTTATAATTTATTCCTTATTTCTTACAATGTAAATTAACCCTACTAATCATTTGAGATCACCCATGTTAAGTTACCTTTCCTCAAGAATCCATGTATTATAAAATGTAATATATAAAAGGATGATCTAGATGGAATAATTTTATTATCATTTAATGAAGAAAAAAATTATATTTTAATTAGTGTATACATTTATAATACTAGAAATATGTATGTATTAGGTCTAACCAGACTAATTCACTCTTATTTCATTGGTACATGACTTACTTGTAACTTATTCCAATGTAATGGTAGTAGACACCTGCTTCGGGCTCCCTGAGAGGGGCTCACTATAGCAAGTATCTGAGGCTGTTTATCAGAAACCTTGTAAACTAGATATTTGAAAACAGATATCAAAGAACATTTCATTAAATTACACTTTGAGGATTAGTATAAACAAACATCCTAAAGTTATGGTATGGTAGAGATTATGTGGGTATAACAAGAAATACATCCATGAATGGATAATAAAAGTGGACATTGTTCTGAAATAGATGAACAACGGAGTAAAAATTTCACTAATGACCATTGGGCCTGAATCAGCGTAACCATGGACATGACAACAGGCCTTACAACACAGCTAATTTTGACACTCATATAAGATATGATTAGGATAATTGACATTAAAATTAAAAACCATTGTGATTTATTTTTGATAATGAATAACCTAGTTTACACCTATTGTTGTTTGATTTTTGATAATGTGTGTTTATTTATACATCAATTAAATGAGAATACATTTTTCTATGATTATTGTTACTGAAACAATGATTTTTTAGTCAGTATATGGTACCATAATGATTCATGCTAACATTAAACATGAAGGACATGATGGTGAAAAAGAAAAAACTAAATGATTTGTCAATAGGTGTAAATTATATCATTGATAAACCTAATTAGGATTCCAAAAATGTAAATAACAACATATACCTGATGCCACTCCACAACTCATAGAATAATAGAAGCATGGTGTTCTCTAAGAGCTCACGTGTTTTAGACCATGGAGATAAGATAGCTATATATTCCAAATGCTATGAATGTGGAAGGAGACACCTTGTAAAGTGTCCCAATAGAGTGGTTAAATTCTTTATTTGGGGGAATTAATGAAAAAATGAAAATATTTCATCAAGAAAAATTATGAGTATGATGGATGGAAAAGAACTAATACTTCAATATATTTTACAATAAATTTTCATTAATGTAGGAAACATAGAAATTACCCAAGTCAATTCCCTCTTATACAAGATAAATTATATACCAAGGAATGATCTATTATTAACTAAGTTGATAAATTATATAGGTATTGGAGTTGTATTGAAAAACATATTTAAATGTTGGTTATGTGAATAACCCTATTTAAATAATGTCGATAATATTTATTTTGTAAATTAAATTAATATGGATTTAGAAAAGGAAAACATGTATTTAATTTGACAATGAATAATTTTCAAAAATGTCATGATTCGTAAACCCATGACCAAATGACGATAAGGGTTTCACACCAACCACTGACCTATGCAATGTCTTGGTTAATATGTCATTTTTTAATTTAAATAATTTGGTGAATAGACATTAATGACGAATCACTAGTGTAGATTCTAGAGTTTAGAGATTAATATCAGAACCATATTAACTTTGGTGAATAGTTAAGGACAAATACATATAGTGTCTATACTTTTATAGGCATTATGATATGTTTAATATTTTTTTTACTTTTTTCGGCATCAACAATTAATTATCTGATAACTATTTCTTGAAAAAATGGATGAATTATAATTTAATCAATGAAAAACAAAGGTTGAAATTATATTTTATAGAAACATACTATGTATTTTTATTTCCTTATATTTGGATGTAGTAAAATAATTAATCCACACTAAAATGGAAATTTTTTGGTCCTAATACATAAATTTTGGTTGAACAAATTGTCATATAAATCAACAATTATTTTTGGCTCGGAGTCCCTTAACATTATATTAAAAAATATCATGTTTTTTATTGATAAACTCAATCAATCATTATAAATATTTATTTTTTCCTCCATGTAAATATCTCTGCATTCCTCTAATGTTCTAAAAATTAGAGATGTTGTTATTTGTTATCTCATGTGAACTTTTTACATTCCATTCACTCTTTTATGTATGATTTTTTTAGAAACCTTCTCTTGACTTGGTATTTAAACATAAGAAATAAAAAATATACTAATACCATGATTAAGTATTAATTTTGAGGATGAAATTTAATTAATGTGTGCAAAATGTAACGCCCCAAAAATATGATGTTGGAACATTGTATTCGATATCATGGAAATCACGTAGCACCAAGAGTGTAAGGGAATATAATATATGGAAAATTTATAATATATTTAATATATTAAAAAAAGTCAATATATTTTATAGAATTCAATTAAGGATACTCCAAGTTATCATATTTCACATACAACAACGAGATTCATTGATGTCTTTCATAACACACAAGACCAAGCTTCACCTATCAACAATATATTTTAAATTCATTATTATATAATATAATTATATATAAATTAGAAAATAAATTTTATGATATTAATAGGATAAAATAACTTATGAAAATATATGGTTTACAAAAATTTTAAATGAAATTGTTGGTTAATACAAATTTTTAAAGGATTATAAGAACTGATTGAATATAAAGGGAATGTTCTAATAGAAAACTATTTTTATGCTCACAAAGGCATTTTATTAAAATAAATTTACTTAATTATAACTATTTAGTTACATAAATGAAATATATATATATAAGTATATATTCTTTTCAAAAAAGGTCTTTTATTACTCATCCAATTGAAAGAAACCTAATATTTTGAATAAAAATCAATATTTTTATAAATGTACTTTTATCATCATTTCATGGAAACCATACTTTAAATAAAATTTTTTGATCTTTTAAAAATATTATATTATAAAATATACTTAATATTATAATTATATCATTAAAATTAGGTTTTGATGATTTTTTTATTTTTCTCTGATGTTTCATTTTTTTAATAAATAGTGAAAATTAATTATTTGTAGTTCCAAACATCAAATTCATAAATAATTTTAATAAGGATAGATAATATTGTAAACTAGTTAGAAACATTAATTTTAATAATTTTTATATAAAATTATCTAATTACTTCAATGGAATAATTTTTCACTTTTAAATTGAACATAAAATCAAAGAAATATTTTGAATGTTTTTACTTTAAAAACCCACATTGTTGTCATGTCTATGGTATTATATTTGATATAATTTATGACACATATGTGAATATAATTTTAAAAAATGGGCTCCATTTAGGGAATCATTATAATTTAAAATTTCTATAATTTTAAACTTTTTTTGACCTAAATGATTAATGAAATTAGTGATAATTAATTACAATGATTATTATGAAATTATGCATAGCAACAGACTAATCCTTAAACAGAAGGGTCCAAAATAATAATAAAATTTCATATAATCCAATTTATGGAATCATTTATACATTATAAAAAAATTTATTTACTTTTTTCAAATATAGGATCCACTATCAATGGTAAAAACCTTTTATTAATTCCCCGGTTCAAAATTTTCATGAGTGGCCACTCCTCCTCCACTATAAAAAAGAATCATCTGCTCCCACTTTATCACAACACCCAATAAAAAGTGGCAGGACCAGTCTATACCAAAATATATCTCTAAAATGAATATTCTCTTTCATTAAGCATCCCCTTTGGATAAAATCCATCCATAGAAGCACTTTGGTGCATC
This sequence comes from Viscum album, assembly GCA_963277665.1. Classification (NCBI taxonomy): domain Eukaryota; kingdom Viridiplantae; phylum Streptophyta; class Magnoliopsida; order Santalales; family Viscaceae; genus Viscum; species Viscum album. The sequence goes on along the minus strand of OY728157.1, from coordinate 1,561,463,149 downwards.
CAAAATGAGTTACCCAAACAAGAGGTAACATCATTCCTCAAGCTCATTATTTTTATTCCCTTTATCCACCCACTCAACTCTTCTTCTTCTATTATTATATAAAAACACTCTTGTCATAAATATACTATAATTTGGTTATGTTATGGGTTATATCGGCATTTAAACACAATTCCATCAATGTTGTAATGAACATACAGTTTATGTGTACGGTGAACTACCACCTCAAGAAACAATGTTGTTCATGTTTTATTTATTACCTTTCATGGCTGTGAATTATAGATGAATATATATTTATATATTTTATATATGATATTAGTAATTTATTTATTAATATTCAATTCTATTATTACACATACCCTTATAGTTAATATTTTTCATAAATTTGATAACATTGTTTTTGGAAGTGTGGACTCTGCCCCATAAAAGCGACGAGATTCGATCACCTGTAACATGGAATGCTTAAAGGATGCAAATAATTTATAATTTTTACATCAAAAATATATATTAATTTCATTCTATAAATACATATTTTCAAATATAATATATATTATTTCATTTATTACCCATTCACAAACTAAAAGGTTATAATTATTGTTGTGCACATGTGTTCTACCTCCTCCTCTACACGATGTGATTTATTTAAATCATAATAATTAAATATATAACTATATATTATTAAATAACATTTTATTTATGATATAATTATCATTTTAATAGAATATTGTTTTTGTTAACTTCTTTCTATAATGATCATTGAAAAATGGGAATTTTACTAATGCTTACCTATGACCTACCATCTCCATGATTGTAATGATAGATACTTTTACAACACCATATTTAATTATTGGAATAAAAATTATTATTATTGTATAAATATTACAATTAAATTAATATTTTTTTAGAGACCTGGAATTTTCAATGAAATTTCTTTTCATAATTATTTGAAATTTTACGAGTCTATAGACTCTGGAGTTACTTGATTCTGAGGCACGATTTGCCCGGAATCAATTTCCAAAGATTTGTTCGGGTACATTTAGTAAATGTATGTGTGGGTTTTTCTATCTTTTGAACTGGTGCTCGAGGTTGAAATCTGAGGACACTGATGAAGTCGCAATGCCAATAATTGTTTAAGGGGACCATTGCCGCAGTTGCGTTTTATGCAGGTTGAGAGTTAATTTTTGGGGAAATTGGAAATAGTTGAATAAAATTGTTAGAAAAATTTTATATATCTATGGAAGTTATTTCCATCCCATGGGAAGTTATTGTTGGGGCCCACACCCACCCAACATCCCATGAGTGGATATTTGGGAGGTGGGTCCCACAAGAGCCCCATCCTTTCATCTCCAATAACTCTCTTCAACCCCCCCTCTATTATCTCCTCTTCCTTTATTGTGGAAACCCTCCATTAATTATGGGAAATCTTCCTCTCCCTCACTCCCACTTTAATGATTTCCAATACATGTTAATAAATGAATTTAACCTCTTCTAATTAATGGGTTGACCTTCCCATTTAAATAATTATATGTGGTGTCATGAATTCTTTTGAAATATTTTGAATTGGATAGCACCAATATAATTATAAAGAGCCTATTCTTTATTTTGAGGAATGGCTATTTTTTTGGATAGGCTTGGGATAATACACCTCCATTCATTCAAGGAAGAATGCCTCTGATGAAGAAGGACTTTATCCCTCGACGAAGAATGTTATACTATTCGAAGAACGCAAAGTCACCAACATCGTTTCCTCCTCGGACGCACCCCGATGTCCACAGAATTGATGCCCATTCTCTGTGATACCATTCCTGGAGATGCTCATCCTCCTCATCTCAATGATGTGCGTCGTCATTAATCAAGGTATGGGGATTATGTTCAATTTTTAAAGGATTAAAATTATTCCTCATTCGTCATTGAGTATCTTTGTTTTTCTATAGCCTATTGCAATCACCTGACACGGAGGCCGATGGAGCAAGGGTTTCCATCGCACACGAAAAGAAAAGCTTCGGCCAAGAGGGTCGTGGCAGAGGAAGGATGGCGTCGTCGTGCCATGCCGGGGACATGAATCCACAACTAGGGAATGTCGTGGAGGAGGAAGGCGGCGCCATCGCGCCGGCTGTGCGGAAGAAATCGCAGCCCGCATCGCGGGCCACTTCGGTAGGAGAACCGGTCGTCTCATCGGCCGGTTAGGTGGAGGAAAGTCGTGGTGCCAGGAGGGTGCCGCGCTAGAGAACCCGCGGCCCACCCGAGCGGGCCACTTGTGCCATGAAGGTTGGCTGGTTTTGGTCAGCTGGTTAGGGAGGGTGGCACCGCTTGGTGCTACCAGTTCGGGTAGCCGGGGGGCCACACCCACCACCAAAGACTGCTCGGCCCATTCGGGCCGAGCTGCACCCTATCGGGTTGGACCTTGTCCCGCCTTCCACCAGGTCGGGTTGTATTTCTTTAGTTCGGGCTGACACCCCATGCTGGGTTGGACCCGCCGAACTGGGTCGGACCGACCCACCAGTCCACTAGGCCTAACGGGACGAGCCCGTACGCTTAAATGTGAATATCTTCACGACAGTGCGTCCAATCGACGCACTGTCTGCAGAACTAGGACCCTCGTGACTAAGTGGCCCTTTTTATATACTCTAAGTGTGTTTTGGACGGCTATGGAAAAATGGACGAGATGGTTCGAAACCGAAACCAACCGGGCCATCAAAGTGGAAATGCTTATAACAAAGGACAGGACGTCTGATTGACATGTCGTCGACTACGTCGGATTCCTCTTGATGATACGAAACTTTTGTCCTACTCTACAGATGATTCGGATGTGGTTTGAGTATGTCCAGGTTTGATTGTACCCAAAATCCAACCGGGCCCCTAGAACGGAAATGCTAATAACTCCCAGATCGGGCATCTGATTGATGCGCTATTTCTGGCGTTGAGACCCCTATGATGAGGCAGACCCATGAGATACTTTCATGTGAGATTATGTGAAATTTGGAAGTATTGAGCAGTAGCTCTTGGAGAAGATCCTCCCAGAGATGAGCGTTTGTAGTATGGAGAACTTGTAGTTTGCTGAGACCTGATGACTGCTTGTCAAATTCGTTTCAAGGTGACTTGACTAGCTCAGTGGAGAGCGTTACTGTGTTCGGGTGACATACCCATTGCGGAGGAGCGCTACTATGTTGGTGCGGCAGACATGCGGTACTCGATAGAAGGAGTACCTCTGTAGGCTATTAGGGGGTGCGCTACTGTGTTGGGGCGGAAAATCAATGGCGGGAAGCGCTACTGTGTGGGGTTGACAGACCCGCGATACTCGATAGGAGGAGTACCTCATCAGTCTAAGGTTAGTGATTAGCACCTTGATGTTACGACAAGACTAATGTGCTCGATAGAGGTGGAGTTCTATAGCAGCCGTGTTTTCGATATTGTGAATAAAAATCTTGGTTGGAGCTGATTCAATGACCTTTGTGTTTTCCTCATGATTGATATGGGTTACTTGATAACTTAGGTATATGTACGGTCATATACCTAAGTAAAGGTTATCTGTGGAGATCTTTATTTTTGATTTATCCTTCTTGGATTTTGTGAGACCATGAGGGTCTCGGGGCCCCTACTGAGTATCGTTATACTCACCCCTGCATAGTCTTTGCCTGCACCTCATTGTGTTGGATAAAAACGATGGACCGCACTGACCGAGGTAGAGTGTACAAGGACTAGATGGTACCAAGAGGTGGACACTCGGCATGACGGCACACAAAGCGGACCGATAGACGCAGAGTGCTGAGGAGGACATCTGTACCTACCCTTCAGTAGGAACTCGGAGGACGATCCTATAGCTGCTTCACCATTCAGCTGTTGTCTTTTCAGTTGTACTTTTCTTTCAGTTATAGTTGTACCTTTCTATGGGGCTTGTATTTCCACTCCCTTTGTAATTTCAGCACACTTGTTATACTACTTTACTTAGTGTTTCCTTCTACTTGTTCTCTGGTTCTGTGAGTTTACATTTTAAAAAGGAAATACCTTCCCAGTTAAAGGGATTTACACCTTTGGTGCTAGTATCCAGCCCCTGGCCTTTGGAAGGCGGGCTTGGGGTAGTTACGACACGGGCCCAGGGGGACTGATCGGGACAAATTGGTATCAGAGGAGTCAGTTCTACCACAAAACATAGGACTCTGAAATTTTCTTTTATATGAAAAAATATTGTTACATGAACATAGTGTGGTTTTCAGTTCAGGGAGTCCAGTGTTGGTGTGGGGGCCGATGTATCCATACACAAGGACCCTAACTTCTGATTTCCTACACAGTGCACAAAAACACTGATTGCGTGTGTGTTTTCAAAAGTTTTCATTAAGTCAGCTCAAACCAGGTCAGCTCACCCGGTATAGTCTTTTGACCATGTCACATCTGTTTCTTTCAGGATGTCGTCACCCAGTCAGTCAATGTGGGTTCTGAGTAGAGAGCACGATGGTAGCCCACCGAGCATCGAGGCCACAGTGCAGGGCCCCATCACAGCAGAGGCACCAGCGGTACCATTACCTGCTGGGTTACCGTTATCACCAACCCCAGCAGCAGAGGGTGTGTGCTGCTTGAGCATGTTTCACGGGTTCCTGCGACAGAGTCCTCTGAGGTTTCGATGCAAGTCAGACTTTCAGACGGCTGGGTACTGGTTAGAGTTTATAGCATAAGCTTTCCACAAAGCATGGACACCCACTGACTTGATGGTGTACCTAGATGTTCGTCTCTTTCAGGAAATAGTTGAGAGGTGGTGGAGCCAGATGCTCTAGTTTTGCGACAATATGACCTTCACCTGGGGAAACATTGAGGGTTTTTTCAGGGTGGAGTTTATACCAGCGACTCTACACTCTGAGCATGCTAAGGAGCTACTTACCTTGCCATAGGGTTTTCTATTAGTAGACGAGTCATCTGTAGGCAGTAGACAGATGACGCAGAGGTTCAAGAGGACCAGAACTACAGGTGGATGACTGTACGACTCAGGATCAGTAGTGTGGGGAACCCAGGGTGGAGTCAGAGCCAGGAAACCAGGAACGGATAGTGTTTCTCCTGCGGTAGGTTTGGTCACATGGCATGTGACTCTCCGACTCCCCACACAGTTGATCCACAGGCGTTGGAGGAGCCACCGAGACAGATGCAGTGGCGGAAGCATTATCATCAGCCAAGCAGTGGACAAGGCGGTGGAGCTCTAGAAGCAGGTGGAAAGGAGCGAGACTAGTTCCAGGCATTGAGGTCCTAGTTCGTGATGCTTCTAGCTTTGTAAATGTCATTGTTGTGGTTGATTTTTGTCTTTTTACTTTGAGCTGCAGTAATAAAAGGCACATATCATTGTGACTTTTACTTCCGTGCACTTTTTGTATGGTTGATACTAAGAGGTTCTAGTTAAAAATTAAGACTTTACCCTCACTTTTAAGATTTCTACTAGAGGAGACCCAGTAACCACATATTGATGCTGAAAGTGTGACTCAGCCCTTGGAGACGAGAGCAACGGTTCGATCTATTAGTAGAAGCGTAGAGGCCTTATGACATCAACCATGGCATGAATTAGTATTGTTCATGTTAGGATAGACTATATTAAGAAATAGATGTGGTTCATCCAGGGGATGAGACCATATTTGTCTTTTCGGCAAAGGAGAGATCTTAGCAGCTCTTACAGATCATAGGCGAAAAAGGGTGATCATCGACCGACTCACCATGTCGGCCCACTTCCAGATGATTAGGGAGTAGGGCTTAGTAGAGAGCCCTGGACGCCTCTATGTACAAGAGAACATACGGCTTTATGGTGTGCCATTGATGATCGTCCCCGATCTAAATGTAACCTTACGAAGCACTCTATGGCCGACCTAGTAGATCACCTCTGTGCTGGACTGACCTAGGGGTGTCAGCACTTGTAGGATTATAGATGGTACATGATATGATGGAGAAGGTGTAGATCATCTAGGAGCGGATGAAGACTGCACAGAGCAGGCAATGTCTTATGCTGATAAGAGACGGATACAACTACGGTTCGAGGATGGTGACCACGTCTTCCTATAGGTCTCACCTCGACGAGGTCTGTGGTGATTTGGCTGGGGTGGCATGTTATCTCCAAGTTTCATCGGACCATTCCATGCTCTCAGAAGATTAGATGAGGTGTCTTACTACCCGGGTCTTCTACCTCAGTTGCACCAGGTGCATGATGACTTCCACATATCTCAGCTGAGGAGATACTTGCACAACCCAACCTACATCATCAACCACGGGGAGCTGGACATCGATTACGGGGAAACGTTTATTGATGTCCCGGTGGAGATTGGGGATCGACAGAAGTGGGTCCCACATAGACGGTTGATTCCTCTGGTGTGAATTCGTTGATAGCACGGGAACCTCTTGGGGAGCACTTGGGAGCGGGAGGCATAGATGCGAGCTCAGTATCCCCATTTGTTTTCCTAGTGTGACTTGTAGCATTACAGGGACATAAAGCCCTGAGGTGGGAGTAATGTAAAGAACCATAATTTTCAAGGAATTTTTTTTCATAATTATTTGGAATTTTACGAATCTGTAGCCTTTGACGGCACTTGTTTCTGAAACCCGGTGTGCCGGGAATCAATTTCCAAAGTTTTGTTTGGGTATGTTCAGTAAATATATGTGTGGGTTTTTCTATCTTATGAACTGGTTCTCAGAATTGAAATCTGAGGAAACCGATGAACTCACAGCGGCAATAATAGCGTAATGGGACCTTTACCGCATTTGTGTTTTATGCAGTTTGAGAGTTGATTTTTGGGGAAATTGGAAATAGTTGAATAAAATTGTTTGAACAATTTTATATCTATGAAAGTTATTTCCCTCCCATGGGTAGTTATTGGTGGGGCCCACACCCATCCAACTTCCCATTACTGGATATTTGGGAGGTGGGGTCCACATGAGCCCCAACCTTTCATCTCCCATAAATATCTTCAACCCCACCCTCAATTAACTCCTCTTCCTTTATTGTGGGAACCCCCCCCATTAATTATGGGAACTCTTCCTCTCCCTCACTCCCACTTTAATGTTTTCCAACATATGTTAATAAATGAATTCAACCTCTTCTAATTAATGGGTTAAGCTTCCCAATTAAATAATTATATGTGGTGTCATGAATTATTTAGAAATATTTTGAATTTCATGGCACTAATATAATTATAGAGAGCCTATTGTTTCTTTTGAGGCTTGGCTATTTTTTTTGGAAAGGCATAGGAAAATACATCGTTCTTTTTTCGACGAAGAACTCCTCCGATGAAGAAGGACTTTCTCCCTAGATGAAGAACCTTCTATGATTTGAAGAACACGAAGCCACTAATGTTGTTTCCTCCTCGGACGCACCCCGACATCCACAGAATTGATGTCCGTTCTCTGCGATGCCATTCTCCACGATGCTCATCTTCTGCGGTTCGACGACATGTGACATCATTAATCGAAGTAGGGGGGATTACGTTCAATTTTTAATGGATTAAAATTGTGCCTCATTCATTGTTGAATATCTTTTTTTGTCTTCAGCCTATTGCAATCACCTAACGCGGAGGGTGCGGGACAAACTAACACAGCCCGATGACCCTCCGTTGGATCTTGATTAATTTTTTTTGAATTGGTGACCGGAGGTGGAATGCGGAAGGGGTCGGCGGTGCAAGGGGTGTCATCACACACACAAAGAAAATCTGCAGCCAAGTAGGCCGCGACGGATGAAGCACGGAGCCGTCACGCCGTGTCGGGGATGTGAAGCCGCGGCTAGGGCAGGTCGTAGAGGAGGAAGTCGGCGCCGTCACAAAGGCTGTGCGGAAGGAACTGTAGCCCGCTTCGCGTGCGTCTTTGGTAGGAGAACCGGCCGGCTCGTCAGCCGTCCGAGTGGAGGAAATCTGTGGTGCCAGGAGGGTGTCATGCTAGAGAACCTGTGGCCCGCCCGAGTGGGCCGCTTGTGCCAAGAAGTTCGGCTGGTTTCGGCCGGCCGGTTAGGGAGGGCGGTGCCACTTGGCACAACTGGTTCGGGCAGCCAGGGAGCCACGCCCCCTGCCACACACTGCTTGGCCCATTTAGGCCAAGCTGCGGCCGGCTGGGCTGCACCTACCATCGATTCAGGTCATGTTTCTTTAGGCTGGGCCAACACCACATTCCGGGTTGGACCCGCAGAACCGGGTCAGACCAACCTACCACCCCACTGGGCCTAACGGGTCGGGCCCGTATGCTTAAATGCGAATATCTTCACGATTGTGTGTCTGATCTATGCACTGTCTACTAGAATGGGACCCTCATGATGAGGCATTCCTTTTGCAATACTGTAAGTGAGTTTTGGACAACATGGTAAAAATGCCCGGGTTGGATCGAAACTGAAACCAACCGGGCCCTCAGAGCAAAACTGCATATAACATAAGGACTAGATGTCTGATTGACGTTTCATCGACTATATAGGATTACTCTTGATTATAAGGACCTTTTGGAATACTCCACACAAGATTTGAATATGGTTTAAGTATGGCCAGGTTGGATTGTACCCAAAATCCAACCGTCCCCTGTAACAGAAATGCTAATATCTCACAGATCGGGCGTCCGATTGACGCGTTGTCTCTTGTGTTGAAACCCCTATGAAGAGGCGGTCTGATGAGATACTTCCATGTGAGATTATGCGACACTTTGAAGTATCAACTAGTAGCCCGTGGAGCGGATCCTCCCAGAGGCGAGAATACAGAGTACAAAGACCATATAGCTGGCTGAGAGCTGATGACTGTTTGTCCGATTCGATTCAGAGTGACTTGACTATCCCAGTGGGAAGTTCTATTGTGTTGGGAGAGAGACACATGGAGGAGGAGAGCTTCTGTGTTGGGGAGGTAGACCCGTGGTTATCGAAAGGAGGAGTGCCTCCGTAGGTTATTAGCGGGTGCGCTACTATGTTGGGGCGGAAGACCCATGGCGGGAAGCGCTACTGTGTTGGGGCAACAGACCCGCGGTACTCGACAAGAGGAGTACCTCAGTAGTCTAAGGTTAGTGAGTAGCTCCTCGGAGTCACGATAGTCCTACTATGCTTGACAGAGGAGGAGTTCTCCAGAAGCCGTGTTTTCGACATCGTGAATAATAATCCTGGTTTGAGCTGACTCAATGACCTTTGTGTTTTCCTCATGATTAAGATGGGTTACATGATAACTTAGGTATATGTATGGGCATATAACTATGTAAAGGTTATCTGTTGAGATCCTTGTTTTTGGTTTATCTTTGATGGATTTTGTGAGACCTTGAGGGTCTCGGGGTCCCTAATGAGTATCGTTATACTCACCCCTGCACAGGCTATTCCCGCACCTAGTTGGGTTGGATGCAGACAATGGACATCGCTGACTGATGTAGAGTGTATGAGGACTAGACGGTACCTGGAGGTGGACACTCGGTGTGAAGGCACATGGAGCGGACCGATAGACGTGGAGTGTTAAGAAGGAAATTTGTACATACCCTTCAAGTAGTAACCTGGAGGACGATCCAGGAGCTTCTTCACCATTCAGTTGTTGTCTTTTTAGTTATACTTTTCATTAAGTTATAGTGGTACCTTTCTGTTGGGATTGTATTTCTGACCCCTTTGTACTTTTAGCAGACTTGTTATACTACTTTATATAGTGTTTTCTTCCACTTGTTCTCTGGTTGTGTGAGTTTACATTTTATAAAGCCAATGCCTTCCCAGTTATAGGGATTTACGCCGTTGGTGCTAGTCGTCATCCCCTAGCCTATGGAACGCGGGCGTGGGGTAGTTACGACACGTGCCCTAGGGGACAGGTCATGACATTTTTAGTCATTAGATGTTATATAATGACTTTATTGACCATATTTGACCTACAAAAAGTTTTTTTTGACGCATAATCCAAATTTTGTAAAACATCCACCGTAAACTAAATTTGTTATGTGGTTGTATATAAAATTTTAATTACTAAAATAAATGTTATTATAAAAATGAAAATGGTTCTAAAACATCTAAATAATGGACATAATTTAGTTATTCGAGAATGTAAATAAATACTGGGAAATTTGGACATAATGTAAGCGATTTTTTCTCAATCTACAATTCATTGAAACTTATTTATTTTTAGGAAGATTTTTTATTTTATAATGTGTATATTCATCACATTCACAATTTTTATCATGAATATATTTATTCTAATGAAATTTGATATTTTATTTAATTTTATTGATTCAAGTTTTTTATAATTAGAAGGTTTCAATGTTGGGTGGGGCAGTTTGCAATGTATCATGATTATATTCCACCAGAAAAATTATAATTACCATTAATTTAAATTTGAGTTAATTGTGTGAAAATTGTCTAATAATAGATTTAAGTATCCTCTATTATGTATATTAATGATCTATTTTTGGTATTATTACAATTTTTTCACTCTTTAGTACTCAGGTGTTTCAGAAAATGTTTTCTACAAAACTCAGCTTTAATTATCACATTTTTTGTCAAAAATATTTTATTCAAAAGTTATTAATAATGTTTTTAATGATTTAAAAATGAGCTAAAGAAGAATATTTTACACTTTTTATAATTTACCCATGGTTTTAAGATAATCATCAAGTCTCTTTTTGATCATGTCATGAATATATCATTTTATCATGCAAATGACTTGTTTATTTACCTTGTATAGAGTTTATGGATTTACCCACAAACATTTCTTCGAGGAATCCATTTCATGATTAAAAGTATAATTTTAAAAAATGTTTTAAAATATATTTCTCATAGAAATTTGTTTTTATTTCTTTTTTCAAAATAAAATATATATTTTACTCAATAATGACAATAAAAATATCATATTTCTAATAATTAATGAAAAACCGTATTATTTCTTATAAAATTGAGATATGTTATATTGATTCCATATTTAGTCTTCCTTTTAATGGCCTATGATTTATGTTTCCTTGTATAATATTTATATTCACATCCATGAATAATTTTAGTCACCAAGAAATATTAAATTTCATATTATTATATGACATTTAATTATTCCAAAATTTCTATAATATTTTTCATTAAAATGATTATTTCTAAAACTGTATAGAAATTTTCTTACAAAATTTATGGTGAATGATATTTTTTTAATTTTGGTATATATCTGTAAATGAATATACATTATTCAATATTGATATTTGATATGACATATATTTTGTGCAATGTGAGGAATTATTAAGACTAAAAGACATGGGTTGGGGGCCAATTAAAGAATTACTCTAGGGTTTGGGACCTATCCATGTAATCCCCTAGATGTATTGGTTCTCTAATGAGACAATATTAGATAGAGAGAAACCATTAGTTATTTTATATAAATAATTTATTTGCTGCCACCTATAGTTCTAAAATTTGTAGTAGATAGATGTTTATAGTAGATGGTTTCATGTTTCATATACATGACATCTAATTAATAAGCATTTCCATCATATAAATTCAAGTCATCAATGTTATAATACATGATTTTTTCATATCAAAAAATCTAACAAGTAATTTCATTCTCAGTTTATTGATTAAATGGAATGTTTCTTTAGCTTCATAACCTTCAATGTTTATTTTTCCTTCTCTAGATATTTTAATAGAATGTGATTCCATTTATTTACCTTGACATTTGATTATTAAATTTGATTCATTATTTCATCCATTGTACTTTACCCATACTAAGCATTTTAGAACATAATTTTTCTATTTCCCTTAACTATGAATCCAATAAGTGAACTAAGAATTATATGTAAGGATACAAAATACAAAATATATTTATTGTCATCAAATGAAGAAAAAAATTATATTGTAATAATTGTATTTATTTAAACTATAGTAATCATATATGTATTTTTTTACCAATAATACTAAACACATTAGTCCTTTGGGACATTATTTACTTATATCTTAAGACAATGTAATGGAAGTAGGCACCAAATTTTAGATCTGATGGTCTGGTATCTACTACTATTATAGATCCATATCCAATTTTTGTATCCATAAAATTATTTAATATCTGGTATAATCAGATAATCCCTTCCATAAAAAAATTAGGATTTTATCCTATACATTTAATTTATCCTTTGTGTTTTCATAAAAATTTCCTAATTATATTATACAATTTCTTATAAATTTTATTCTATAAGGAAAACTATTGTGAACAAATATTTTTATAAATAAATATTTCATATTTTGGATTAATGGTTAATACACTTCATAAATAAATGGACATGGACCATAAAATTTTAGTGTCATTGTAGACTACAAACCCAATCATCCTATTTGATGGAAGATCTTTAAAATATCCCATATTGATCTTCTTCTTAGACATAACATACGAATAAATTTTTTCTTTTTCCTAGAGAAAGAAATATTTTGAAAGGGATAACTCATATGATCAATAATGGTGTGAAAGGGATATATTTATAATAACATTAATATAAAATCCACATTAGGTTATGAGAACACGATATTAACATTTTAATGTCATACTTTACATAACATTGATCATAATCTAGAGCTATATGATAAAGAATGGATGTTATTAAGGAATTAATAATGAAGTAAATCAATGATCATAAGTATGAGGGAATAACGTTGATAAATGAATGGCAAAAAATGTAATCATGTATCATTGTGAACTTTTATAACTAAAAACTAGACTACTCATTATATTAAAGATGTTAAATCGGGACATTGAATAAACATTTGTAAATGAATCTGGGTCCATACATAACCTTATTGAAATGAATTTATGTCCATTAATAACCTAATGAACATGAAACTAGTTCTAAAAATAACCATATGGACATGAAATAGGGTCCATATGTGACATTGAGAACATTAAATTTATAATTCTTATCTCAGATCAATATATCGATGAGATAGTGGGGGTGAATCAATGATATATTTTTCTTATATGTTTTCTTCATTTTGAATCAATCATATCCTCGTGTTAATGATTTAGCGCTTTTGTAAAATCTATACAATTAAACTTCAATATGAACACAAGTATTTACAAGGTTTAATACTCATAAAATAGTAGCTATGTCCTTGACATGATTTGTAAACAATTCAATAGCACACATTAAAATGAAGAAAAAAAACATTTCCATGGGTAAAACAAGTAGGATATATGGTTACACTTGTGCTGAACTAGTATCAATGAAATATTGTTTGTTCTTCAACTAGGATGAATGATTTAATGAATGTTTGTGTAATAAGTAATGAATAATTAATCAATTTGTTCAAAATATTTTATTGTGATTCCTTAAGAACTTCCATTATAAGACAGTGAAAACAAAATTATTCACCTTCCTAACTAGAAGTACGTAGAAACAAAAATTTTGATCATTTTTATGAAAAATTAGTCTCCATGAATAGTTTGATTCCTTTTTCTGGTTATTCAGTCAAAAAAATATATGACATATAATACGGTGGAAACTATTTTGAACCATTTCAATAATTCCCAATAAACCTATATCTATTGGATTGAGCTAATCTGATATCTTATGAATACTATCCAACCTTATTCTTCTTATATTTGTATAGTATTCTAAATATATCATTCTCTAGAATCTATATTCTCTATTCTCAAAAAGTTCAATGGTTTCACTCTATCCCATCACACATGAGTAGTCCATGTGTCCAAATGTACAATGTAATTTGATCTATTTATGGAAGATCAAAAATTTATTTGTCTAGGAAACTAATAATGCATTCCCACAAAAGAAAATTTCTGAAACGTGAAATTTATTTTCATTTTGACATCATATTTAACTATTTTTTTAACTGTTCTTGATTCATCTCTAACCTTCTAAAATATTCTCTAGACTTATTCCTTTTTTGACCTTCCTATCATTTCATCAGTTTCATTATATGGTCACTATGATGATCCTTCATTATGGTGGAATCATGTTGAAAAATAAATACCTTATCCTTATAGAGGACAATTTTAATATTTGAAATATTTCACATTACAAATATATTTACCAACTAAAAAAACTCCTTTGAAAACACTTTATCACTCCTTCAGAGACACATTGTAAATGGTTAAAAAAAATACCTTTTACAAACACTTCTAAAATAATGTTCAATCAAGTATCATTTTCATCTTATACGCAAATGAAAAATCATGTGAATGTTGATGTATTGGTGTCAGTATATATATCATGGATTACTCTATAATTCAATTCAATTTATCAACATCACTTCTGTTATGATGAATCCTAACCCACTTTTGATACAAGAATTAGTACTTCTATTATTTATCTATTTATTTAATTATAACAAAAAAATTTGTGAAAAAAGTTCACTACATAGAAGAAAATTATCCATTTGATCAGTCACTAACTTTCTTACGTACATATTTCACAAAATTATCTACTTTATTATCTATATCAATAAGAATTAATTCTTCTAATGGATTTATTGAATACCATGATCGATAGACCACATAGCTAGTACATTATAAACTCTTTACCCTCCCCAACTTTTATTCCCTCATAGACTTCTTATTATGTCATGAATCATTCATGACTTTAAAGACAATAGGAATGGTATAAAATCACTTTATATAATGTCACTAAAAAATCAACCCCACATTAATTAATATTGTTGGTATACTGTGATTCTTATTTGAATTATGATATTTGAGAAATACAGAACAAAAAAATCACCCGATTTAAACTAGAAGGTTGGCCATCATTCCATCTCTTCAAAACATGTTAATAAATAATCTTTCATAACAAAACTGTGTATGATGAACATTCCTAGAAGAACTGAGTCCAATATGACATTTTTATCAAAACCCAGTCCTATTTTCTGGTTAATTAACATTATGTATTTGTTTTTTCCAATCAAGAAAACAATAAATGTAATTTGTTGGAATTTTGTAATAATATGAAGTCCAGTTTTATTATAAACGTAAATCCTTTAAAACATTTATTCTGATCATCATACTATACAATGAAATGTCTTGGAATTTCATAAAAATAGTGTGTCTGATCTTCTATCACATTTAAACCATTTTTATTAATTTATGATCAAAACATACAAATTATTTTGATTTCGTTTTCATGGAAACAATATACAAAACAATCAAAAAAATCTTTTATCATCAAAAACATATTACAACAACTTGGCCATAAAAAT
Organism: Viscum album; assembly: GCA_963277665.1. Classification (NCBI taxonomy): domain Eukaryota; kingdom Viridiplantae; phylum Streptophyta; class Magnoliopsida; order Santalales; family Viscaceae; genus Viscum; species Viscum album. Next base: position 1,561,448,028 of record OY728157.1, on the reverse strand, counting down.
CCTCTCCTTTTGATTTTTATATTAATTAAGGTTCATAAATCACTAAAATTTGTAACCTTATGATATAAATTAGTTACAATCAATTTTAAGCTGAAATGACGTAACTCATTATTGGAAGAAAGAATCATTGACAACAAAACCATGTTGTACAAAAGTAGTGAAATAAAAAAATATTCAACTTTTAAATAAGACTTGTATTTCACCATTAACCAATTATCTGAAACAATAAACTTCTTCAACTATTAATGATTTATTTTATTTCACAATTCAAATTTGTTTGAACTTTTAAAATGTTTCCTACAACCACTCAAACATAATCTTAAAATATTTCACAGAATTACTTGATGAGTTCGTAGCATACCCACAACTCCCCCAACCTACGTTCTTCCTTAAATTGTCTTTCATATATCAATAGATATTTTATTAAAAATGTATCCCACGTGAAAACATTATAAGATTATAAGATGATAGGGGTGACAAACACATGTACCAAAACCTTTATAGAGAATATGGGTTAACACCCATCCTCAACCTCAACATGAAAAATTCTTCCATAGGTAATGGTTTTGCAAATATAGTATAAACTTGTTTTGATGTAGGAACAAACTCCATATTTAGTTCATTCTTATTCACATGATTTTTTATGATATGATAATTGATTTCAATATGTATTTATTGATAAAATTTTAATGGGTTTCTTGGAAGGTTGATGAAAATATGAATATCACATCCTAAGAGAAAGGGTAACATTACTTTTAAATGTAACTCATCCAAGTATTTACCCACATAAGTTGGGTAATAACATGTCTAAAAGCAATATAGTCATCTTTTATCAAAGAAATTTTTACATTATTTTGCTTATTATTATTACAAGTTATAGAACTTTTTTCTTCAATGAAAAATCTAATAGATGTGGATATTCAATAACCAATAATTACTTCCAAATAGTATATTTGTAAAAAAAATCAATATTTTATGAGCTATCAAAACTGATTCCCAAACATTTTGATCCCTTGATATATCGTAGAATTATTTTCCCAGCCAACATCTATTATACTTTTAGAGTTCTATAGAATCATGAACATAATGTAACAGCATAAAAAATTTGTTTTATTTTTTTAATCAAATACAAAAAACATCTCATTAACTTCCAAGACTATTTAGATTAATATATCTTCCTATTTATATGTATTGTAAACATGGGTCACATTAAAATTTGTGTAGAAACTGATTTCAAATATACCATGAGAAAGTTATTATGAAATTCCATAACAAAGTTTTTTGGAGAACAAAATATGTTTTCCTTTTTTGGTATAATTTTAAACTAGGAAAGTATTTAATTTCACATTTAATAGATAATCCTAAAATTGTTTTCATTTATTTAGAAAATGAGTCACTTGTTATTTCACTACACCAGCGGAGATAATATCATTAACATAAAAAATTATAATGAGAGAAGACTCCTAATTTTATTTGATGTATAGATTACTATCATATATTCCATTATTGTATTTAATCATCCTTAAGCAAGTATTTAATTTGGAATACCAGTCCCCTAGGGAATTCATTATCCCATACATGGATTTATTCAACTTAAAAATATATCTTTCATCCTTCCTGATAATAATTCCACATGGATTTTCAATATAAAATCATTCATCAAGACCTCCATTTAGAAATGTAGACTTAATATCTGAAATATTATTTAACTTCATTATCCAAAAAAATAATGAAATGTTTATATATTTTTATAAAATTTATACAAGAAAAATGATCTCATCTAAATCAATGCCATCAATCCATTGGTAACATTTGTACACTATCCTTGATTTTTCTTATCACTTGACCATCATAATTTAACTATTTCTCGAACACCCACATTGATCGACAAATTTTTTATCATTTTTATGTATGAATTCCCATGTATCATATTTCAAAATCTGATATAGCTCTTCATTCCAAGCATTATTCCATTACGGACGCTCAAAAGAATTATTCAAATATTTTGTCTCAACATTTGAGTATGAATAATTATCTATAATAACTATTGGTTTTACGCTTTTTAGAAACTTGTTATGTCGATCACAAGTAAGATTTTGATATTTCAATTGCATTCCTCATCATAGGATAAAATTTTAGAAATTCATCCCCACCACTGAAAATAGAGGAGTACAATCATTCTTCATCTATGGGATTAAAATTGTTTGCATTTGCATCAGATCATTTAAAAAATTCATTCATACCTTTTATCTATCTCTTCAAAACATTATTGTGACACATCAACCTTAAATTTTTAACTAACATTAAAACTAATATATTAAGCTAAACATTATATTTCATTATTTATGAATTTGTATCCTCTTGATTTTTTATAATAGCCATGAAATTTCCTATATTCACCGAACTGAACATAAATTCCTATGATTCTATCTTTTTCTTTATGATGTAGTGACTCCCAAATACACTAGACTAGTTCAATCATATATTTTTTTAATAAAACTTTTTCTATAGAGTCATATCATAACTCATCCAAGAGTAACATTGGTTCCAAATATAAACATATATCATTATAGATTTCCTCTAAAATTAAAGATAAATACCATATTCTTGTAACATGGTACACCCCATTTTATATAATTTTAGATTCTTCCACTTTGAAAAAACATTTTTGTGAATGGTGAACTAACCAAACAAATAATTCCATGTATTTATGATAAATTTTGAAATATTAATTCTTAGAGTAAAAAAAATTAGTTCTCCACATCTTCATAGAATAAATTAATTCCATCTAAGTTTTTCTCTAGAAACAATTAAACATATTCAGATAATCTTAGTTATATTTCAAAACCATAACACAGGTAATACATGTAAAGTCATCAATTAAAGTATTGATTTAATTATATTTATGATTTTATTTTTTTCTTATTAGATAAAATTTTTTATAATTAATATGTTCAAGGGTTGTGGTTCAAATTGTCGAAATTTTCATTTTCTTATAGTTTGTAATAATATATTTCTAAAAAATACGAAACACCAATTTCATTTACATGACTTAATAGTAATTTCATGAACATTATATCAATATGATAAATTTCTTATTTTATCTGACACATATATACCATACGTTCATTTCAAAACTATTTTTCTTCAATAATTCTTAGGTAACATTAGTTTTTCACTTTACCAACATGTAACATGTTTACTTCTATACATTGGTCTCTTGTAATAACTTTTATGTCTTTTTATATTTTGAAATCAAACCAATATTTTTTGGAATCATCTTTATTACCAAAATAAAAATTAAATGTTTTTTTCAAAATGATTTGTTTGAACCCGTCAATAATAAATTCTTTCTTGGAATTAAAAAAATTTTCCCCATTAATATAGGATCCAACACCTTTGATTCTAAGGGATTAATCATTTCAAAATTCTGTTATTCCAACATTGAATTATTTCATATTCTAAAAAAATAATGTCATCGCTAATGTGAAAAAAGTACCCACTGTCCAAGATCTAGGGTGGTTTTCCATTTGTATCATCAATATTTATTTCTAAAATAAAAGGTATTTCTTTTACTTAATTTTTCATCATATATAGCTTATATGAATTTTGATTAACATTTGGATGTGATGTTATCAAAATATGAAATCCTTTTGTATGATTATTTTGATGTTCACATATTTCAAAAATATTTTACAATAGTTTTAATATATTTTCATCATTTAAAAAATCATTCTCGAACTTCTTCAAAACATCCTTCATAGATTTATTCCTTAAATATGATTGAATACCCATCTATAATTGCATTATATTTATCATGGAAGAATTTGTGTATTTTTTCTGAATAATGAAATATTCCTAGAATTCAAAAATCCACCACAATACCAATAGTACCCTTTGAATGAATAATTTATTCGATAACTTCCTTGCTATATTGAATTGTGTGCATGTTTCCCATAAAAATTTGTATATTTCATATAATAATATGTTTTAGTCCCAAAATTTATGCCATCGGCTAGAATATTATTCTTCAAATATGCTTTCATCTAAAATATATCATTAATAGTAAATGAATCTTGCAAAGAATTATTATAATCTTTTGACAGAACTATAAAATGGAGCTACTGCCATAGACCTACTACCATATTTTTAAAATCGTGGATATAGGTCATTGTAGACACGATTCTGTGGCCTATAGCCAAGGTTTTAAAACTGTGTCAATATACCTATTTTTTCTGGCTTATATCCACAGTTTTTATTAATTACATCAGTCACATATAAAACAAATTACATTTTTAGAAATTGGAACTGGGAAAAACCAATAAAATAGAATTGAAAAAATGGGAATGTGTGGATCTCCCCAGTTTACTACAATAATCACCCCCACATTAAATTCAATAGAAATGAAACAAAACATTAATAAACTAATCATCATATTTTCAAATAAAAATATAATATCAGGGAAGAATTAGTTATGAATTTGGGGTGAGGGAATGAATCAGAATTTCATTGGTAAAATAGTAGATCTGACCATTCAAATTCGACCATTATATAACTTTTGGCCATTATAAACATTGTAAATTATACCATGATTTGATAATTTAACCATTATAATTAGTTTTTATCATTACTTATGAAAATTTATAATTGATATAAAGAGGAGAATCGATGGCCACATGTGGTATAGTTGTACTGTATGAATCCCATTTTTCTGAACATGGGAGGGAGGTAGTGTCCCTATGGTTCTCCCTTTTAAAAATCCTAAAAAAAATTCAAACACTATAACTTGAACGAAATATCCTATTATAGAAGTTCATGTTATAAGATATTAAAACCTGGTTTATTTTATCTGAGTCGCCCCATGAACCTATCACCATCACACACCTTACCCGTAGGAAATGTGTGGGTATAATAAGGGGTTAAATATCCAAGCCATAGTTACATAAAGTGAAAATTAGTCTGTATAAATATAATATTTCTTCCATAATTTCTTCTTAAAAATTGTATTCTTAATAATATATATTTTTAATTGATATTAATTTAAGAAATTGATTTTTGGATGCAAATAAAATATATTTGAATTTTTTAAGAAACTATTTAAAATTTTATTACTAACACTAGTATTATGAATAATTGTTTTTTCAAATATTATTTATAAAAAATGGAACTTAAATATAAATTACAAAATAAGTTTATAATGGCCTAGGATATTTTTAATAAGCATCGTAAATTCTATTATTCTTTAAAAAGTTCAATTTTTAAATAAATAATAATTTTTATAGTTAAAATATAAAATTTTATTATTTTGAGAATTAATCTAGAAAAGTAATCATTATATTTGAAATTATCAGGTTGATATTATGATTTTTAATATAAGAGAATTTTTAAAAATCCTTTATTTATTGGTGAATTTTAAAAAATATTGTCTTAAGGTTATTAAATAATTTATGAAATAATATTTGATTCATAATGATTTAATAATTACTTTTACACAATCCAAGACCTAAAATATTCTATTTTATTAATATTATGAATTTTAATATATTTTAGTCATTTTCGAAAACTCTATGTGACATTTAATTGACAAAATAAGAAAATTGGATTTATAAAAACATTACTTTGGAGATTCATTACTCTTATATAAAAATATAATTATTTAAAAAATGAATATGGGGGATGAAAAAATATAAAATTTTACCTAAATTTCCAAACACATGATAAAAATACATTGTAAATCTAATGAATTTTCATTTTAGAAAACCATGATTTCCAATACATATATTTGTGATTTAATAAAAAATTCCACCACTTCACTTATATATACATACCTATTTAAAAATTTAAATTAATTCCCAATAAAACCTCTATAATTTTCATGATATTTTGAATCCCAATTATTTTCCCAAAATCATCCTCAAACTCCAAATGATCCATACACATGTTTTTGGAACTAATATTTAGTATAAGTGAAATCTCAACTAATATCTTCCATTCGAGTTCACTTTTCTTGTCTAATGTATTATAATATCAAAAATAACATCAGTTTTAAACATTCTATTATACCATTTTGTTAATGGGAGAATTTAATGAAATGTTATACTCTTGTACCATTTCATTTTAAACTTTTCTAAAACCATGTTTTTTACCCATAATGCTGCTGAATTTTCATCTCAAATATTCACCTTTTATATAATAAATTATGTTTTCGTATTAATTTCAATACCTAAAAAACTATTCTATTCAATGGTTATTAAACTATTTTTAATATATCAATAAAAATTTCTAGATTTATATATATTAAACCATTTTTCTATTCTTGTATTAAAAATGGAACATTAATCATGTCTTTAAAGTATTTTGTATTCAATAATTTTATATACAAAACTCACTCTTTATTCATTAGGAGTTATTAATATATTTATTTTTTATGTACCACACATGAAATAATGACAAGTGAAGGGTTAACCATGATATAACTCTATTGAATTGGGTAAAATATAAATCTAAAAAGATTACATGTTTTACGATACCTGGTTATGTAGACATGCTAATATTAAATTATGACACCTTGGTTATAAAACATGCTGATATTTTTTTGAATGTCTTATTTATATGTTTCATCCTCATTTTCATGTTATGATTCATGTTCATATTATTATTTTATATCTATTTCTCATTATTTATAATTATCTATCATGTTATTATTGATATGTCTCTTGATCTCATACTATATGTATCACTTGATTATTCCATTACATGGATTCAACCTCACCCCTTCCCATTGATGCATGTCCCTAAAATATAAGATGCATTAAACATAACATTGGTTAAACCCAATAATATGTCGTAAAAGTTGATTTTGAAAAACGATTTATGATTTCTTGTATTTTGAACATTATTTCGATGAACCTAAACTTAAATGATCCTCTATTTGTACCATGTAATGAGAAGTGACATAATAATAAAGTTGGGATGCTATAATTTTCCTAAAAGGGAGGTTTAGTTATTTTTGGATATTAATAATTTATTACTTTAGGAAGAACACTAGGTACATGTATAAATATATATAAATATATTGGTATTTCAGTGTAGTTTTAAGTAAGTTATTTCTGGGAAAATTAATCCTTGTCTATAAATGATTAAGTAGACGTGGTTATGGCATAGTTGTACCTTGGTGTAACCCCAGAAAATACTAATTCGAGATTGAATTAGATATGAACGGGTCCCTTATTATGGGACATGATTCACTCCAAGATTAATACATCCCAAGGGTTATGTTTGGTTAATAAAAAACTTTTATAAACCATTATGAAGTATTAATAGAAAATATAATTGTTTTATGAAGTTATTGACTATATAATTATGCATGATGGTTAAGGAATAAAATAAAATTATAATTATAATGTTTTTAAATTTACAATGATTCTAACTATGGATTACTTTTTTTCTTGGAAATAGGATGAACTGTGTAAAAGATTTGTGGGACAAAGAATGCAGTGACATCATTCTAATAGAATCTATAATGGAAAACATGATGAGGAGGATGAAAAATGTATCTTCATATATGAATAATAAAATTAATCTTATAGAGACAACAAACTCACCTTGAAGGGAACAATATTCTATTAATACCTTTATTTTTTATCTACCACTTTCTATCAATGCATATACCAAACAAATGATTGTTGAACAACGGGTAAGACCTATAGAATATTTATTTTCATACTCTATTGTTCAATGCTAGTGAATTCCATCCTAGTAGTATAATGCATAGAAGGAGAATCTGATTAGTTATTCAAACTGAAAAAAACATTATGAAAATATGGGAGATGAATTCTATATAGTGGGAAGAATTCAGGGTAATATTATTCAATATAAATTTCTCTCGTTAAGTGTAAATGAAAATGGAGAAGAAATTATTAAAATAGAAAGATAAGGAACATGAATTCGTGGGAAGACATGAGATGAACATTACCAAAGGCATCCCTGGTCCTGCCAGTTGTGGTACTATCTTTAGAGACTCAACTAGTCAATGTCAGGGTTGTTTCTTTGTTGGATGTGGTCACTCTTCATCTCTGTAGGCAGAAATTCTCGGCATCATTCATGCTGTTGACTTTTCTCTTCAAAGAGGTTGGAAAAAGCTATGGATCGAAAGTGATTCAACCACTATTATACTTGCCATCTGGAATGGCAACATCCACCTAGTCTTGTCTCTCACCGCTCATTGGATGAACTGCCTTAATTTCCTCCATGGGATTGACTATATAGCTACTCATGCCTACCGTGAAGCAAATGCTGTTGCTGATGCTCTAGCCAACAATGGATTCCATCAAAGCATGACTTGGCTAGACGCTATTCCTTCTAACTTATTATATCTTTTTTATAGAGATGTTAAAAATCCCTTCCTGTCGCATCTTGTAATCCTTTTTTTCTTATCAATAAATTATGCATTGGTCTTTGACCAAAGCATTACCTTTAAAAAAAAGGATATGGCCTAAAAACATTACATAATCTTGAATTAAATGAATAATTAAAATTGAGGATATTTTTAGGATTAGCTATTTAGAGAATTAGGCAAATAACTATTATATATCATCTTGAACATTACATGTAGACACTACTACAATGTATCCACTTTTTCCTAAAATAAAAAATCATATAAAGAAACATGCCTAGTTCTATGTTTTAGACATCATGACTTTTCAATAAACCCATCCTAGACTTTATTCATCTTTTAGTCAGGTGGAATAAAATTTCAGAAAAATGAGAAGAGCATAAAAAGTTCAGTAAGGGTTATAAAATAAATAATAAAAACATTATCCCATCAATAAATAAAAAAAAAACAAAACCATACTTTTTAATCATAACATACCTTATGAAATCATAAGATTTATGAATAATAATGAGAAATCATAAATCATAAAGGTAAATAATTTCATACATAAGATACATACATTGATGTTTTCATATCTTTGTAAGGAGTTGCGTTTTGAATACCCATCATTGTATATTACCTAATTCTCTTAGGAGAAACATTAACATTTACCTCTATCACTTTACCCAATGCATTGGAGAGCTATCTCGGGCTCACCCGTCGTAGGCTTATCATAGAACCCCCTGTATACGTAAACAATGCCCAGGAACCATAACATAATCATCGCACATGAACAAACATAATGGAACGATAACATTTCCACATTGCAATCCCAATATATAATTTCAATATATTGACATAATCAAGGTTTTGTCAATCCATTTTCAAAACCATTTAAAAAATTTAATAAAAAGATTATTGAATAAAAGTGTCCCTTATCACCAAAGATATTTTAAAGTAATTAAAATTTTAAAACATTAATTTCCATATAAATAAATCCATAAAAACATTTTTAAAACATGGACATTAATGTAAAATATTTTTAAGAATAAAAGTTTAAAATAATTAAAAAGATATTTTATTTTCAGAGTTCCTAACCAAATGAGAGACTCTTGAAAATAAATAATTGAGTAATAACATTAATAAAAGATTATAATATCATAGAATAAATATATTGTGATATAATATGTCAAATCATAGTATATACATCATATAGGAGTTAATTGGTTACTAAAAACAATGAATTCTAAATGGAAAGTAATTTGAGAAGAAATCCCTTATAAAGATGGTATCCTTATATTAAGGATAAATCAATTGCATAATTTTGTTTGAAAAATAATAATACACTAAATATAAGTGGATATTATGTTTGAAACAATAATAGTTCATTAAAACATATTTTTGACACGACATAATCTATAAGTATAAGTTAAACCCAAAAAATAGAGATTGGGTTAAGAAGATCCCTTACAAAAATTTGACAGCCTAACGGCGTCACATAAAATTTCTAAATAAGAGTTGATGAGAGTGAAAATAGTATCTCATCACATGTACATAAAATTTATAGCATCATGGATATAGAAGAACATATCCCAACATAAGAAAGTGGAAATTAAAATACATAACATAAATGAAGTCTTTTTAAAAAGAAGTGGGTGAATGGTCCCCTTACCGATTTGGTATCTAACAAAAAATTCACCATATGATAGAAGTATTATAAAATGAAAAAATAATTACACATAAATTAAATTATATTACACAATTAATAAAATCATGGGAAGTATGTAAACCACCAAAAAGGAAATAGTGTGAATATAGCATGAATCTCCGGGGAATAAAAAGGTGAGATGAAACCCTCTTACCACATTGTAATCAATCGAGTCATAAGACCGAAAGATAATAACAACCAAATAAACAACAGAACACCATGAATTAAATAGAATCAAGATAATATATATAAAATGGTAGTAAACAATACACCACATGCAATAAATAAGTGGCGAATAATGGAAATATCGAGGAATTAAAAGTGAGATGAGAAACCCCTTACCTAGTGTCCGACTTGACTAAATCATTATTTAATCTCATTAATAATAAAAAAATAAAATTTCTAATTTATTAGGAACATAATTTAATTTTATTATTCCTTTAATATCAATTATTACCTTTCTATAACAATTAGTTAACTATTTGATTTCATATCGGACATTTCGTCGATGTTCAGAAATTGAGTGAAAATTGAACTTGTTATAATTATAAATTGTTTTCGAGGTTGAAATTACATTATCTCAAGAATTATATTCATGATTTATATATCATATATATGAATTATATATATGTATTTATAATAGTAAATAAAATTTCGAGATAAGAAATGAAATGCACCATTCATGGAGATAGTAAGCCGTATGTATTCATGAACACAACTTTCATTTAAATGTCTTAATTTGTGGAATAAAAACATAATGATAAATATGTATATTATAATTCCTATATAATATCATATATAATTACATTATCTTCATCCTTTATATTCTCGACTAATGGCATGAATGGGTCATATTACTTTGATGGGGCGGTAGTCCGCATTTACTCAAATGAAATTTTCATATTTACCAATTATGGAAACCAAAAAGGTATGATATAAATTTAAAATACATAAGTAAAAAAGAGAAAATAAATATAATATATATCACTTATAAATACAGTTCAATCATAATGGCCCCCATGAGAGGTAGTTGGAGATAATTGAATGATGATCATTTCGTGTGGCAGTAGTTCGCCGTCCATAGAAATAGTATGTTCTTTAAACATTAGATGGCGGTGTGTTTACATGTAGTTTGAATCCTTCACATAATAAATACCTAGTATATTTATGATACTAGATTTTTTATTAAATATAATAATAAAAATAGTTTATGGAGTTGGATAATAAGAATAAATAAAAATAACTTAAGGGAAGATGTTACCATTAAATTGGGTAACTCCCATTAGTTTGAACCAAAAGGTTCACTTGAATTGCCTTATTCCTTGGGGAAGTCTTACAGGAGGAAGATAAGGATGTAGGGAGATTAATTGGGAAGAGTTTGGATGAGCCACGGGGCTTGAGCAGTGTGAGGAATTGGTTAGAAGTGCGGGCTTTTTATAAAGGGGAGCAGGGGCTCATTAAGAATGTCTAATATATTATTTTATTATATAATGGTTTTCAATTTCTAAAGGTCCAAAAATTATTAAAATCAAATATAAGATGAATGGTGTTCTAAATAAAATCATCCAATAACAATTGGATAGGTTTTGGAAATTGTATTAATTGTTATAATCTTATTTATTTAAATAATTCATTAATGAGGTTAACACTGCATCATTATTGTGTCAAAAATAATTTTATTTATATAATGTATAAAAATTACAAAAAATATCATGATGTAGGAAATGATTTTAAATTTTATATTAATAGTTATAGTCTAAGTTATAACTTATATAACCCCAGGTAAATATTGATTTACTAAAAGATATTTGTTTTTTTCATTTTTGTCCTTACATTAAATTATTTAATATAAAGTGTCATTATCACTCCAATGTGGCCCCATGGGGTCCCAAAATAGACTCATGGATGACCATGGTCTGTAATGTATCAACCAATAGGATTAGGACATATGTTATTGTAATTTAATATTATTATAATAATATTTTGTTAGCCTTTTTTACGTGATTACCCTTTAAACATGGTAAAAACTATTTGCGGAAGTAAATATTCATAATGTATAAAAATAAAAGTTTCCTATATATACAATTTGGACCTCATGATTAAAATATATAATCCATTTTTTTAAATTTAAAATAAATAGGTGGCAGGAATTAATTTAAAATTAATTCCCGCTCTCAGAACAAAAAGCATGTTTTGAAGAAATAATAACTATCAAAATATTGACACTTATTTATGTCCAATTTCAAAGAAAAATTACATCCAACGAACAAAATTGGATGAAATGGTAAAAATGTAATCTAATTAGACTTCAAAACAATTTAATAAGATGATATAGGCATATAAATAAATTAAATAAAGAAGGCAGTTAATAATTAAAATACAGTATTTTTCACTAGTCAAAAAAATGAGCTTTATTTGAAAAATACCAAAATCTTATCGAAAGTAAATTTTGATATCCTGATTCTAGAGAAGAATGTTATTTTTTCAAATAGAACATATAAAAGTTACAAAAACTATATTTAAATAGGTTTCACCATCAAAAGGTGTTAAATAAACCTTGTAATGAATATTAGAGGATTTCTGCTTAAAATTAGATTTTTCTTGTTTTTAGTCTCTGAAATTTACAGGATATATATAAATACATTTAACGAACATGTATATTCATATTTTAGTCAGTTATTATCCATTCCAACTAATACTACTGCTAGGAATTAACTACCATTTGAAATAATATTATATTATTATTTTTCAGTATGACTCAACATTATGTGCAACATAAGATTTCAATGATACTCGTTGTTGTGTATCAGGTACGCAGTTGAACATAGAATCCCCTTTAAAGTAAAATTAATTTTTAATTCAAAAAATTTAATATATATGAAAACATTATATTCTTTATTTACTTGGGATGTTACATCCTTCACTCTTTTGTGGATTGTGTCTTCCTAATTTTAAAATTGGGCATGGAAACTTCATTAAAAGTCCCATATCAGAAAAAGGGTCAATAAAAATATCACTCTAAAATAAATAAAGAGAAATAAAAAGGTCAAATGCAACAACAGATACTTAAAATCCATAATGAAATGATATAGAATAGAAACTAACTATAATAGATTAATATAGAGTGATATAGAACTTGATCACAAAAAGTTAACCACCACAATACAATAAATTTGTGGTTGGGTAAGTGTCTGATGATAAACAAGATCTTTTAACATTATTTCTTCAAGATCATTTTCATATAGATGAAGAATTTTTTTAATAACTATAATTATATCGTAAGGATATATAAATACTTGTCATGTACAGTGTCACCCTTTAATAAAATTCTACCTCATACTCATATTTTCTCCAAACAGTATGTATTGAAGATGACCTGGTCACACCTGAAGTGCTAGAATAAACTTCAAGAGTATCACATCATCTACAAAATATGAACTATATATTTCACTTATCTTTACACATCATCAAAAACCAAAAATGGTTAGTACAAGATCAGATAATCCCAAAAATGATAATCCTTTATAAAAAGAAATACTACTATTAATCTCAAAAATTCAACAAATAGAACCCAATGTTCAAGAAATACCATTCAATATAAAATTGTCCTTAAAATTCATTAAATAATCCAAACTAATATTGAAACTCAAAACTCATAAGGATTTAATCACATAGTCTTCCATATAAATCTTAACATTTATCTCCAAAAACATCAACTACTCTTAAAGTCTCAATCTTAGGTGTAGTTAACCTAAACACATATTCTCTATCATAGATTAATCATTTTAATAAATAATCCATATCACCTTATATCAACAATAAAAACATAAATTCTTCGAAAATTATATTTCGACCATTACTCCACAAATTAAATCCCATAGTATTTTATTTTACTTAAGAATATAGTGTTCCCAAAAGAGAAAATGTCTTCCAAAATAACCTTTATTACTTAATTACCAAATCATTTTTCCTATACTAAGAATGTCCACTTGATAAAACATAATATCCCAAATAAACTTATTATTTATCCATAAAATCTTTTAACTTAAAATAATAAGTCATACTAACTAGGGACTTCACATAGTATAGTGGTATGTGATGCGCCCTTGTCACCTTTCGGTTGTGGGTTCGATTCCTATGGACATGCTAGATGCGATGGGTCATTACCAATCTTATGGGTTTTCCTTTTGATAAAAATCAAAAATATTCCTGTCATTTTTTAACCTCAAAGGTTTTCCTATACCTTTCATTTTCATCCTAATACATTAAGACCTCAAAATCTTATATATTGTCATTTTTTCACATCCATATGATAAAATAAAACTATCCCCCATAGAAAGAACATCATACCTTGATCATGGTTCCATATGGTTTCATCACTATCATGTTCATGTATATATAAGGTCCTTTCACTGAAAAATGATTTATAGATCCTTCAAAATCAATTGATTCCCTCATAAAAATAACCCTTGTATAACTTAAGTCATATGGGTGTTTGTAGAAAAACAGTTTCGAAAAATAATCATGTATGACATATAATTTCAAAACATCTGTTAAAACATGATTTTTATAAAATAGTCAGATCAATTTTGAGTTGAAACATTCAATTAATGGTCTTTCTAAAATAACATAAGTATGATCTAAGAGACTATATTGTAAAAGAAAATATAAATAGGTTGTTCAAGGGTATTCTTATTCAGCACATTTTTCAAAATCATAAAATGCTTCAAAATCTTGTGTTAAGGTAAAATATTTAAAAATGTAGTGATAATATTTACCTTTCATAAAAATATGAGAATATTTATAAAATAGGTTTTGATTAATTACAACCCAATATACATTATAATATTAAGGTATAGTGGAGGTGTTGGATATATCAAATAACTTCTTGCATGTGAGTTGTATGATAGAAAAAGTTTCCCAATCAACTGAACATGAATTTTCAATAATTATTGCAAGTATGCCATCCAAAAGAGATACGAATGTTGTTTGAGATCCTACACCTTCCATTTGTAACTGACATTCCTTGATCAAAATAATTTATCAAAAAAGTATTTAACTAAAATAATATACATAGGGACCAACCATGTGTTTAACTAAAACTCATAATCCCTAAAGTTGTCTAACCCGACCTTTGACACCAACTATAAGGACCCAACCATACAACATTACATAATCTGGAATTAAATGAATAATTCACATTGAATATCCTTTCAGGTTTATAGTTTTATAGAATTAGGCCATAACTATTATATATCAACTTGAAAATAATATGTACACACTACTACATAGTATTGATTTTTTTCAAAAAATAAAAACCATAAAAAAGAAACATGTCTAGTTCCATGTTTTAGTCAATATGACTTTTACATGATCCCATCCTTGATAATGCTCATCTTTATGTACTTTGTAAAACATTTCAAAAATGTGGGATGATCATAAAAATATCATGAGAAACATTAACCATTACATCTGTCACGTTGGCCAATACATTGGAGGGCTATCTCAGACTCACCTACCTTAGGTTTTTCATAGAACCAACCATATACATAAATAATTCTCATGAACCATAACATAATCATAACACATAAACATTAATAATGGAAAGATAACATTTCCACATTACAATCACAATATATCATTTCATGATATTAACATAATAAATGCTTTACCAAACCATCTTTCATACAATTTAAAACATTTAATAAAGAGATTTTTTAATTAATGTGTAGTATACCACATTGAATATTATAATAGAATTAATGTTTTAAAACATTAATATCCATATAAATAAAATCATTAAAACCATTTTTAAAACCTGAACATTAATGTGAAAATATTTTGAATAATAAATCATTAAAACAATTAAAATGTTATTTTAGTTAATTAGTTTCTAACCAAATGGAGAGATTCATGAATAAAAATAAATGAGAAATATCATTAATCAAATATTATAATATCATGAGAATAAATTTATTCATGATATAATATGTCAAAGGGCAGTATATACACCATATAAGATTGAATTTTTGTGTAGCAACAATGAAGTCTCAATGGAATGTATTTTCAGACAAAATCCCTTATAAAGATGGTATCCTTAGATTAAGGATAAATAAATTGCATAATTATGTGTGAAAATAATAATACACTCTGTATAAGTGGATATTATGTTTGAAACAATCATAGATCATTCACATATATTTATAACATGACATAATCCGAAAGAATAAGTTTAACCCAATGAATTGAGATTGGATTAAGAAGTTCCCTTACAAAAATTTGACTACCTAACGACATCACATAACATTTCAAAAAAAGGGTTGATGTGAGAGAAAAGATTATATCATAACCTAGTCATAAAATTTACATCAATAAGGACATATAAGAACATATCCCAACTTATGAAAGTGGAAACTAAAAATACATAACATAAATGAAGTCATTTTAAATAGAGGATTGTGAAAGGTTCCCTTACCGATTTGGTAAGTTACGAAACATTGAACATATGAAAGAAGGATCATAAAATGAATATTTAATTACCCATAAATTAATTTATATTATAGAATTAATACAATCATATGAATTACATACACCACACATAAGGAAATAGTGGCAATATGATATGAATCTCATGGGAATAAAAAGGTGATATGAAAACACCTTACCACGTTGTAATCAATCAAGTAGTAAGACAAAAATTTAATAACCACCAAATGAATCACAAAATAACATGAATATAAAGATAATAAAGATAATATATATCAAATGTTAGTACAAAATAAACAATATGCAATAAATAATTGGGAAATAAAGGAAATCTCAAATAATTAAAAGTGACATAAAAAACCCCTTACATCCTGTCCGACATGACTCGATCATTATTTAATATACTGAATAATTAAGTAAAGTTAAGTTCTACTTTCTTAAGAACCATTTTCATGTTTATTATTCCTTTTATTTCAATTAGTACATTTCTATAACAATTAGTTAATTATTGGAGTTCATATCAGACAATTTGTCGATATTTGGAACTTGAGTTAAAAATGAACTTGTTATAATTATAAATTGTCCATGTGGTAGAAATTATATTATATCCATAGTAATATTAATGATTTAGATATCATATATATCATATATAGCACATATATATATGTATTTATAATAGTATATAAGATTTAGAGAGAATAAATGAAATGCACCGTTTATGGAGAGAGTAAGTCATATGTACGCATGAACACTGATTTCATTTATATTTCATATTTATTAAAATAAAAACATTTTAATACATATGTATATTATAATACCTGTATAATATCATATATAATTTCATTAATTCCATCCTTTATATGTTCCACGTATGGTATGAATGAGTCATATCACTTTGAGGGGGCGGTAGTTCGCACTTCCTCAAATTAAATTATCGTATTTATCCATTATAGAAACCATAAAGGAATGATAAAAATGAAAAATACAGAAATAAAGAGTCAAAATAAATATAATATATATCACATATAAATATAGTTTCATCATAATGGCCACCATGAGAGGCAGTTGGATAAATTTGAACAATCATCGTTTTAGGAGGCAGTAGTTCACCATCCACAGAAACTATATGTTCTATAACCATTAGTTGGAGGTGTGTGTAAGTGTAATTAGAATCCTTTTCATAAAAACAACCTAGTATATTGAAGATTGTTTTTATTATTACGTAAAGTAATAAAAAGTGATTAGGTGGTTGGATTAGTAAAATAAATGAAAATAACTTAAGAGAAGATGTTATCTTTAAATTGGATATCTTCCTTTGGTTTGAACACAAAGGTTCGCTTGAATTTCTTTCGAACTAGGGGAAGGCTTCTAGGAGGAATAGAAGGATGTACAGAGCATAATTGGTTATAGTTAGGACGATCCAAGGGGCTTTGGAATTGTGTGTAATGGGTTAGAAGTGAGAGATTTTTATAAGGGGGAGGAGGGGCTCTTTAGAAATGTTTAAAAATATTATTTTATTATATAATTATTTTCAGTTTCTAAAGGTCCAAAGCATATTAAAGATTAAGATAAGATAAATCATTATTGAAATAAAATAGTCCAATAAATATTGGACTGGTTTTGGATTTTATTAATCTTTATAATCTTATTTATTTAAATCAATCATTAATGAGGTAAACACTACATCATTATTGTGTCATAAATAATTTTATTTATTTGATTTCTAAAAAATATAAAAGAAATATAATGACGTAGGAAATATTTTTATATTTTAAATTAATATTTATAGTTTAATAGTTATCTTATATTACCCCAAGTAAAAATTGATTTATTAAAAGTTATATTTTTATGTCATTTTTTGTCATTACTTTAAATTAATTAATATAAAGTGTTAGTGTCACTACCAAGTGGATCCATGGGGTCCTAAAATCTACACAAGGATTCCCATGGACAGAAAGGTATCTAAAAATAAGATTAGTAAACATTTTAGGGTAATTTAATTTTATTATAATAAAATTTTGTTACCCTTATTAACCATATTTATCCTTTAACCATGGTAAATAAATTTTTTAATGAAGTAAATATTCATAATGTATATAAATAAAATATACCTATATAAAAAAATTTGTACCTTATAATTTCAAATTTGGAATACATTTTTCCAAAATCAAAACACATAAGTGATAGAAAATAATTTTAAATTAATTTCTACTGTCAAAATAAAAAGCATGTTTTTATGAAATAATAACTATCAAAAGATTGACACTTATTTTTGTCCAATTTCAAAATGAAAATACATACAATGACAAAAAATGGATTAAAAAGTAAAAATATAATCTAATTAAAGATTAAAACTATTTAATAAGATAATCTAACCCTATAAATAAATTATATTAAAATGCTCTTATGAATTAATATACAATATTTTTCATTATTCAAAAAAATTATTATTAGAAAAATACCAAAATATTATACAAAGTGAATTTTTATATCCCAATTCTAAATAAGAATATTATTTTTTCTAATAAAACATCTAAAAGTGACCAAAACAAGATATATAGAGGGTTCTCCATCAAAAGAAGGTAAATCTACATTTTAATGAATATTAAAGTATTTATGCTTAAAATCAGATTCTTTCTTATTTTAAGCCTCTAAAATTTATTTGATAAATGTAAAAACATTTAAAAGACATGTATATTTATATTGTAAATATTTCTTTCCATTCCCTCCAATACAATGGCTAGGAGTTAACTTCCATTTAAAATAATATAATTTTATATTTTTTTAGTATGACTCAGCATTGTGTGCAACATAATATTTCAAAGAAACCTATTATTGCGTGTCAGCTACGTCATCGAACCAAAAATCCCCTTTAAATTAAATAAAATATTTAATTCAAAAATTTTAATAAATATTAAAAAGTAATATTATATATTTACCTGGGATGTCACACTACATCGACATTTTTGGCTGAATCTAGAAAATTAAGATAATGAATTATATGAGGGTATAAGTCAAATTGAAATTCATGTTGAATTGGAGTTTAGAGTCACACAATGGAAATATTGATTGAATGAGAATAATAGAGAAACTGATCCTTAGTTAGGAGTTACATGGACCATGGAAGAGGAGGAAAGAAATTGAAACCTTCAATAACTAACATATATGGGTATATTCATTCTTGTAATACGTAGATATTTTTATGAAATCGTTTCATTTGATAATTTTAATTATTCAATATCAAGAATTTCACACAACTGTGATTTTAAAAGAACCGTGAGTTGCACTTGAAAGAAGATAACCACTATAACCTCGCATCTAGTTTATCATGAATAACTATAACTTACTTATAAAAATTTATATTGAATTAATTAGAAACCAATTATTTTTGAAAAATATAAATCAGTTATATTTGTTTACTTTTGTATGGAGAAAATTTAGTGAATTACTACTAGTAACTGAAATTGATGAAATCTATATTTTATAATTAATAAAATAATAATTTTATTCATCAAATATATAATTTTGACATTGGGTATGAATAAACCCAATTCTATGTATAAAAACCATTATTTTTTGATAGTGTACTTTTCTAGAATTTTAATGGATAACCCTTTATAAATAAAATATGGACACCTTAATAATTTTTAAATAAAAGAATAAAATTTTTCATTTGGTGTAGATTATATAAATTTACTAAAAATGAATTTTTAATATTTTTCTATTAACATTCATGTATTTATTAATATTAATAATACACTAAAAATTTATTAAAAAGAATGTTTTCAATAAAAATAATTTATATGGATAAATTATATTATTCGGTGGTTATAAATTATAAATTTAATATATTTTCTTCATTTAATGAAGTCTAGGTCATTGGAATTAATTTTAGGCTGAATTTAGATATAAAAATATTTCTATCTTTGGCAATGTTTTAACTTTTAAAACATGTTTTATAATTTCAACAAAAATATTTATTTTAATTTATTTACTACAAATTCTATGTTTTTAATTTGGGAAAAATCATTCCATGTTTTCAATCAGTATGAAAAAAATATGTAAATAGATATATTTTATTTATGGGGATTTTGGAATAGTAATTTCCGGAATTTTTATTAAAACGGTAAAAGGGTAAATTATGTAATGAAGGGTAAAAAATATCTTAAAATATTACCCTATAAATTTTCCTAATATTATTTTATGAATTTTTTTAGACTAAAATAATTCTTGAGTCGAAATTATATCCCTCTCGAATCAACTTTTATGTGTTTAGGACGTTGAATTTATTTTATTTATTGGAATGTTAAATATAGCTTACTCAAATTTTTATAATTATATAATTTTTAGTACAAAGTTGTACAAAATAGAAATTCTATTATAAATACACCTTTTAAAGATATATTTTGTTTTATCGACATGAAAATTTATTTGTATTTTTATGGTAATATATAATTTCCTTAAATTGTTATACATTGATAATGAATATATTATTTAATTTAGGAAAAATCAATAAACTAATTTTTATTAAAATTATAATAACAATTAAAAGATACAAACACTTAAAAAATCTAATTTGTTAATTCTATATTGACCATAAGAATACATGTGTCGATTTATTGTCTATTTGGAGCCATATAAATGATATTATTTCACTTATGTAATTTTATTTAATGCGATGATAATGTTTTCACATTCATGTTTTAATATGTTCAAACTATTTAATATTGAAATTTTTTGTTGATCTATTTGACTATAAGTATTCTTCTGAAATATAGTAGATTTACATTAATTATATATTTTTTTTTAATTTTTATTCAACAAATAAGTGTATTAAAAAATTACACAAAACTGATGTTATAATTATTTTATTAATGGAGATAACAAATAAATGTTATTTAAATATGAAAATAAATATACATTTGGAAAATTTATATTTTTAAAGAATTTAATAGATTACCCGACATCTTAGAAATATAAAAATATATTTGGTTCTAATTTATGTTGTTATTTTTGTATCATAAAAAATCGTTGAATTCAATAGTTTAAAAATTGATAAAATTGATTTATTAAAAAAATAATGTTTTATTAAAATATTTAAAAATTATAGGAAATTTTTAAAAATATACATATTCAATATGATATGGTCTAAAATGTTATAAGGAGTTCATTGTCTAATTTAAATTATATAAGTAAATATTTATTCCTTTCATTATAAATTTTTTTTGTTACCCTTTTTATAAATTTAATAGAAGAATTGTTTTTTAATTAAATTGATGAGGTGTAAATTGATAAAAAAACTTTTCTAAATATTTTTAGATGATGATATTACAATAATATATCACTTTATATTAAAAAATCATACATTTTGAGTGTTTTTATGTTGTTTTATTTAATTATAAATCAACATTTCATGGTGTTCACAAAAGTACCCATCAACTCAATTATAAAAGGGAACCTCCTACCTAATTTAGTCATGATTTATTATGCCTTAAATCTCATATATTCCCTTAAATTTTACATTATCCTCTTCTATAGTAACGTTATAGAGATTTTGGTCTTATATAGATACAAAATCTAGTGCTTTAAGAGTAGATTTAGAGTGCGCACATTGACGAAGAAATAATCTTATCTACCGATTCCTTCAAACTACTTTATTATTAGACTGAAAATTTATCAGTTGTTTAATAATAATGTAAAAAATATAGTATCACTTATATACTAAGACGTTTTTATGATTAATAAACAACCATATTATACCTTATATACATACTATCAAAAAATGAAATCACCCCGTGTGCATACGTACGACTTATTATCTCCATGTCATGGTGTAAACGTTTTTTAACACCACCTTTCATGGATGGCTATAATGATGTAAATAATAATTATATATGACTATTATATCATGATATTGATTCTGAAATATTATACACACTCTACTTTAAAACTATTCAATAATTATAGGAATGATATCATCAATTGTGCATATATATGGCCAACCATCTCCACAATGTGATAAAATTCATTATACATTATATTCATTAATGCATGGTTATATAAATGAATTTTATGATTAAATATTATATATATTGTATGTGGTTTTATTTTATTATAAGTTAATACTTCTTTGAGTTTCCAAAAGTACCCCTCACTTAAATTATTAAATTTCCCATTCTCTCATTAATTCAGATCACATTAAGCATCAAATATATGAGATTTACTACCAATTTCCATTATAATATTCAATAGTAACATTATATAGGTTCTTGTATTCTCCAAAGTCCAACTATAATGCATTTAGAATAGATTTACAAGGATCATGTCAATGAAGAGGTAGTATCCTCTACTGATTCTTTCGAACATTATTATTCTTCTACATCCTCTTCATGTGTTGTTTCATTATAAATTATTAGATTCAGTATAAGATATATAATTATATGTTTTTATGATTTTAAAACAACCATATTCATCCTTTTATCCATCCTATAAAAATAAAAATCACCATGTGTATTTACACACGACTTACCCTTTCCACATTAAGGAGTAATCTGGTTTGACCACAACTTTAATTGGATGAAATAATGGTGGAAATAATTATTAAATATGATTATTATAATGTTATTTTGACTTTGAAATATTATACACCTTCTACTTCAATAACATTCAACAATTATGGGAATGATATCATCACTCTTGTGTATGTCCGACCAATAGTGTCCATGAACTGAAGTGATTCAGTCTATATGAAAATAACTAAATAATCACTATATAAATAAACTTAATGAGTAAATATGATATATATTATAGTAATATAATTTTTTAAAAAATATAACTATGACCAAATAATAGGAATAATAATGTATCTAGGAAAACATGCATTAGAAAATAAAGAAGTAAATACTCAATGGACAAGTAATAATACTACTAAAAATAGATGATAGTGTGTTCATATAAGATATTATAAAAATGACTATGATTATGTATTATGTCAATAACATTATTTAAATCATTATATAATAGGTTTAGATACATGATAAGGATTCAAAATCTATGCAATGGGATAATATCCCAATGTCATTATTAACTAATATTGTTTATACCTATGTATGTACTAAGGTATATTTATCATCCACATTAATATTTTTTAAATATTTAATATTACTATATTCTTCTACAATTTATTAATATACATTTTACACATTGGTAAATTTTAAATAAATGGTATGCTTGAAATATTTTGTCATCTTTTGATATGAGATACTTTTTGACTTATCTGAAAAAAATTACTTGAAGAATGTTTTATTTTATCATATATGGGATGATGGGTTTTTTAATTTTCATAACATCGTATTTCTATTATGAATTCTTTTGAATATATCTGGGTTATTTTGATATAAATTCACTTCTATTATAATTTTTTGGACTTTTGAGAAAATAATTTTTTTTGAAAAAAAGATATTTCCCTCAAAAATTAAATTCTATTATTAAACCAAAAAAAATTCCATATAAGATAGAATTATTTAATAGGTTTATGTTTCAAATATTGTATCCATATTATTCACAGGGTTTTATTATGTTGTTGATGCTTGTTTTGTATGAAATCTATTTTTTTCATGGATTATGTTATGATAGAATGATGTTTAATAAGCCCATTTTATTCCTTAAGTGATTCTATAAAGAATGATTTGTGTTTTTGTAGAACCTATAAGAATTGTATTAAAATGATATTTATTGGACCTATATCTCCCGGCAATACATTGGGTAATGATTTTTATCTAATGATATAGAGATGGATGGAACAAGAAATGATCTTGGTTTTGTAATACAAGGTTGTAATGAGGAGTGAGATCTATTTTGTAATGGAATTTTCCAAAAATGATTGTCATGGAAATGAACCATGACTAATATGAAATTATTTTATATTATTTTGTGAATGTAAAAAAATTTCATGCCTTAGGTTTTGAATTTTTGGATTATGCTCATTCATTCATGTGAACTTTTATTATTTTCTCGTGGGATGATATTATGAATTTTCATATGCAGGATATTTTTATCAAATGTTTTATACTTATGTGTTATGATAATGATATGAATGATATCTACCTATTTACCCTTATTTAGCATCTAATTTCACCCCTTTTTAGGATTCATTTCCCTAGTCCATGAATAGTTGTATTAGAAAATATTTGTCAAAAGAGGTCTTGTTATGTTGCAACAAGTCATAGTTAATGTACATGTATTATGAACCAATTTTTTATGTTCCCTAATTTCTAATAACATTATACCTATACAGTACTCTCGTGGCTTTTTTATATTTGTTAATGGATTTTCTTAAATTTTGAAGTAATAATCATGTATTTAAAGCATGGGTCACTAGAATTCAGAGAACATATTTCTTAAGAGTTTAATGTGTTAAAAGTGTGGAAGAGATGTCCATATAGCCTGAATATGCCATAGTGAGGATAAACCTCAACTTATTAAAACTAAAGAATTATCAAATACATTGCATGACCAATATTATTATCTATTCTTCATGTGTGGATAGCTTGGGCACCTTTCTGATCAATGTCCATATCATAAGATTATAGAGGGGGACCACCATCAGGCTCATTATATGCCAATAGGGAAAGGATTGAATTTTCTATCACCTGGGATGAAGTGGATGCTTCTAAGGATGTATTAGACATTACTGTTGTTGAGATCTCAAATATAGAAACTATGTTGTTAGATTCTTGTTTAACACATTACTTTATTTCATCCACAATTGAAAATAATATATAATCAGTACCTAAATTTCTAGATGTGGTGTTATTAGTAATGAATCCTAGATGAAATTTTCTAGAATTAATAGTGTATAAAAACTCGAGTATTAATCTTGTCCAGTGCAATCCCATTTATAATCTAATATTCATTCCAATGATTGAATTCGACACTATACTATGGATGAACTAGATCTCGAAGTATACTGATAAGATATACTACATAAGAATAGAAATTTTTGTAGTCTTGAATAGAAAACGTACATTTATTTTCAAAATAGAGATATCTCTACATTGGATTTTTCTATAAGAACTTCTAATTTAGTTTTGTAAGGATAATTTCATTTAATATTGATAATGAAATCAAACTAAAAATATCGACAATGTCCTCATCATTTAGGAATACATTGATGAATTTCATGAAGTGTAACCTAGAACTCACCCAAAAAGAGAGGTAGTGATATCCATTGATATTATACCAGGATCCATGAGGATAACATAGAACCTTTATAGAATAAAAATATTTATTTAGAGGAATTAATAAAACAATATCATGATTATTTATAAAATTGATTTTTTTGTCCAATTGTGTCTCCTTATGGGGCTCCGGTTCTCATTTTGAAGAATAAGTATAAATCAGTACAGCTATACATTGATTATATAGAGGTTAAAAATATCATAATGAATAATATGTAACCTTTCACAAGGATTGATGATTTATTTTTCCAAATTCATAGAGATCATTTTTTATCCAAGATTTACCTATGATCTGGGTACCATCAATTTCAGATAAAGAAAGAAGATATTCCAAATAATTCCTTATGTATAAGATATTTGTGTTATGATTTGTTTGTCTCTACATTCATCTTGACTAATGATCCTAATTTTTTTATCGAATTGTTGAATATAATATTTTAGGACTACCTTGATAATTTAATGTTAGTTATTGTTAATGTCATTATCATATACTCAAAATGTCGGTAGGAGTGTGGTGATCATCTAAGGGTAATTATGGGAACTATGAAGAATTGTAATCTCTTTGATAATTTTGAAATTTTGATTTCTGGTTATATAATGTTTCATCAAAGGGTAGCATTGTTACCAATGAAGGAATCTTAGTTAACCCTATAATGTATAGGGCTATATAGGAGAGGCCTCATCCTACAATGGTAACTAAGATTCAAATTCTCCTTGGTTTAGTATTATATTACTGGAGGTTTGTGAAGTACTTTTCAGGACTCCATACTTCACAAAAAATGTTACCCAAAAAATAGCTAAGATCATATAGATAAAGGAGTGTGAAGAATCATTATAATAATTGAATAATCTATTTTTTACTACACCTTTTAATTCTCTACCCTATTTTAGAGAATGATTAATTATATTAAGATTTGAATTATTTAATGCAATTGGGTGTGTCCTCATGAAAAATTATATGGTGATTTCTTATGCATCTCAATAGTTAAATCATTGTGATAAAAATTATCCCATGCATAACCTGGAGATAGTTTTGGTTATATATTATCTTCAGATATGGAAGCACTATCATTTAGCATTAATATGATGTATAAGGATACCACCAATGATTGATGTACATTTTTACACAAAATTATTTTAACCTGACTCAATGTATATGGTTGGAACATCATATGGAAAATTACTATTCAATTAATTATATCCATATAAGAGAAAAAAATGTTAAGAAATCATTGAGTTGGGGAGACCCTATTGTGCTTGAAATGAAGAGAATTCAAGGATTTATTGTTATCAAGGACAATGATAAATTGGACATGGGAAATGTATGGTATGTTAGATCACCGACCTTATCGCTAATGATTTGTCAACCATAATTAGTAGACAATATGAAGAATTATTAAAGATAATATCGATTTTTCTAAATAAAGATTGATAAAAAGATTAATTGCAAGTTCCCCAATTACAATACGATAATCAAGGTGTAATGAATTTTTATATATCGTTTTGTGTAACATTTTTCAATAAAATAAATAATTTAATGATGGATGAATCCCATAATCATCATTTTCTATACATCATATAAGCACTAAAATATATAGGTTCCATCCTAATCATTATTGGTGGGATAATGGTCTCTAGTACGTTTTTTTGAAATTGGTTAAGGGCGTGGAATTATCAGAAAACATCTATTTGGTTTACATCACATAATGGTAAAATATTTTTGTAATAAAAAAGGTAATAAATTTTTATTCTATTTCAACCTTCATGGAATAATTGACTTGTAACTGGATTACATGGTGTGTAAATATCAATGAATATTGATTTTATGCTTAGTTTAGCATATTTATTTTTCATTCCACCTACATCATTCCCACTCTCAACTTAGTGATAACCGTAGGAAATTTTTGGTAATTACCTCCCTTCTGGATCACATTATTTGGTGATCGAATATTAGTATTGTTATTTTTTACCATTGTGAGTATGATTTCATTATTTTATATTATTTTACTTTGTTTGGGGGTTTCATTTTTATGTTTGTTGTGTTCATATTCATCTTCTAATTGTATTTTCTATTGATACCTTAAATTTTATTATCATACCTTGTCATTTATAGGCAAATCAAATTGTTTTTGTTCCCCATTCATGATGTAGTATAAATTTATTCCATAATATGTAGGTTTTATAGAAAATTTGTTAATTTGATAAACTAATAAAAATCATTTCAAATTTCCTTTTGGGATTTCATTTATTATAAGTGGTATGATATTTCAAAAAATATTCAAAAGGAAAGTTCTATTAATGAGTTTTTTATTTAAATGTATTTTCATGATTTAGAAATTGATTTTCATACACTGAATCATATTGGATTGGATTTAAAAAAATATTATTCAATTGTGATCTTGGATTTGAAAATATTTTTATGAATTGGATGTATAGGAATAATGTGTGCATTGATAAATAGACATGTGCCTCTTTAGTGTGTGTGGATCCACTTGGATGTATCCTTTTGGATCTCTATATACATTGGAATAACTTGATATCTATTGGATTCAATATTTTTTATGTTTATAATTCTTAGTGTCTAGTACATATTCCAATAGTTAAGGTTCTAATTCTAGTTTCTTTATCATTTTTAGTTATTTATCACTGGATTATTTTTATAATGGGTATTTGTAAGATAGTTTTGATATGAGGTGGTATCACATGAATCACTTGATATAGTATATCATGTATATGTGGTTAGAAACTTACATATTGATGTATTAAATGGAATCCTTATTTTATCACTTTTATTTTTCATATTTCTATTTCAGTAATATGACATGATATTAAGAAATCCAAAGGGAAAATTATTTTCAAATGGATTTTATAATTATAAAGAGTATTTCTAAAATTGTTTTTTTATGTATTACTATTTCATTATTGATGTTAAATCTTGTATATATTATATGATGGTATCTAAATGGTATTTTTTTCTCACATTGTACTATTTATTATGGCCAGTTGTATATGTTTTTTTGAAGGATCCATGTAAATGGAGGGCAATATGGTAGTATATTCCTTCTATTGTTGTTTCTAAATTTGGTTTAGGTAGGTTTTGAGGTGATTTTTTTCATATATATACATGATGGACTTTCATATTTAGAATGTTTTGCGATTTGATTATATTTTTTTATTAGTATACCATTTGTTTTTTAATATAGTTGTTTTTTTGGAATTAATCCATACATGTTTTTATTTTATAGTTGTACCTCACCACTATAAAAGTTCTTCTCATGTGCCTTCTCTAGTTCATTAAGGGTCATTTGTTACATATAATGATTATTTTGTGGTAGAAACTATTTTATTATTATATAAAATTAATTTTTAAAACAAATTTTAGAAAAAGTACAATTTTATTCATAAAATTAGGATTGAGATTACCTCATCTATATTTTTTATTCTTTTAAATTTAATGGTAAATTATAATATATTTGATTATTGGGTTTGTAAGTAAATTGAAACCCATATTTCACCATGTTAATATTCAATAAAAAGAAAAAAATTAATAGTTTAAAATATAATATGTAAATACAATAATTAAAGATGATAATAATGTTTTTTCTTAATGACTCATAATAATTCAATTTTAAAATTTAAACTATTAAATTGAATATTTAATACGAGTAATATCTAATAACCATTAAATATGTTCTTATTTCCTATTGATTCAATGAACTTTATAGTAGTTTTGAAATGATATTTTTCACTATTGACCAAAAATTTAATATTTTCATTAAAATATGTACAATTCATAGTAGTATTATATTAAAGTGAAAAATTTTAAAATAAATTTCATTTTAAAAAATTTAATATTTTGTTTATCTAAATGAAAACACAAAATATGAATTTTTTTTATAAGATAAATTTTAATGTACCCTCAATATTATTTATTATCTACTTAAAAATTAAAAAACTATTATATTAATTCATATATTATAATATTTTAAAATTGGTCTATTAATTTTTTTTGGAAAAGAATAAAAAATTTGACAATAATTATTTAAAAATAAAATCATATTTACTTTTTATTGAATAATATTAATTAGATGTCCTAAAAATGTTTGTAATTTTAGTTCGGTAATATCTTTTTATTTAAAATAGGTTTTTATATTCATAAAATTTTCATAATAATATTTATCTAAATTGGTGAAATTCATTTTTTTTGTGTTTCATAGGGATAAATCCATCATTACAGGATGATGTCCATTTATAGGGATGTATCATGCTCATATTTTTGATTTTAATATTTTTATCATATACCACTTTGGTTTTACCTTCGTGAATAATGAATATTTTGGAAGGAAGATTGGCAGTGCCCGGTTTTCTAAAACCATGAGTCATGGACCAAAAAACTAAGTAACCCATGAAAAAGAATTATTTCATTATTTTCCCAAGGTTTATCAAATCTTGGGCCCTCTCAGTAGTAACCCCCCCCCCCATTTTTAAGAAAAATTTTAGGGAACACGGTTGGATGAACCGTGCACTCCTACTAAGGAAATCGTGCATGAAAAAATTAAATCCTCCAAAAGATTCACATTAAATTTCCCAAACCTAATTCATATATCATAAAACCCCTAACATCACCATAAAAAGCATTCTATTTTTTTTTGATGTTCCTAGATGGATTCTATGTATTTCCAACCTCATTTCATTTGGAATAAAAGACCTCTAGATGGATCTCCACGTTTTTGGGTATGTGGGTTCATCCCATTTATATCTATCTCATCATCTTCCTCCTTTTCATATAAGAATGATGATTATTTTATAAAAAATGGAATTTATATTTATCTAGGATTAATGGATCATGAAAATTTTGATATTGGGTATTGGTTATGGATCTAGATACCATTATTCATCATTTTCTTGATCGTTCCACTTATGTTGTTTACTTCCATTGGTGATTTTTCAACATCAAGTATGAGTTAGGTGGTATATATAGAAAATATCCTACCATTCCTTTAATTACATTTATGTAATTATGAAATTTTATATTTTCATGAATGGGAAATTTTATAGATGATTGACAGGATTAAATTTAATTTCCATGTTATAATGATTCATGTTTAAATTAGGGAAAATGAAATTTTTGGGATTGGACTAATAAATTGGTAAATTAATTTAGGAAATATCATAATTATTAAATAGATAGTAATTTTTGAAAATGAAATTAGTCAATTAATCTGGTTTATATTCCATGACAATTGAATTATGTTAATTTTGACTTATCTATAAATGGTTATTGAATTGTGATTAAATTATGATAAATGGATTGATGAATATTTTTCATAATATTCAATTATAATTTAATTTTAAGACATTTTTTGTGTTATAGAAAAACTAAATGCTTCACTCTAATTAACGTTTTTGAAAATAATGTTAATATTTTTAACCATAATTTTTTTGGAATTATAATACATTTTATATTGTGATATATGTAATATACATGTTTTGGCCATAGAATTCTACATCTAAATAGAATAGTTTTAATTGATAAAATTTTGTGGGACATAGAGTAGTAATTATAATGCTTTTAGTGATAAATAATTAAGGGGAATGAACTACTAATTCAAAACACTACTTGTTTGACCATTTGACAGATTATTGTGGGGAACATATTGCTTCTTTCAATGCCCACTTGTGTTCTGGAATGGTAAATGCGTGTGGGAAAAGGAGTGTTATATAATAAAAATATATTCTATGATTGATTAACAAATGTCTATTGGGGCATAGGCTACTACTTCAAATACATAAATGGTCATAGGCATGTCGATCTAGGAAAAAATGATGGAATTTGACTATGAACCCAAATGATCATAATATAGATTGAAATGAAATGATTAGTGACAACAATTGGTTAATGATATGTTATATCCCTTTTTAATTGTTTAGACTCTACCACCAGTTGAATAAAGTATTGTGATTTTGGTTTCCTTGGGACTTGGGGGATTATATGGTTAATAAAAAATATTTTAACATCTATATATTATATCTACATGTGAGTCGCTAACCCATTTATGTGGAAAAAATCAAAGTACCTAGGGTGGTTTTTTTATTGATGTGTGTTATTAATGTAGGATTTTATTCACTTCAAGTGATTCACTTGTTGTGTGAGGAGATTATTGTTACTGTGTTTCTTGAGATATTACTTCTTTCCTTGAATGGAATGAGATTTGTGTATGAATTAATCAATAGATCTTAGTATTTTTATGTTATATGCATCATTTTAATAATTCACATGGAATAAATGTTTAATATTATTTGTTTATGTGAATGTGATAACCTTTTATGTGTGAATTTTAAATGAAATTGGCACCCAATTTGAAATTGAAAATTATAAAATGATGAACTGTGTCAATAAATTAGTGTTTAACAAGACTTTATTATTGATAATGAATTTACCCTTGTTAAAGTTGACCTACATATTTAATGGTTATGGGTAGTGGTATTGTCTCGATTTTGACCATGTGACAAGGAAAATGGGGGGACATAATTGTTATTTATTTGTATTAATCACACTTTTTGAATGAGTTAATGTGGATTTATGTTTCAAATGATTTTTGGTTGTCATTTTTCATTTATTCCTCCATGAAAATGATTTTTAGGAGGATGAAATGGGGACACTAATGGAAATGATCCTCCACAAGTGGATCCTATGGCACCAATAGGGATGGGTGAGGAAGATGGAGAGTAGTTCTGATAGAACATTTTATTATTATTTAAGATTATGAAAAGAGATCCAGAATGGTATGTTAAACTCAAATATAACATGACATTTAAGTTTCATTTGAAATACCCTCTAAAATTTATTATATAGGGTACACTATAATATGTTATGTTCTGCATTGAGTCTATCTAGACATTACATGACCACATGAATACTCTAGCTGAGAAAATATTAAAATTTTATATAGATATTTTATGTGGTCCAATGTATAATTTGTGGGGAATATAGAAATGGGATAGATAAAAATAGAATATTTATTCAATGTACATTAAGGAGTAGTTCATGGAGAAATTCTACCATCAAATGATCAGGAAGGAGAGAGTGGAGTTGGAAATATATGGTTGAATCAGAGGAATGTTTCTATTATGAACCATGTTTCCTCCATTATAGATGTATAATTATTTTCTATAGTATTAGAAAGAGATAAAGCTATGGCATCCAAATGTTTTCAGGATGGTATTAACTTTGAAATTAATCCCCTGACGAATATAAGGATAAGAAGAAAATTTCTGATGTGGTGAATCAGCCTCTTATTTATATGGTGAACATATAGGAGGCTTCTGATATAGGACACGTTGTTTCTATTGGACCTCTAGGAGGTACTAATTTTATTAATATGATGAATAATTATGAGAACATTTATGGGAGAACTAGAATATATAGTGTCCATGGGGAAGGATAAGTTATGAAAGATCAAACTTGATTGATCTATGACCAATGTGGTAGTTCTGATCACTTTTGTAGATAGTTCACCCTACATCATGTATCATGCCATTATTATTTCATAATGGAACATATATAACCAGTTTTTAAGAACCCATTATAGATGGTTAATGATGTAGTATCATGTTACAATGAGAGTGTGGTAAGGGGATATTTTATGACATATTATTCAGGTAGTTGGTGTTCTACAAGTCATGGTAGTAGATGCAGTGGAAATGTTGCTTCTAGAAAAGAGTGTTGTATTAGCTAAGTGGTGTAGCTGAAGGGACTCATACTATATCATTGGGAAAAGGGGACAGACATTTTTTGGCTTTTATCTGACACTAGTGGATATAAAGGTCATACCAGTACCATTTAAACATACCATTAGTGTATCTTCTACACTTTCAAGAGCATTATTTAATATTAGTTACTCTAGTTCCATTGTATCTAAAAAACATAAGAAAATTTTGATCCTTGTAGAGGTGTTCATGACTAGATTTATTATGATGTTTTGATCTTGCGGAAAGTGGGTTAATGTAGCTGGATTCACAAAGGGGTTCTTTTCACCTGTCTTTTGTTTTCTCATTTGTTGGTGGAGATGCGGTTAATGACGATGGTCCTGATGTCAGCTGGCGTTTGTTCCGGTATTTACTGATATTGTGCCATTTTGACCTGTTTAAATGTTTCATTTTTAAATTTTAATCATCACTGGTGGTTTTTGGTTTGATTATTTTTTTCTTATGGTGGGCTCAAGAAAACTGCACACTGGTTGTTCCCCTTTATTTTCACTGTTGTTTTGAAATCTGCTATTTTCTTTGTAATCTGTCTTTGCTCTGGTTTTGGCATGTCGGAATTTTTTTGTGAGGTTCCAACTTCACTATAAAGTATTTTACTCTGAAAATGAAAAAAGTGATTTGGCTATCATAGTATATCACCTTGGTGTTCTTCATGCTTATTAGCCAAAAAGTCTGACATGACTCTTCAATTTTGTTTTTATTACTGGATACTGATCCAAATAATTGTGAGGAAGTAGTATCCTCTTCCATGTATCAATGTAAATTATGAATAGTTGATAGGAGATTGTGGTTTCTATAAAATTGGTGTGGGATTAGGGGATCCTCATTTTTTTGTTCGACCTTATGATACAGCTCAAACTTCATTCAGAAACACGTTTGTACTTCTTGAGTTCCTTGTGGATTCATTCCAGTTGAAAAACTCACAAGCATTTTTTACTATCTTGATGAATAGAATATTTCATCCATACCTGGATAGGTTTTTTATAGTGTTTTTAGATGATATATTTTTATATATCAAGACTTTTAAAAATTATTTCAAACATACTGAAATCATACTAATTAAACTGAGAGAGGATCATCTTATTGGAAGTATATATATGTGTCGGTTTTTGATTGATCAGGGAAAATTATTATGTCAAATAATATTACTATGTGTTACATTATTTGACACATAGAGAGTTTAGAAAGTGTATTAATAAGATAATCCAAATAATATTTTAGATATTAGTCACTTTCTAGTTATAACACGATATTACTAGAGGTTTACACAATAATTTTCATTCTTGAAATAAAATAATTTGGTCCTGAACTAGAGTGGAGATAAATATAAATGGTTGGAAGCATGTGTTATTGCCTTTAAAAATTGAATAATTTGTTTAAAATGACACAAAAAATTATCTTACCCAATATTTTTTAGGATTAAAGATTTTTTTAGGCTTTTGTGATAGATCTCAATTTATTGTTGATGCCTGGAGATCAACTTGTTGTGTATGGGTTTTAGTAGTTGAGACCACATGAATTGAACTAGCCCACACATGACCTCGAGTTGTATTCATTGGTGTATGATTTGATTTTATGGTGACATTATCTTTTCGTATTTAAGTTTATTATGTTTCCTGATCATAATATCATAAATTATATCTTTTCCCAAGGATGGATGAATCACTAGCAGTACAGGTGGGTTGAATACAGGAAATCATTTAATTTTTTTGGTGGGAAATATTCCATGGTAGGGAAACAATTTTCCAACATTTTATGAAGGATGTTTTAGAACCACTCTACTCAAGTGTGCAACGGTGAGTGGAAGATGATAGAATTATTGACTGAGATGTACGTTGTGGTTCAAAGGGGTCTTTAGAAGATAAACCTCATATTAGTTTCATTAGAGTCTGCAAAATTGATCTGGATTATAGATATAAAATATGTAGAAATATAATGGTTTTTTAAGAGTGAACTCATTAATGGTTGGGAGTCTTCTTATGATTGTAAAATAGATGAGGATGTAATCATATATGTTTGTTATCATGATATTTTGACTAAAATCATATAGAAAATTTCAATGTGTGAATTTAATTCCTCGAAGTGGATGGTATATCCATGTGTAACCAAAATTTACTATGGCCTAAGATTATAGTTTAGGTGGGAAAGCCTAAAAAAATAGAAGGGTTGATGACATGATACTACATTTCTCAACCGGTAGAGGTTGAGTTCCAATGACCTAGTGGATTACTACAGTTGTTTCAATTTCAATATGGAAGTGGGATGGTGTTACCATAGACCATGGATTTCTTATCTTAAGGAAATATAATAATAAGTATGTTATTTGGGTTAATAAGGATCATTGGATAAAGCTAAATCATTTCATATTAGTATGCGATATTTTCTTAGTAGAACTGTCGTGTGACTTGTATGCTTGGAAAATAGTCCATCTTCAAGGGGTGTTATAGGGAATTTATTCCGACCATGACACGCTTTTATCTTCACTCTTATTGAAGGTCCTATAAAATTCACTTTGTAAATAGGTATTACAAAGTTTATATTTTCACCTATCGATAGATGGGTCACCAAAGTGTACTATCAATGTGCATGAGGATATGTTGTGAGTGTGTGTTCTAGACTATAGTGTGTCTTGGGAGAAGAACATAGATTTGGTGGATTTTTATTATAACAAAAGACAACATGAAATATTAAATATGAATCCATATGAGTCTATTTATTGTCATACATGTATATCACTAAAATTCTAGATGAAGATAGGTGATTCAGGGCTATTGGGACAGAGTCTCATATAAGAGACTTCAAGTTATGATCAACTAATTCAAATTTGTAGGGCTATGATTCAAATTATGAGAAATTAATATGTCAGTCAATAATGATGGGCCCTTGATTTTATAGAGGGTGATAATGTTTTCCTTTGTATGTCACTCTGTTTGGATAACCATAGGATTCTGATATTGGGAATGTAGGCTCCTTGGATTGTGAGACCATTTGATTTTCTGGAGAGGATCGGTCTGATGGAGTATGGATTGTCTCTTCCATGGAGGTACAGTGATATAAATTGTGTTTTTCATGTCTCACAACTACATATGTTTCACCCTGACCCTTATCATGTGATCAATGTGGATGATTCTCATATTGAGACTAATTTTCACTTGGTAGAGAATTAGATAATGGTTCTAGATCATAGTGACAAACAGTTGAAGGAAAATACCATCATTATAGATCATATATTTGGGAAAGTAAGGTTTTGAGAAGGGGAAATATGGTAGAGAGAATCATATATGTTTGATCAAAGTCCTAATCTTTTTGACTCAGAATTATAGTCTTTATTGGGAGTAGAACTCAAAAATTAACTATAATAATGTGGGTAGACTATTTGTCCTAATCATTCCTAAATATGTCTCTAGATTGTTTTAATGTTTTATTTTGATTGAGAATATCATATTTTTATTAAAAATTGGGTGAATTTTTGGGGGAATTTTGTAAAATATTTAAGGAAGTTGGTCAGTACATGGTTGGACCACTATTTTTTCAAACTATGTATTTTTCTTCCAAAACCATAAAACCCCATAAAGAGTTGGGTTTCATAACTGGATAATGGGTTTTCAACCCATATTCCCTCTTAAAAGAAACCTTAAACCCCATAACATATGTTCATAGTTCGTGTTCATGGTTTGAAAAACCATGCGCCCCTTATATGGAAACAATTCATGTGGAAATTAAATCCCATATAAATTCACATAATAATTTATGATCACTCATCTTATATCCCAAAACAATCTATAATGACCCTTAAATATTTTCTCTCATTTATTTATTTTTCTAGATATATTCTATATCATTCTAACATTCACCATTGGTGAATCTATGGTCCATTAATGGATATGCACCTCTCTGAGTATGTGGTTTTTTCTTAATAAGATATCTCTCCCTCCCACTCTAATCTATGGATAAAATAAGGTTGTGTTATCAGTTTCTAGAAAATATTAAAATATATATTTAATGGTTCTTGATTAATTTTTTTGTGGATAGACTTTGGGGATCTAGATCCAATTCATTATTTTTTTCTTGATCGTTCCACTTAAATTGGGGATTTTCCTAGGTGAGTATTTGTCATAAATCATGAGGTAGGTAGACTAAATTGAAAATACCTTGAATTTAGTTATTTACATCTTTTTCATTGTGAAATTATAAATATCCATTATTTCTAAATTTCATTGATGACTTATTTAGATCAATTTAATTTCCATGCAATAATGATTCAAATTTAAATTTGGATAATTAGAATAGGTGGGATTATATTAATTAATTGTTCATTTAATTTAAGAAATTATGAAATTATGAAATTTATGGGAATTGGGGATTTTAAAATTAGTCAATTTGATGTTATGTGAAATCATTAGAAGTTGAATTATGTGTGATTTTTAGTAAAATTAAATGATTAATGGGTTATGATTAATTAATGAAAAATTGATTATTAGTTATTTATCATATAATTTCTGTATAATTGAATTATAGAACACTGTTATTGTAAAAAATTGAATGTGTACACTTTAATGAGAATGTATGAAAAGAATGTTAATAATTATTATCAATGATGTCTAAAATATTTTGATACATTGGATATTGTGATACATTTGATATTGTGATATTTTTTATTCATGTGAGGGATATGGATAGTTGCTTCAGAATCCCATAGTATGAAATTGATATATGTGTGTGGGACATGGACGGTTGCTTTAGAAGGCCAAAGTGATAAATGAGTGTCGAACATGGAATGATGCTTCAAAATCCAACTTGTGTGATTTTTTAATAAATGAATCTTGGAAACATACCTTTTCTTCAGAATAGCACTTATGAGACTATTTTTGAAGTTTGTGTGGGTCACAAACTACACATAAAAACCCTATATTCATGACTAATTGAGAAATGTATTTTAGGAAAATTATTACTACTTCAAATATCCATAGGGTCATATGCATGATGATATTGTCCCAAAATGTTTTCATTGTTCTAAGGTTCCAAATTTCTGTAATATGAATTGAAATGAAATGATAACTGATACAAATGGTATTGTCATATGCAATTTCTCTTTTATATTCATGCAGACTATGGCTTGGGACAAATCATGTATTGTGGTACTATTGTCCACAGGGCATGGGGTTTATGTGGTTAATAATGAATAATTTATCTTCTGAAATCTGGTTACATGATTCATTGTTTTTAATTCATTATAAATCAATATAATCATTTTTTACTGTGTATTTTTTATACATATCTATTGGTGGCCTACTGGGGTTTACTAAGACCCGGCTCAATATGCCAAATGGTACCTGAATATGCATCATGTTTATAGGACATGATAATGTAAAATGACTCATGTTAGATGGTTTTATCAGAAAGGTTCTGGGATGAGGGATCCATACATGGTTTTGGTAGACCAATTGAGTATTCAATGTCCTTATTTTGGATTGGAATTTGAAACTTGACACAAACATGATATGAAATTTCTATTACGTATATTTTGTTATTATATTATTATTGTATTAATCAAGTGATTTTGGTATTAATATGATTGTTTTTATATCATTCAGTTATTTATTATATACTTCCAATTCTGAGATTCTATGATACAAAGGGTATTGTATCCTCATGATTGATATTAGACATACACTACTAGTCGAAAACCTCTTTCAATGTAGTAGGTATGGCTAAAGTCATGTGACTAACCTACTCAAGGCACTACTGTGTGGAACCCATACCAGGATGTTACAATTAAACACATTATATTATTTTAAGGAGTTACATATGCTAAAATAATTTTCCATTACATTCTCCTCACCATAAAATATTTCATGTCCACATTTTTTATTACATGGATGAAAAAAGTGATCATATTTCTGTCTTGTTATATTCCTATGTTCCCACGTAGCATCGTCACACATAAGATTTTACTAAAAAAACATTTACCATGTAAGAGGTCATATTACATAGTACATTATTTCAATCTTAAAGATTATTCATTTGTAGTTCCTCATATAATAGATCATTTTAAAGTTTCATTGCTTCTAATATGAATATATGTGAATGATTATTTATATACTCCCACTAAATTGATACATTAAACATATAATATTTTTTGGAGATGTCATGAAAGTGTTCCGTGTGATAATATTTATCCCTATCATGATCTATGATCTTGGTGTGGCTAATATACTAGGGGATCAGCCTCCCCTTCATCCCAAATCTCATAAAGATCTTCAAATTTGATATCTGGTAGAACACATTATTAATACCAGTAATATCAAAATCTCATTAATTATTTATCTTTGTAACTCTTACTTAAACTTTTTTATGAATTCATTTATCACATACTAATATCAACCTTCTCTATAATTTTATGTAAAGGATCACATCATATAAACTTGTCCTCTACAATATCAACCAAAAAATTTGTAGTCATTTATCCTTTCTCTCAGTGATATTTTGAATGATATGATAACAAAAATTATTATATATAATCTACATTTTGGTGAGGTGTTGATTGCAAAATCTTTCTATATACAATGCACAAAATTTTATTATATTCTCAAGAGTTTTAATAGTTCTCTCAAATTGACCAACCTGCTTATCTTGAAAAGAAATCCTAAATTTCAACTCTTCCCCTCATAACAGCATAATTCTTCTATAGAAAATCTAAATAAACTGATAATCCATATATAATATAATTTATATTTTTACTCCAAATAACAATACCACATACCTTATTTATATATTATATTTTTTTGAGAGATATATAATATTTTATGGAAGAAAAATATGATGTCATTGTATGGTGATAAACTACATCTCCCAAGTAATTATAACCTTTTGATTTTTAGGGGACTCCATTGAAAATTTACATTGTGTTGTTCTCACAATTCTATTAGTGTATTTTCTATGATTAATCCATCTAACTAGAATTTTGTTAATTATCCTTAAATTCATTGCATAACAAGCATTATTATATATATTCTATCAAATCCCTCAACATGTTATCCCTCCATAATTGATCTTATTGATATAATTATATATACATTATTCATAAATAAATATATAATGAATATTTATGTGAACCATCATAATTTTCCCTCTTTAGGTATTGTTTTGATTAATCACATATCTTGGTTTGAAACAATATTACTTCATCTTGATCAATGTTTAATAGTAGAATATTTTCAACCATTAAATGTACCTCTACATTATCCTTCGTAGATTCATTTATCATATCATTGATGGACGGTTGAAAATTCATTTGGGAAATATACAATTTACCACTTCCCATTATGACTTCAATATTCATCCATTGAAAATATAATAGTATTGGGTCATTTTTTAACCATCATCATAAATATTGTAACATTATAATTTTATCTCAGATATTTATCCACATTTTTTACATTCACATATTAGTAATGTATTGAGAATTCATAGTTTTTTATCAATTAAAGAAATATACTTTTCTACATCATCAAATCCTTATCTGTAAATATATACTTCAATCTCATGTGATTAGTAAATATATAACACATTTTTCCCTTGATGTAATGCTTCACAGCCATTTATTAAAAGGCCATTAGAATAAACCCCAAATCATGAGTAATATAAATTTTATAAATTGTTTTTATTGATGCATGGAATAATAAATTATATTATCATTACAAAAGAGAAACCACCACAATACCTTTATTAAATAATTAGTATATATTATGAATCCTTCCCTAATATGTGGTAATGTATATAGAATCACAATGAACAAACTATTTTATATTAATTATTAACATTCTTTACATTAATATATAAAATGAAACTCAGACCCATCCATGTTATCATGGTTAGATGATTTTATATCCATCTGTAATTTCTTAAAAACGTGTATAGAATCCTTCTAAAAAAATACATATCTATGTTATAGTGGTCATCCATAGATATTTCTTGATAGATTCATTATTTTTTGGATCCATATATATTACCTTTTTTGTGATTACATGACTCATGAATTATACATTTTCTAATTAGACATAACACTTTATGAACATATGATATAGTTTATCCTTTCTGATGGTATTGAATAGAATCTTCAAATAAAAAAAACACTCTTCCTTAATTAATGAATATATGATAATATCATCTATAAAGATAACCAAAAACAGGTAAAGGTATTATCTATAGTCTCTATTCAATAAATCCATAAAAACAGTGAGGGAGTTCATAAGTCCAAATGGAATTTATATAAATTCCTACATTATATACCATGCACTGAATGCTACCGTTGAATTATATTCCCATATAACCCATAAATGAAGGTATCTAGATTTAATATCAATCTTTTATAGGTATTATTATCCTTTATATTTAACAAAAGGTTCATATATATGTGGTATTGGATTATTATTTGTGATCATCATTTTATTATACTAACAATAATCAATGACAATACACATTTATCAGTCCTTATTTTTTAAAAATCAGTACATGTTCACACTATGATAAAGAAATAGTGTATATAAAACCCTTGACTATTTAATTATATAGTAACTTATTTAATTAAAACAACATAATTGATAAATTATATAAGGAACTTTTGAAAAATTAATGGATCTAGGAATGAAATTAAATGAAACCTCAATCACCTGCTTTTGTGGAAGAAAATGATTCTCCTTATCAATACATCGGTATATTCCAATTAAATTGAAATCTCAACAAAAATTACTTATTTCTATATAATTTAAGCAATAAAACTATCATTATTATTTTTCATGAACAAAATTATTTAATTTTCATCTAATGGGAGTTCATGATTATCCATACATTGATATTTTATAAATGGATGACTTGGGATATGAAATGATATTTCATTATCATAAAAATTAATATTCTCAATTTATAGTGAATGAAAAATCATACACAAAATTTCAAGAAATGCAATCATGGGAAGAATAAAAATATCTGCATGATGTATCAACCCCCAAATTTTAGGAATATAAGTGTTATATATCTTTGACATGGCCATCATTTTTATGGTGTTATTAAAGATGTACCATTATTAAACACTTGACGCGATGAATCAATATTCCATGTAAATCACCATGATACAAAACAATGAAAAAATATATTTAAATATGGTATTCATGTTTATTTATAGGAAATGATGGTATCTTATATCACATAATTATAGTGATCCACATCATTAGTGTTTATAGTATACACACATCCATGTTTCAATGGTTCCAGATTTGGTTGGTACCAATTATCTTAAACATTAATGAGGTTAAGGATTCTTTTTTTCAACATAAAAAAATTCATTTCACTTGAAACTTTAATGATTTGGTGGAATATTAATTAGAAAATTTTGTTCTTATATCTTCTTTATTGCCAACTTCATTACCATGAGATGATCATTAACAATATAGTCAATAATTTAATATATAAATCATATCCTTTCTCGTTGGTAGAAATTTCCTAGGTGATTTCTCCCAGATTTCATTAATGTATGAATTTTAACAATCTTTAACCTATGATAATTGTCACAACGCATCCCCCAGGTTCTGATTCATGACTAGTCACTAGCCCACTTTGTCACCACTCGTCACCCAAGGCCCATGTCATGACTACCCCAAGAACACCTTCCATAGGTCAAGGGCTAGTGACAAGAATCAGAATGATGAAATTCAAGAAAGTAAGTCATTTCCTTTAAACATACACAAACAAAAACATGGAACACTCTATACAAGTAAAAGTGGAATAGTAGTTGTACAATAACCACTAAAAACCACCACTGAGAGTATAATTAAGTGTTGAAAGTCAGAGGGTCC
The DNA here is from genome assembly GCA_963277665.1 of Viscum album. NCBI lineage: Eukaryota > Viridiplantae > Streptophyta > Magnoliopsida > Santalales > Viscaceae > Viscum > Viscum album. The sequence goes on along the minus strand of OY728157.1, from coordinate 1,561,404,600 downwards.
CGTAAAGAAGCCCAACTGAAAGAGTAGTACAGAAAAAGGGGAAATATCTCGGGATATTGCTTGTAAAGGATCCTACATGAAGGGTAGGTTCAACTTGTCACTATGGATCATCACATCAATCAGTCACCTATGTGTTCCATCTTGCCATGGCTCTGCAAAGTTTCAATCATGTTTTCTGTCATCTACACAAGACACAACAAGGAACAGGTGAATCCCATGCAGGGGTGAGTATAAAAATACTCAGTAGGGACCCCAATACCCTCAAAGGGCTTTGAGAAACATAAAATCCAAAAAAAAGAATTATCTCAATAATTGAGAAAAAAGTAAGAGACAGCTGACACCAGCTATACTACTCATAAAACAAGAATAAAAAAGATTAGTTATTAAGATAGATCATCTTATTCTATAAAGAGGCATTGATTCTAGTCTGAACAGGGTCACTAAATGCTAACCCATAGAGGATCACTAGGTGATGACCCATAATGGATCGCTAGGGGCTGACCCACAGAGGATCACAATGTGCTGACCCCCAGAGGACCGCAAGGTGCTGACCCACATCAGATCGCTAGGTGCTGACCCACAACAGATCCTTAGGTGCTGACCCATAGAGGACTCTAGGTTCTAAGACACACAATATCACTATGAGCTGACCCATAGTTGATATTTTTGTGCTAACCCATAGATGATTTCTATTCTTTAATCACGTCACATCCTTCCACTGGATTCCTGCACTTAGCATGCTTGATTTTGAAAGGATCCACTCCTCAATACATCTGATGTACCTCAGCATCCACAAATTCCCACATAGATGTAACCAAAAAGGTCATCTTGTCATATGAGTACAAATGCGACAAACATCTCGTTAATCATATGATCAATCTATAATATATTAGGATTATAATAAAAGGGCCAAGCTAGATTTGAGTCTGATCCAACCCGAACATACTCCATATTCTTCCAAAACTCATGTGGAGTATCTCAAGAGTACCAACTTGTCTCAAGGGTCATCAATGTGCATGAGATACATCATTCAGATGTCCTATATATGAGTTATAGATGTTTTCGTGAAGCGGGGGTGGTAGGGTCTAGGTCATGTCCTGCCTGATCGGATAGGCCTGACCCAACCCAAGGGTTTGGTATGGGTCTGGTAAGATTCTAGCTCAAACGACCCATTGGAATGTGGGTCTGGTTGGCGCGTGTCTGTCCCAACTAACAGGTCCAGATCGCTGGTGGCCTGGCCCGCCTGGAGGGGCATGGCCAGCCTGGTGGGGCATGGCCCACCTGATGGGGCATGGCCCACCTAAAGAACCCACCCTGCGTAGTGCCGGCTAGTTGTGATGGAACGAATTTAGGGAGTCCATAAATTCTATCTCTCAGTTTCAGGGGGTGCCTCCCTATCATCTATAATGGTTGGCAAGAGTCCAGTTGTTTCAAGCACCAGCCGAGTCACCCGAGTGAGCAGATCCACCTCCACGCAGTGCTAATGGGAGACAGACCTTCACTGCCACCTTAGACATCTGTACACTGATCCCTACCACCAAGGCACCTGCAGATGCTGCCTCCTCCACATAGATGTCATGGGAAAGACAATGGATTTGTACCAACAACACCTTTAGCGGGCCACTGGTGATGCTCTGGGGGTCTGTTTTCGGTCACACCTGCACCTATACGACTCTCGGGTCACCACCTTCACCGCAAATCCCACAGAACTACCTTTCCACCATGTTGATTAGTCTCCCAAAAAAATCACAATATCCAAGATTGGAGGAGGGTTTTGTCCTTGTTTAGATCGGCATGTGCCCTCTACATTAGCGCTTTATCATGGGTAAGATAACAATCATCACATAGATTAATAATATCCTTTAATCAAATCCCCACAAAAACCTCGCATACGATCGAACAAGTTGCGGATCAACCCATTAGATAGTTGATCCATGTTCATTGTATATTTAAAGAACATGATATGTGGAATCATTAAAAACATAGTGAAAATAAATCCCCTACCTTGATTGGGTTGAATCTATTGCGAATAAGGGAGTAATTCCATGTTCGTTAACATTCCACTTTCATTGTCATTCATTGTTGATGTTCGATCTCTAGATCAAATCCTCCAACAATAGACATTTTTTCTCTGTTCTTCAATGGATAGGAATTTCTTCAGCATTTTCTTCATTATTTTCCCCTACGGTCATTCATCAGTTCTCCAACAGATTTAAAAATAATTAGAAAATGGCCTTGATGTTTTCTACCATAATGTGTTTCATTAATGAACATCAATTGATGAACCATTAAATAAAAGGGTGTTGCAATTACACAAGAAAATAAATGAGTCATTAAATGATCCTCGTTTAATTTTATTATTTACACTACTATTTTTTTAATCATCTATCGATTGTTGAAGAAATGAATAAAATAACTCCTAATGCTATTTTATTATTTTTCTGAAATTACCAAAATTTAACTTTTCTATATGACCCTATTAGATCAAAGTAAAGATTCACTGAAGTGAATTTAGGTGCTATGAATTCAACGGTGCCAATATATTTTCAATATCATCATCATCTAGAAGGATATAAAGTCTCTCTCACTTGTTTCCAGAATGTACATAAAAAATTGTTGAAAAATCTGTTCTGGGATCTTCAAGCCTCAGAATAACATGCCATTAAATTCGACAGTTTCAAAATAATTCCACATAATTAAAAAATATTATACATAATTTTTGGGACTTTTCACTCTCCCCACCTTAGGGATTTACATCCAAAAAATATACCACAGAAGTTATGACAACAAATGGGTGTACTAATCAAGAATCTGATCCTCCTACTCCCATGTTCTCTCCTAGAGGATCTCGTGCTACCACAAAACTCAAATCATAGGAATTTATAGTCCATGATGGACCCTCTCCTTTTGATCCTCTATATCCACAAGGAACTCCAAAAATTTCTTCCCATTATCAATGTCCTGCTCTCCCCATTTGATGATGTGTGACCAATAATTCACATATCTACTCCATCGTGACATGTGAAAAACTTCATGCACTCAGTGCATCTGAGGGGGAAGTTCTAGGCGGTACGCCACCTTTCCAACTCTACTGAAAATCTGGAAATTCCTGATGAACTTCGGAGACAACTTTCCACCCTAGAAAATTCTCCATAATCCTTTTTAGGGTGAGGCTTGTAGGAAGACATGGTGTCCCTCTATGAAATCCAGGTCTCTATAACTCCAATATGCATATAAATTATGCCTGCTCTGTGTAGTCTTCATCTGCTCCTAGATGATTTGGACCTTCTCAGTGGTAGCTCTTACCAACTCTCGACCCATAAGTGTTGACCCCTTGGGTCTGTCCAGCATAGAGGGGGTAGGAATGGTCTCTCGTACAAGGCTTCAAATGGTTCCATGCTGATGGTGGAGAGATAACTATCGGTCTAAATGAACTCCACCAATGGCATGTGGTTCTCCCAACTGCTTCCAAAATGAAGGACGCAATCATGTATCCTATCCACATGTTTCTATATGGTCCACTTCATCTAACCATATGTTTGAGGGTGGAAGGAGGTTCCCAAGTGTAGCTAAATCCCAAACACCTTGTTTAGTCCCTTCCACAACTAGGAGGTAAGACGTACATCATGATCTAAAACAATCAACAATGGTATCTTGTAAATCCATACTATCTCATAGACATAGAGGCGTCTGAAACCCTCCACTGATCCTTATAATTAAGTCGGTATAAAATGGGCCTACATGGTGAGTTATTCAATGATGACCTATGTAGAGTCATTGAACCAAGACGTGTGCAGTAACCTAGTCACGAAGTCCTTGGATAGACCATCCCACTCCAATTTCGGTACCAATAGTGGTTGAGCTAAGCTTACTGGGACATGATTCATGGCCTTCATTTGCTGATAATTGTGGGATCATGAAATGAACTCTTACACTAATTTCTTCATTCCTAGCCAACAGTACTAACGTCGGTGGTCATGGTACATCTTTTCCACCTCATTATGTACCGCCAATGGGGATTTATGGAACTCCCTCAACACCTCCTCTCATAACATCACTAGTACCATGGTGAATCCTCTAAAAACGATGATGTGATCCCCACCTTTTGAAAATATATTATGAGTTTGTCCTAAGGATATATCAGTAAATTGGGTCTTGCAACCAACATCCCCAAGTTGTGCTTCTCGATCTAGTTGAATGAATGGTTGAGTGACTATCATATACAGAAGGTCTGTTGCTCAATCACAATCCATGAAGGATATCTACAAAATGACTACCTGATCTATTGCCTAACTCAACAACTGAAGACCCAACCTCATGTTGAGTGCATCTAATACTATGTTCCCCTTCCTAGGAGTGTAAACTAACTCATAGTTAGAGTCCGGGAGGAACTCCATCCATCACCATTTTCTTAGGTTCGAGTCTTTTTGTGGTAACATATACTTGAGATTCTTGTAATTGTGGGAGACAAAAAATCATTCCCCTACCAAGTAGTTCTGCAACATCTTTAATGAATAGACCACTGATGCTAACTCTAGGTCATGGGTTCTGTAGTTATTCTCTTGTTTCCCCAACGGTTGTGATTATTTGGGGATCACCTCTTGCACATACATCAGGACACATACCAGTCTAGTCCCTGATGTGTCACAATAGACTACATACCCAATTCCTTCTTTTGGTAGCCTCAGGAAGGGTTCACTCATCAGTCTCTACCTCAGCTCTTGAAAACTCAGTTGTCACCACTTTATCTATATGAAGGGTTGTCCCAACCTTTTCAATGTTCACAGGGGTGCTTCTATTTTGGAAATGTCTGGTACAAATCTCTAATAGTACCCAGCCAACCATAGGATACTCCACACATCAGTCATGCTCCTAGGTGTCCCCAAGAAAGAAATTCCTCAATCATTGCCAGATCCAGTAAAACTGTAGTATTTGATATGAGGTGTCATAGACTGTAGACCTGTTGTATCTAGAACTATAACTTCAAGAGATTTCCATAAATCTGGTGCTCTCGGAGTTTATCTAGAACTACCTGTAGATGTGTGGCATACTACTCCTCTAACACCAATTCACCAAGATTTCATCAATTAAAACCACCACAATGCGATCAATGTATGGATGAAATATCATGTTCTTGAGTCCCATGAACACTTATAGCATCCATCTCACATCAAAAGGCATCACCATGAACTCATAGTGACCATATCGGCATTTAATGGATGTCTTCTCTACATCCTCATCCAGAACCCGAAGATGATGACAGCCTGATCTGAGGTCTATATTTGAAAACCACTGAGCTATATTAAGCTGATATAAGATATCATATATCCTTGTAATTTGATATATGTTCTTCACGTTCACCAAATTTAGGCACCGATAGTCCACAGAAATCCTCAAGCTCTCATCTTCCTTTTTGGTAAACAACACTGGGGATGCCCATTGAGTATTAGTGGGTCATAAAAACCCCTTCCTATGCATGTACTCTAAATGTACCCTCAACTTAAGAACTCTACGGGAGCCATCCAATATTCTGGTGTAGATATTGGTGTCGTCCCAGGGTACAGGTCGATTTAAAAGTTTGAATATCTGTGAGGAGGTAGCCCTAGAACATCCTTAGGAGAGACATCCAAATACTGCTCCAGCAATACTGGATATCCCGTACTCCTCTTGTCCACTACTCTAAGGGTGAGGTTAGCAAACTTATGAGTGATCAGATGCAATATCTCTGAGAAATTCCAACATGTGCTACAAAGGATCCCTTCTCATCGATAAAGGAATACTTGGTCCCATCATTATGGACACACCACGCTTTGCGCCAAAAATAGTAGATCTGAGCATGGAATGTGGATAATCAATCCATACCAAATATTAAATTGTAAGGCCTAGGCACTGATACTATGAGATCCAAGTTGAATCTCTTTCCTCCTATAGTAATCTAACACTTCCAAAACCAGTGTGTAATCATCAAATCCTCTCTTATAAGAATATATAATCAAATGGATCAATCCAATGAGTCCACAAAAATATATGATCTCTTAATGAGATACATGGAAATGAATGAGTGACTGGAACATGTGTCCATAATAACAAGTGCTAGGGTGGAGTCGACATAGATCATACCACAAATCATCTCTGGAGCGATGTGTTCATAGGTCTCTACTGCCTAAATCTGAGTTCATCCTTTTCCACCTGCTCCTTAAGGTAGGGGTGGACCACCGGGATGTGGGGGCGGTAGTACCTCAAACTGTCACCCACTGCCTACTTCATGGGATTCTCCTCTACCACACCCACCGCATTGTGGGCCTCTTTACTCGAACCTCTATCTTTGTCTAGGTGTTTCCTAAACCACCTATTGGTTACCTACACAGGGAGTTGGACAATTGAAATTCATATTCCAATGTCTGCCGTAAGAGTAAAAAACTCTAGTCCTCAGATGATATCCAATACCACAAAAGATGCACACCTCCGACCCAACAACCTAGGGTTGCCCACAGGATTTTCTATCCCATTGGGGACTTTGCATCATCAGCATACTACTTGCTACAGATGACATGGCTACATGTCATCCTCTAGTAAATCTCATTGTTGGTGCCAGCTCAGCTAGGAAGCTCTTCAACAGTTTGAATCACATTAGCACTCCATCTTGCATCAGAATATTGAGTGAAATCATCAGCACTCTGATCTCCCATTGAAGACCCTTCTCAGTGGTCTAGAACCTGAAGAATGGTTCACATACCATGTAGATGGAATAGTAAGAGAGGTCAGAAAATACCATCATGTATTGCGTCACTTTTAGGCTGCCCAACTCTAAGTGAAGTAGCTCAAGAATATGCATAGAGTGTAGTGTCTCTTGGACAAACTTCTCCCTAAAGAGGCTCTCGATTTCCAACAAGGAAAGATTTTTTTCCTCATGTTTCTAGAGTGTCAGGATCAAACATATACCTGATGTTCCATGAAAGAGACTAGAAACTAGGATCACCATCTAGTCTTTTGGTATCTCAACCAAGTGGAAAACTCATGCCATAGCCTACATCTAGTCTAAGGATACATGTGTATCTTCCTCTCCTCAAATCCTCATTGCCCTCTATCTATGGAACTCATGCAGAATGCTCAATCAGCAGGAACTGTTCGATGGTGAATCTACTATAAATTAATGCCCTATGGGTGGTGGTGTGGCTGGTACCCCACACGAAGGTAATATCATTATAGGAGGGCCCTTCACTAATGCCTCATTGCAATGTGGGACATCATCATGATCTCTAACTGGAATCATGGATGACAGTCTATGATGAGGAATCCTCTAATGTGATAGATGTACCACATTGAATAAGTTATACATAGTGAGATGACTCAAAATATATCAAAATAAAAACATTTCCAAAACACATGCTATTAGTATTTTCATCTACCAAGTCAGAAAATATAATTTAGGGTCATAGTGTATAGATACGTCAGCTACTGCACCAAAACTAGACTCCTTGAACTAAAATCCAAACTCAATACACTAAACACTATTACTAAATTGAAAAATTATAGATTCATTGTTCTTCCAGAACCGACCCCCCTAGGATACAAATTTTTCATGACCCGTCCCTTAGGGCCCACACCAGGACTACCCCAAGCCAACCTTCCCTAGGCTAGGGGTGGGGGAATAGAACTAGAAAGTAGAAACCCAAAATGGGAAGGCATTCCCTTTAAACATGTACACATACAAATAAGGAACACTACACGCTATAAAAACACAATGGAAAAAGAGTAATACAACCCCCACAAAAAAACACCAATAAGAGTAAAAGTTTGTACTGCAAGTGAACAAGGTCAGCATACAATCCCATATTAAATATTAGTACAACAAAAGGATAAAACAGGCACCAGAGATCATCGTCCATGGTTCCTACTTGAATGGTAGGTACAACTCTTCATTGCAGATCACCACATTAATTGGTCACCTATGTGTACCGTCTAGACCCGGCTCTCCAATGTCTCAGTCGAACAATATGTCGTCTGCACAAGAGACAACAAGGTGCAATTGAAGCTCATGTATATGTTAGTGTAAAAATACAGAGAAGGGACCTCGAGAAAATTAAATGTCTTTCAGAATTCCATACATGAAAAAAAAATGATCTCAATCATATAACACAAAGTAAAATAAAAGTCACAACAGGTATGCAACCTAAAGATCACTATTAATGATGATTAGTAATAAATCAAGATCTTCTAATTCTGTCGAGAGGCTTTATTTCTCTTCCAAATAGTGTCATTATGTGATGATCCATAGATGGTCTCCAGGTGCTGACCCAAAGATGATTGCTAGGTATTGACCCATAGAGGATCGCAAGGTTATGACCCACAGAGGAACGATTGGTGCTGACCCACCGACAATCCCTATGTGCTTACCCACAGAGTATCTCTAGGTTCTAAACCTCTAAGGATCACTAGGTGTTGATCTAGAGAGAATCACTAGGTGTTGACTCATATAGGATCACTATTTCTGGAACCATTGAGGGTAGATATTCTTTCATCATGTCACATCCAACCATTGGATTCTTTCACATATCACACTTGATTTCTGGAGGATCTGTTCCTCAAGCCATCATTCATACCTCAACTGCCATGAAGTCCCAATTAAAAGAAACCAAAAAGATCATATTATTGTAATTATTTCAATGTGTCAGAGGACATATAAATCAGACACCCAGTCTGTATGAAATATGTAAATTTGAAAGAATGCCTAGTTGTATTTGTATCTGATCCAACCTGATTGTAATCCAATTCCTTCCAAAACTCAAGTGGAGTATCTCAATTGGACCACTTTGTTGCAAGGTTCATCAGGTTGTTGTTGGTGCGTCATTAATATGTTTGTTCTAAGAGTTATAGTCATTCATGTGAAACAGGTTTGGTTGGGTCCAGTAAGGGTCCATCCCAACCGGCCAGTTGGGCCCGTGGGTCCAATCCAGCTATTTTGGTTCCCACCCATCTTATGGGTCTAGCCCGCAGGCGGCCCGACCTGCTTGGTAGGGTGCGGCCCACCTGAAGGAGCTGACTCGTGCGGTGCGGGCATGTTTTTTTTGGATCAAACGTAGGGCGTTCAGTTCTTATTGTTGGCACTACCCAGTCTTCAGCATTGGCCATGAGAAGGCTGACCATTTCTTATTCTCACCCAGTGGCCCGAGCAGGCCGATTCACCTTTATGTGGTGCCGATGGGTGTTGTGCCTTCACCACTAATGTTGTCATCTGACCACTTCTTTGTGCCACAATGGCACAATGCCACCTCTTGCTAGGCAGGTGAGAGCTGGTCGCCTCCTACAACAACGACTCCTATGGTCACCGCCTCTTCCACGTGGCCAATGTGGGCCTGCCGCCACCGCGTCGGAGGTGCTATGGTAGTGGCACTTTTCACAGGCCACCAGAGATTCTCTAGTGGTCCGTTTTCTATCCAGTCTCCAAATACAGGCCACTTGGGTCACCGCCTTCAATCTAAATCCCACATAACCGCCTTTTCACCACATTTCTTGGTTTCCCACGAAGAACACACAATATTTAATATCAGTAGAGGGACCAAGCCTTATTATGATCTTCCAACAACTGACGTTCATACTCTATTCTTCATTGGAGAGGTATTTCCCTGGCATGTTAATCAGAGTTTTCTCCCACAGTTGTTCATCCATTTTCCAATGGATTGAATTAAAAAAATGTTCTTGAAATTATGTTCATTATTGTTGTTCATTAATGACCCTTAATTAAAGAATAATTAAATAAATAGTTGTTGTCATTACCCAAAAAAATAAATGAGTCATAAAATGACCCTCATTTTTTACTCGTCATTAAGCTATGGTTTCTCCAACCGTCGCTCAATGGTTGATGGAAAGAATAAAATAACTCAAAGATTTATTTAATTATTCTTCTGAAAAGTCTAAAATTATTCTTTTTCATTCGCCCCTTTCCAGTTGAAGTTAATCTTCTCTTAAGAAAATCTTGATGCTATGAATTCAATGGTGTCCTTGTATTTTCAATCTGATCACCGGTTCGAATGATGGAAAATCCCTCTAACTTGTTTATTGAACGTACCATAAAAAAGTCCAAAATTTTGTTATGGGATCTTCGGGGATCAGAATCCCTTGCCGTTGAATATCAGAGTCTCAAAATAATTCTTTATAATAAAAATATTATATGGAATTTCTGGGTTTTTACAGTTATTATCCTCAAAGCTTCCATTACATTCTAATGTCCTTTCTTTGTCTCCATAATAATAAAAAATGACAATTTTCATCTCCACATTCTATGCACATTGTAATATTTCTGTTTTTTGTCCAAAATATTATGAATAATTAGATTTGAATACATAGTTTAATGGTAATAACGAAATCAATGATTTTAATATTGGGGTTAATGATATTACTATAAGAATACATTTATATCATATTTATGTTTCCATTATATGTTTTAGTGGATTAATCCTCTATTTATGACAACTCCTTAAATTCTATCTCCTTCTTCATGTGATGAGTTTGAGGAAAATACTTGTCGAAAAATAAAATATTATACAACAAAAATTATAAATATTATACATCCTCATATTTTGTTATATTCATATTGAAACCCCATCACGGGAAATCCTCAACTTCCAAATTATAAATTTACAAGACAACAGCCCCTTTTTTTGAGCATTCGAGGAAGTAAAATATCATTTACACCACATTCATCTAATTATTATAAATAACTAGATTGGAAAATACAATAAAAGGTAGTTAGTGTTGTCACATGATTGAGTAAATTACAATATTATAATTTCTTGATGTGTTCATGAGTTACAAATGGTTTGAATTATTGTATATAGCATGGGGAGTTGAGTGAGAATCTCCAAACGATCATGTTTTATTTCTCCCATCATATTTGGGTTTCCATTGAGATAGTAATCATATTTCTCATCACACCGATTGATACCTCAAAATTTACATTCCATATAGAATTTATAAACTGTGAAATGTTAAGGATAATAATAATTAATATAGAAAGGAAAAAATTATCATAAATGGGACAAATAATAAATTACATTAATTTATTGGTTTTGATCTAGGATATTCATTATATATCTCATATTAGGTTCTCTACAAATACTATAATGATGTTATCAAATCATTCATAATGGTTTTTATATTTTCAACCACATCATATCACATGCGAATATTATTCTAGATATATTGTCTTATTACCAATCACTCTACAACGATATTAGACATTGTTAATACTCATCTATAAATGTTAAGGATGACTACTCCTAATTAAAAACATACCCTAACTATATCATATTTCTAGAAAAAAAATGAAAATTAATTTCTATAAATGATATATACTCAATACATTACAAAACTATCAGAATTGTACCCTATTCATAGTCTTGTATATAGTTTTTCACTCATGTTATCACATATTACTCCCAAAATAATTAAATTAACCCTAAAAAATAATTATATCATGATATAATACCATCTAAGGTGACCAAGGCAGAGACACCAAATTCTTCTGTTAAAAACACATAAATTAAACATGTACATTAATAATAATATTGATGACATATGATAAACATATCTTTATCTTACTTCATTTATATATGTTAATAATTACATCCCTCAATAGTTACATGATCCCATGAACCGATGGTTTACTGTCATTGAGATCTAGCTACAAAAAGTAGCATATTTTATAACACTTGTACACATTTCTCCATAATTGAGTTACAGAAGACTCCTTTTTAGACATATCTTAAGATATTAACATCTTTATAACATAGGGAATAAAAATATAGGAAATGGGTGCTCTCAAAATATCTTCAAGATTCAATTTATAAATAATCTAAAAATAATTATATCTCAATAATATGGTAAAACATTTTAATGGGGTACATATATTAATATAATATTGAAAAATAGTACATTCCCATAATTCAATATTAAATGGAAAGTAATCTCGAAAGAAAAATAATATACCCATGAAAAATGATGAGAAATCTTGAGATAGTAATTTTAGTCCATGGATAATAATCATATGAAACATTCATGAATATTTATAATTCCCACAAAAATAACATAACATAAAAATTTAGAACAATTATAGGAATAGGGTTCATAATATTTTGAGTGTACACAATATCGGCCACTTTTTTGGAATATCTTATAAGGATCAGTCATTAATTTATCAAAATAACTAAGAAGGATGATTCTACGTGATCTCATGATCTATTAAACCTTAAAAATACATTAGGGGATAGTATATTAGAAAATCCTGACCCAATAAACCCATTGATAATTTCAAAATTATTGTATATGTATAATATTCAAAGGATCTCTTCCAAAATGAACAATAAGTATATTCATAATGAATTCATGGATACATATATGATTTCATTATTGTGTTGGAAATATAAAATATATAGACAAAATTTCGTTCATATCATATATTATTCATAATAAAATTTTTCAAAACATTAGTAAAGAAAAAATAATAAAATAAGAGCTCTGATGTTATGTAAGGGTTAGGTATAACATAATCTATGATTAATATATAAATAATGATCAGTATTTAAAGGTTTATAACTAAAAACACATTCAATTTCATAAATAAACTTCGAACAAAATAAATCCATTGATAATAATAATACAGTACTATCATGGATAACAATAACTAAATTCTAAACTAAGTAAATTCATTATATTTGACATCATTATATCTATTTATATTAATACCTTGTTCGAATAAAATTTAATTAAATTCAATATATTATTCAATATATAGTGTATGAAATACCATATCCAGGGTATATATTACATGTATTTCAGATTAATTCATTCTCATGTGAACACATCATGGTGTATTTTTCCAGGGAATGATAATATCTAAAATTTAATAAATGGATAATAGATGAAAATTAGAAAAGTGGATTTTATAGTATGATCATTTACATTATAGAATATATTCATATGAAATGGAATGATTTATGATTATTTGTTTCTAAGAGTTTCCATGGAAAACATATAGAATAAGCTAAAGGGTCTAAAATAGTTATTGTTGTGGGAAAATATGTTTAACATTGTATAAGTCAAAAACATTACTTTTTACATTTATAAAAATAGTGTAAAATTATTTTCAAAACATTTATAATAATTCATTTAAATATTTTTAAAAGTTAATGAATCAAATAAAATTTATTTCATAACTCTTTTTATTTAATAGAAAATTGTGTTTTAAATAATTATGAAAAATAAAGCTATAGAATAAAAATACACCCAATAAAAAATAAAATAATACAATCTTTTCAATTACACATCTATCATGAATAATATATTGAATTGAATCATTAATAATCCGAAATAAATAATAATTCATGTTAAATACATTAAATGGTTGGTATTCACTTGAAATAATGGTAAAAATGGGCATAGTGCTAAAATTTTCAAATTTGAGAGGCAATTGAGTTGAAATCTCTCACCCCAAGATAAAATTTCTTCATATGTTCTATTAATCTACTATAGAGTAATTTTAGATTTATAATAATCACATCCCAGAAGCAGAATAATATTTAATATCATTTGAAATATAATTAGAACATTTTATCACCCATTTGTTAGTAGTATTTCATTTTTATAATTATTATTGACTTTAACTGCATCATTTTTAATGTATATATTAATTTGGTAGTTTCATTACTTTCATATTATCCATGATTAAAAATTATAAATACTATTATAAATGATATAGATATAATATATATTAAATATATATATTTATATTCATCAATTAAAGATATATATTACAAAACTAATTACATCATTCATAGAGAGATTCAGTCGTACGTATGCGTGAATGTTTCTTTCACATTTTGATAGATAGAATAAAATAAAGGTAAATAATTTTTAAATATTCCAAAATAATTATTATATAATATATATCCATTAATTACTTCCATATTTCCAGCAATGTAAATTTGAAATACTAAAAGGACAATGTCTCTTTGTGGATGTGGTAGTCTATAGGTATGCACATTCGATGGAATCCATTAACAAGGGATTCCAAGGTATGATGGTAGATATTATATTGTAATTATAGAATCATAAAAATTTACTCAATATCATTTATATTCATTATTTCAATCTTCATAACAATACTTATAAAGTGGTGATGAAAAATGGATTACACCGCTATGTGGGGAGGGGCAGTTCCTTGTAGATAGTCTGGCTGAATTCCCTAAGACCTTCGGGTCATGTAATCTCCTAAGCCTACAGGCTATGTAATATCTGAGCCTACGGGCCTTGTAAGGGTTCCCCCTCATCCCTTGAAAGATAGTTATCAAAAATCAATAAAAATGAAGGCCTTCAAGGCATTCAGTCTAGAATATGATAATTTAACAGATCCATAGTGTTATATATCCATCAAATAGTTCATAAAAATAATATTTTCTTTCAAATTGTATTACTTTAAACATTATTTAAAATTAATAACATTTTTTCTATTAATTATGTAAATGTTGTTTCAGTTATGCGCATGTAGTGAATGTAAATATTTCATAATTAAAATTATAAATAAATTACTATGATAAAAGATAATTTATTTTTAAATTAACAATTTAAAAAATCCATAATTTATATTTATCCCAATAATAAGACATTATATATATTAAAAGAATATAAGTGGTGTTATTGTCATTACCTCTCACTTAAATATTTTATATGTCCAAATCAGAGAAACATGGAATCATGTTTCCATATTTTTTAAAATTTTATAGGAATTTATAAACTAAACTCATATAATGGGATGAAGGAAAGTGTTAGTGTCATTTATTAATAATTATAATATTATTTTCAACCTTAATTACATGGTTTACCTTTAACTGTGGTAAAAATAATGAATATGATTACTATTCATAATGATGATCATTAAAAGAATAGTTATTAATAAATTTTTAACCATATCAAAAAAAATGATATGAATTTTTATGGTTATATACCTATACTTGGATCAAATTAATTTCATATAAAAACACAAAACAAAAACACAATGAAAATCATTTTTCTGAAAAAATCCTTTTAAGTATATTTTTTTTTAAAATCAAACATAATATTTATAAATATGAACATAATCATATTATTGATACTATTGTATAAAGAGTTTTATATTCCCAAAATTTTAAAAAAATAATTTTAAATTCATGGAACAAAAATATAGTTTTCAATAGCAATGATTATTTGTCACTCTTCAACGAAAAAACAATCTTTTCAGAAAATCCCAAAAATTTCAGCCTATGATAATTTTTATTTTATAATTTATAAAATGATATTATATGTATCAATTAAAATTAATTAATTATCCATAAATTATTTATAATATTAATTCACAAATCCAATAGGACTTTTTTTGAATATAACATATTTTTTATGAATAAAATTACTATACTAAAATATTTAGTTCTTATATTCTAATCAATAATAAATACATTTATATTTTAAAAGAGTGTTATTATATTGTTTGAAATTCACATAAACCTATTTATAACTGAAAATCAATGAATATGTTATAATTTTAATATTAAATAATCATATTTAATTGTTCATTTTGGATCAGTTTTGTTTGTTATATACTATAACAACTTAGTCCCACTAATAGTATAGATACCATCCTTAACACGGTTGTCATGTCCTAGCCTACTAGGGACCTCTAGATTCTTCATAGACATGTGGTCCCTAATCTATAGACATCCTATGTTCCTAAATGGGTAATCAAACTAATGATTGTCCCCATAAATCAACAAATGTTCATTCCAATGTGTGTTTTCCTCACTCACACACATCCTTAGAAAAATACTAGGAGGCCACACATTTTGATCTCTACTATGGGAAAAGTGCACATTGTAAGGACAAAATATTTTATCAATATAAATTCCCAATGTATATTTATTACATAAAAAACACATTAGGAAAACCAATTTCACATCATTCTTAAATTATCTACTAAATATTTTGTGTCATTTATGTCCTAGTGGTAAAAAATAATTTTTCTACTTATGTGATTTGAATATCAAAACCCAAACAAACACAGTTGCAATTAGTAAGATATTTGGAGTCTGAAATGTCAAAATAAATTTATGGTGAATAGTAACATACAATTATGAATACTAATATAACCCATATGAATAGTAAACAGTCCAAATTAATAGTAACATCACCCATGAATTTTTAAATAAAATTTATGAATCTTATAAATAATATATTGTTTTAATAGTCTATGTAAACCAATGTTTTATTACGTAATTGGTATTTTTGTAGGTCATAATTTTATAATTACAACATTATAAATAATTTTATAATTTAAAATAAAATTTTATTTCAGAAGATAAATTCATAAAATAATATTTATTATGTCTTGTGATTTAATGAAAACATTATAAGACCTTATGTATTTTTTTCAATGTTGTATAAAAGAGTTTTTGATTTTAACATCATCAATTTCTATTTAAATGTAATTTTACCTTAAAAAGTAAATTAAACATATTTCAAAAATTATTTTCCTAAAATAGAGTTCATTTTTTAATTCTAACTATTAAAAATGATTTGGGCAATTTTTTAATATTTTTCTAAAATACCTGAATTTTTTGGTGAATAGTAAAATATTGTAATTTAAATTACATATACATTATATGGTTAATGAACTACTAATTGTAACATCACTAATTCAAGAACCCCAATCTCAAACTATCCTCAATTATTTTAATATATTTTATGTCTGCCCAAACTATTCATAGTCTTGAGCTAAAATAATAAACTACTAATTAAAATCATAAGAAAACACATGTATCCTCTGCTATAAATACCACCCCTCGCATCCTATTCTACACACACAAATGAAGTTGTGTTTCATGACTATATTCTACCTAATAATCATCCATAGTCCTTCCCCCATTTCTAGGATCTCTTGATATCATCAAAATAAAAATTATAGGTTCCTTGAGGAGGATCTCAAAAGGATGATTTCAGAGGTAAATCCTCTATCTTTTCTTTTAATTTCCTTTCAATTTCAATGTATTTTCTTATTCAGTCATCACCTTCTTTCATTATAATGTCATGATAACTCTAGTAAATTTAATAAATTGTTTATATATGATTTTAATGTTATATCCAACATTATTATCAACCATATCTCTCTTTGATATTAAAAATGAAATTATCGCTCGTGATGTGTCAATTTACTAACATCGTTGGCGATGCACATTAATTTACAATAAACATCATCATGGATGATAATAGGTTAAATAAATAGTTAAAAATATATTTTAAAATGTCTATTATATCCCTTTTTAATTTCTATAAATAACTTACACTCATAATACTAACTGATAAAAAAATGAGTTTGTATCGTTCGAATGATAGTCAAAATTACCCTAAAACGATCAACATTAACTTTTATCTAATGAATCATCCACTTGGTATATTAAAAAATATTTTTTATGATCATTTAAGAATATGTAATATCATTAATAAAATATAATAACAATTCTAGATGTTCAAAATCACTATAAAAAACATCTATTCATGAAGACAATGTGAACCGATCATAGAAACCATGAAAATGAATGTTCCCAAATGCTGAAATTAAACTCTATAACTCTTAAAAATTACAATTAAAGAATATAATAACACCATAACTAATAATATTCATGTATAATTTATTTTTAATTTTTAATAAATTAATCTAATGTGATTATACGAGATAAAAATGTGTAGGAAACGTTTGGAAAAAAGGTAAGGGGAATTCTTGATCACAAATCTCTTTAATTGGGATATCCCACATTCACTTAATTATCTATATGGTTATTCCATAAAAATAATTTATAAATAATTATATTACCTTCTCTTGGATATAAATTTTATCTACATAAGTTTATGACTTACCCGTTTCTTTCAAAAGAACGATTCTTTAAAAATCACATTTTACTTCTCAAGAACGTTTCAATCACTCAATTTTTGTGATTATTTTTTCATTTATGTTATTCCCTCTTTCTTTTGGGAAACAAAAAATTATGAATGTATTCTTATGAAATGAATCTGATTTCTTTATTTTTGTTTTAATATGTTTATGATTTATTTATGTTCTATGTGGCACGCATGATAATGTAAATATTGTTATATGACAGGTGCACCTGAAATAGTATAGTACAATATAAGGGTTTTGATATGACGGGTGCACCCAAAATTATGTGGAAATCCAATTAATTGGTTAATGTGAATAACCTCATGTTTAATGTCATATATATATGAACATGATGGTATATTTTTTCACAACTATTTGTGTTAATTGACCACTAAGACACGGTGTTTCATTTTTATGCATTGCCACATTCAAAGCCTTCTCTTAATGTGTCCTTTCATTATTTTGTTCGTATTCATATTTTATAATGATATTTATTATTCTCACCGCATGTTATATTGTTCCATGGTCATATCTATCCTCTTACTAGGCTTTTATTTCATACCTGTTTCATGTATATCCCCTGTTGAATACTTGTAAAAAGGAGAATTCAAGGGCCACTAACAAGCTGGAGAAGAAGGAATTAAATAAATGTTTTTGTTTTATTTTGAATAAGTTATTTATGGTCCTTATTTTCCAAAGACACTAAACATTTGAATCCTCTATATGTAATGAATTTATGTTGTTTATCTTTAAAATGATGTAATAGTAATATAATAATAAGTAGGGTTTCTATAGTTGGTATCAAAGTACATTTTAGTTAATTTGGGAAGTAATTTAGAGAACTATAGTAAATAAAATTAGTATGAGGCTAATTATAAGTAAACATGTGATATGAATTTTTAAACCTAGGTATCCCACAAGATAAGCCTTTATATTTAAATTCAATATGGAATAAATTATAAATTAATGACTTTCTCAACTATGTTTTTTTCTAACATTTTCTATTTTAGATATTTTTTGGAACAAGGAGCATATTGGAAAACAACCCATTTTAGAGACAAATAAGTTGTTTCCCTAACGAAATTCCTAACTCATTGAGAGGTGGAGTTCAAAATTTAATGGTGATTCATAACTGTCTATCTAATGTTGTGAACATAAACCTACTTATGTGAAACATCCTCCTTAACCTAATAGATATAAACTAGCTATCAGGTGTTTTATGAGGAAATTACCATTGACGTTATGTGGATCTACCATTATACTAGTTGTGGAATAGTGGTTAAACTAGATGAATAAGATATTTTCTATGATTCATTGTTCTGACATAGAGAATGTAGACTCTGGTAGATTATCTTCTAGATAGAGATGCTGACCAATGGTGGGAATTGATTAAGCATACCCATCTAGGGGATGAAATTGATGTTATTGAGTGGGAATACTTTATGATAATGTTTATCAATATGTATTTCCCTCTTACTCTTCAAAATAATATACAGAGTGATATCATAGAGCTGATGGAAAAGGATTTAGAATTTTTCAAAGTATATGAATCAAATTTCACAATACTTGAATGGTATGCTTTAGGTTTTGTTATCAACAATGATATAAGAATTGATACATTGATTAGTTTTTAAATATAACAATTTTTAATTCATCTCTTAATTCAATGCTTTTGGAGTTATGAACAAGTTTTTTGGTGTGATCTAAAATTGGAGAAGGAGTTTGTAGAATCGTCCAATTCCTATAGTGATTAGAAAAAAAGAATGGAGTTTCAATCCAAATGATATAAAGAGAAAGGTAGAAATAAAACTCAACCACCCACATGTAAAAATTGTTGGAAGAAGAATCATGGGAACTACATAAAAGGTATGGAGAAATAATTTAATTGTGGGAGTGAAGTCCACCAAACTCATGAATGTTGAAATGAAATGAAAATATTGGACAATGTGATGATGAAATGGAGAGCACCACCCATGGCTCAATGGTACAATAGCGGGGAGAAATAGGACAATTTAGGATAGTGCACTAAACATCAAGTACTATAGGGTAATCAGCATCATTAACCACCAATACCAAAGGAGAAAGGAATGATTATTCCATCAGTACTATGGAAGTGGGGAAAGAGAATGAATTTGTACAAGGTACACATCTTATTTACTCAATAATTGAAAAGGTATTATTTGATTATTATTATATACATTCTATTATATCCTGAATTTTTATAGAACTATTTAATTGAGGCCCTAAAACCTTGAAGTAGTGACATATTAAAAAACCCTATGTGGTGAAATCATTGTAACTCGAGTGCTGGAATCTTCTCTTGTTGAAATATATTGGATGGTTCTTCCGTCAAATCCTGTGATACTTCACATGGTTCAATATGAATCTACACTAGGGATAGATTGGATTTTAATATTTATATAACATATAAACTGTCATGAAAATTAAATATCTTTATATATTCCAAACCATCCCTTGAACCTCTACAAATTGAATAAAGATAATGAATTTCCATTAGAAAATCCAACAACAGTGTGGATGTTGATTCCCTATGAAGAAGAACACATATGTCAAATGTTTCAGTCAAAGGAATGTGTCAACCTAGTAGTAGTTCCCATCATGTGGTAATAAAGTGATGTGTTTCCTAAAGAGTATCCCAGACTACCTCCAGATCATGAGGTGTTTTTCATAATAGAACTCATAACCGATGCTGCTCCATTATAAAAATGTCCCTATTGGAAGGGTTGTACTGAACTGGGGGAGTTAAAAAGTCATTTTTATGGGAATTTGGACAATGTTTTCATATTTTATAGGTCATCACCTAGGGTTGTGATGGTGCTCTATTCCAAGAAGAAGGTTGGATCAATGGAGTTGTATATCCATTATTGGGAACTCAATAAGATCACCATAATGAAAATGTATCCTCTTTCGAGGATTGATGACTTGATTGATTAGTCGAGAGGATCTCAATAGTTTTTAAAAGTGGATCTTCAATTTTGATATCATCAGCTAAAGGTGAATAAGGAATATATTTAGAAGAATTCCTTCCATAGACGGTATGGGAACTATGAGTTTTTGTTCATTCCCTTAATACATAATAATTCCCCTGTAATCTTCATGGATTTGATGAATAAAATCTTTAGAAATTACCTCGTTAAATTTTTGGTAGTGCATATTTATGATATTTTCATATACTCCAAGTGCAAGTAGGAACATTATGTAAATCTATGACTTGTTTTGGATATTGAGGAATGATTAGTTGTATATTATGTGCAGAATGTGTGAATTTTTTATACAGCAAGTCATATTCATAAAACATGTGATCATAAGTGATGTAATTTTTATAGACCCTTCAAAAACAATGTCATTTGAAAAATGAACCAAACCCTCTCTTGTCTCATATATATGTAGTTTTCCCAGATTATCCGGGTACTATCAACATTTTGTGAGAAATTTGTCATGATTGTCAATTATATAAACTAATTTAATACAGAATGGGGTAATATATGAATGAAGGATGTGAGGAAAACCTCAAAGAGATAAAGAGAAGGATAATCATTACATCTATACTCACCTAAATGAGAAGTGGAGAATGTTTTGTGATTTACAATTATTCTTCGAAGAAAGGCTTGGGTTGTGTACTCATGAATTTTTTTATTGTGATAATATTTTCCATATAGTAATTGAAGATCCTTGAGAAGAATTACCCAATGCATTATCATGAGCAAACAACTATGATTTTTGGATTCAAAATCTGGAGGCACTACCTTTATGGTTAGAAGTATGATTCATATACTAATCATAAGATCCTAAATTATATATTCACACAAAAGGAGCTCAACATGCATCAACAGATATGGTTAAAACTAATAAAATACTATGATTTATATATTCACTATCATCCTAGCAAGGAAAAAAAGGTAGGTGATGCGCTAATAGTAAAACCTACAAATCAATCCATGAAACATATTAAGAAATACCATATATTCATGGATATGTAAAGGTTGTATTTTGAAATCATAATGGCATGGATTAGATCCTACTATTTCCAAATGATTTCCCAACCATATATCTAATAGAATATTGAGGAGGCCCAAAGGGATGATCCAGAGTTGGAAACTAATGTTAATGTAGGAAAGGGAAGATGAAAGAGATCTTTATTGACGATGATGGTGTAATTCAATTTGGATGAAGTCACTATGTACAACCTAATCAAAAGATAAAGAAGGATCTTCTAAATGGTGCATGTAGCTCATCTTTTTCTATTAACACTGGGATCCTAATTATGTATTAAGTTCTCTTTGATAAATATTGGTGGTACAATATTAAAAATGATATTGCTAAATATACAACAATGTTATTGGTATTTCTATAAGTGAAGGCTGGATGAAAAAATTTATAAGGGGATAATGCAACCACAACCCATAAAAACATGGAAGTGGGATAAAATTACCATGAACATTATCACAGGATTTCGAAGGACATTCAGAGGAAAAAATTCTATATGGTTCATTATGGGCCATCTTAAAAATTCTACTCACATTATTAAAATTCGTGATGACTTATAATTGGATCAACATGCACACACACACACACAGAGAGATATATATATATATATCAATGTTGTTGTACGGTGACATAGAGTTCCTCTATCAATTATATCATATGAATATCCAAGATTAACATCATTGTTTTGGAAAAGACTCCAACATGATTTAAGCACTTAGATGAACATCATCATGGACAATCATCCTCAATATGATGTTCAATATGAGATAACTATTCTGACACTAGAAGATGTCTTGAGAGCATGTTCTATGGACTTCAAATGAGGATGGGACCAACATCTACCTCCGGTTGAGTTATCTTATAACAATAAATTATAGTCCAATATTCAAATGGCTCCATATTAATCCCTTTATGGGAAAAGGTATTGAAAACCAATATTCTGGCATGAAGTCAGTGAAAATAAGATATTAGGACATAAAATAGTCAATGAAATGGTGTAAAAGGTGAAAACCATTCAGCAACACATCAAGGGATCACACAGTTGACAAAAGAGTTATATACACAATTATCTATGGGACCTTGATTTTAATGTTTCCTACGTCGTATTCCTACAGATATCTCCACAAAAGAAGGTCATTAGATTTAGTATGAAAGGAAAGCAATATCCTAGGTAAATCAGCCCCATTAATATTCTTGATTGTCTTATAGCTTTGGCCAATCAAATATCACATTCACCTATCATGTCAAAAATAAATATTTTATTCTATGTATCCCTCTTAATGAAATACATACCAGATCCTTCACATATAAAATCTTTTGATGTGGTACAGTTGGAGAATGGTGATTTTACTAGGAGTAGGTAGTGATGATCTTGGATAGTAAGTAGAATGTTCTATAAAACAGGAGTACTCACCTAGTCATTATACTATAGAGAAATATATTTATGAATAGTAAACATGGGAATTGAATGAAGCAATGAAGTATTTGTACCCACATATATTTTCATTATATAATTTAAAAAAATCAATGGAAATTTCTCAAAATGGGGGAAGAATGTATCAATCTAATGTTTTTTAAATGTTAATTCCCTTCTTATGGTTATGACATAGAAAATCACATTAGGAGACAAAATTCCACGCCCTTATGAAATGAAATATTAAATGATCTTGGACCTTTATATCCTAACCATTAAACATAATTTTCCACTTCTGTGATTTGAATTTTAAAAATATGAAATACATGGTTAGGATCTGAAAGATATTTGTAGTCTAATAGGACAAAGTAAATTTTGGATGAATTCTAACAAACCCTTATGAATAGTACTAGTTCTCTTATGAATAATAAACTGGCCAAATAAATTGTAACCTCACCAATGATTGTATAAATACATTTTAAGGATCTTATAAAAACAAAATCATATAATAGTCTATGTAAATTAATGTTTAATTAAGGGATTGGTATTTTTTTATGTCATAATTAATAAATTAAAATTTTATAATTAATATAATAATTTAAAAGAAACATTAATTTTATAAAATACATACATTGAATAAAATTTTGATGTCTTGGGATTTTAATATAATTTTATGATACCTTAGGTATTTTTTTCAATGAGTTATAAAATAAGATATAAATTTAATATATATATTTTAATTGTAAATTATGATTTCAATTAAAAAACAACATAATAATATTTATAAAATTATTTTCATAAAGTATATTTCATTTTTTAATTCTACATTTTGATAAATGGTTAAGGTGAATTTTTTATATTTTTCTAAAATACATGACTTTTTCTTAATAGAAAATTACTATAATTTACATTACATATACATTACAATATTAATTAACTTTTAATTGAGTCATAGCTGACGTAAGATCAAAAATATCAAACTATCATTTATCATTTTAATATATTTGATTAAAATTCTAAAAATAATCATTGTCTTGATCAAAAATAACAAACTAATGATTAAACTAAGAAGAAAATACCCCGATCCTCCACTATAAATACCACCCCACACCCTCTTCTCCTCGCATCTCTCGAGCTTGGGACCATTCCAATATTCTACACAATACGCTTTCCTAGTCACTAGACCATGTCCATGATTTCCTGTAATCATTAAAAGACCAATCCTGGGTTCCATGAGGAGGATCTCAAGAGGAGAATTCAAGATGTAACTCCTCTATCTGTTCTATTATATTTTTTTCAATTTAAATTTATTTTCTAATTAATTCTTTATATCCCTGAATCCATATGAAATGATAACTCAATTACTTTAAATATACTTGAATTATATAATTTTAATGTTAGATATATCATGAAACACATCCCTCTCTCTCTTTTATCTTAAAAATGTAATCGTCGCCCATGATGTGTCAATTTACAGACATCATGGGCGATGAAATTTCATTTTCCATATACATATTCAAGTCTATTAATAAGACCACTAAATGGCCAAAAAAATATTTCAAAGATTATAATATAACCATTTTTATGTTATTTATATAAATTATAATAATAATACTAAATGATAAAACAAAATGAGTATGTACTTTTTGAAAAACCTCCAAAAGTAACCTAAAATGATCATCATTATCTTTTATCTAATGTATCATCCTAATGGTATATAACATAATCGATATTAAAATTATTTAAAATTATTTAACATTATTAATAAAATATAATAACAATTCTAGATTTTTTCCCTCATTATAAACGAAATTCCATCTATGAATAAAAAGATAACTGGGAAACCATGAAAATAAATGATCCCTAATGATTAAATTAAACTCTATAACTCATCCAAAGACCCAATAAAGAAAATAATAACACCATAATAAATAATATTCATGTTTAAAATGTTATTGAATTGTTAATTAATAATCCAATGTAATTATAAATGATATTAATGTGATGAATTATTTTGGATAAAAGATAATGGGAATTCTTAAACCCAACTCTCTTTCTTTGGGTTTTCCCTCATTAAAATCATTTTCAGTATGGTAATTCCATAAAAATAATTTATTCATAATTATCATACCTTTTCTGGGATATATATTTTTCTAAATTATTTTTTGACAAACACATTGTTTTTCATAAGAAATATTCTTTTATAGAAGTACACCTTTTTATTCTCAAGATTGTTTCAATCACTCAAGGTTAATGATTCATATATCAAGTATGTTATTCCCAATTTCATTTTCAAACAAAATGATTATTAATTTATTCATAGGAAATGAAACTCATTCCTTTCCATGGATTATTATATGATGATTAATGAAATATGACAATGTGGCATGAAAGATAATTTTAATGTTGGGATACAATGGGTGTGCCTAGAATTATATAGCGCAATGTGAATGTAATGATATGATGGGTCAACCAAGAGTTATATAGTACTCAAATGCATTGGGTAATTTGAATAACCTCATTTTTAATGTGAAATATAGGTTAATATGATGCTATCATTGGTAAAAACATTATGTGTTACTAGACCACTATGATAAGATGTTTCATTTTTATGCATTTCCATAGTCCATGTCATCACATAATGCTTCCTCTCAATATTATGATAATATAAATATGTTATGTTGTTAATTATTATCCTCACCCCTTGTTATATCATTCCATGTTCTTATCTATCCTCTTACTAGGATTTTTTCATACCATTTTTAGTGTAAATCCTTGGGTAACAACTTGTACTAAGGGGAAATCAAGGGTTATTAAGAATATAAAGAAGAATGAATTAAAAAAATGTCTGTGTTTTATTTTGTAAAATTTATGTAAGTTCTTAGTTTTCCCAAGACACAAAACCATTGGATCCACAAATAGTAATGAATTTATGTTTTTATCATTAAAATGTTGTAATAGTAATCTATGAAAAAGTAGGGTCTCTATAACTATAATGATAGAGTTTTAGTAAGGTATTCTACCGAAAATAATTGTATACCCTATTGACATGAGTCATATCATTTCTTAATTTAATCCTTAATCTTTCTAGGGTGTTCCATTAACCAACCCCCATAGCAAAATGTTCTTGTTATGGACCCTACATATGATAACAGATAGTACCACCATGCATGTGGCTGGGTTACTCTTCTGGTACCCATGAAAAAATTGGGACCCTCTAATAGTACAAACACCATGATTTAACAAGGCCATTGGGTCCTAGCCCTCCATATAAACCTAGTTGACTCATAGAATCTTTTTTCCCTGCATTTAGACCATCCATGTTCCAGAATGGGACATTAGACAAATGAATTCCCCCATATTCCAATAAAAGTTCCTTCCAATTTTTATTGTTCCCACTAGAAGACACCCTGGAAAACCTCCCAGGCAGTAAGTAATCTGGATCACTACTCCAGTATAGTAGCACATAACTATGGTGTTCTAAAAAGGTATTCTTTATAAAATAATGGTAAACCTTATTAACATGATTCATAGAATTATTTTTATTTAACAATTTTTCATTCTAGTGATTACATCCCCCCTAGAAAAACTATTGTGCAACATCCTCATTTTGGAAACTACATATAATCCAATTTTGGGGCATTATAATTAAGGGTGGATTAATCATTTGATAAAAATGTAACAACTGGTCCTTTCTGATACCACAAACACACCTCCATATCATGATCATCAGGTACTAGACCTTTTGGTACTTCCAGTTTCCTTGTATACACATGTTCCCCTACCTGGGGGAAACCCATGTTTGTGAATGGGTCATTAAAATATTGATTACCCCCACCCCAATGAAAAAACATTTTCATTCTAGTGTAATTTTTTCTTCAGTCACAGAAACCTAATGAAATCTCCTAGCCGGCTGCCCATCTTGAAAACTACTCTAGGAATATCATGCCTAACTGTAGAGTTTTAAACAAGTAGGATACTACAAATAATGTTCCACATTGTTTAATAGCATCATATTATTTATCCATTGAACCCATTATCAGTATGTTGGTTTAGAATCACCGACAATTTAGAGAACAATTTAAACATTCTTGTCTCTACAACTCAACCAGGGAAGTGCCACCGCACATAAGGATGGGTTCCACCTCTAATACCAATATAACAACTAGGTTCCACTGACAACATAGACACCATGACATAACAAGAGGTACAATCAATTTTCTCTTAGATATGTGGTCTCCTACCTAGGTCCCATACATGTTACCAAATAAGTCATTAAATTAATGATTATCCAAACATTATGACACACATTCTTTCTAGTTTTCTTTTCCTTCACCTGCACAGACCCATGGAAACTTTCCAGGAGGTCACCCTTCCCAATCACAACACCAGGCTAATCAAACAATATTGTGGAGTTACATTAATATTGGAACATGAAAATAAATGATAGCATTGTTTTCATGAGTTGTATCATTTATTCATTTAAACATTTCTCATTCCAGGTTTTTGCATACACTCTATTGAACATAATAATCTTTAAAAACCTTAGGGATTCATATACAATAATCTATCAAATATATATAATATAAATATTTTTATATCATTAAATATTGCGTTGTAAAATTATTCCACATTATAATAATTTTTTCTTTCAAAATTACATCACTCATATATAAATTGCAGATGATACCAAGACCTCATCACATCCGTAGTTCCCTATGTAACATCCTTGATTTAATGATTTATCCACAAAACATTCAACATGTGAGTGGGCATGTTTTATAGAATAGTATATCTAAGATTTAAATTATGATCAGTTGTTACTCATAATATAATCATAAATCTATCCATCTGGCCTCTATATTATATACATGTGAATGATTAGGTGTGTACATTCTTATAATAGATACATGGAACACATCATAATCATTTGATATATTTGAAGGAATCACTAAATAATAAGATACCGAATAGATATCATAAAATATATCTAATGGACCAATATATTGTGGCCTCACCATTCTGTTCTTGCAAAACCTAAAAAACAAAATTATACGAAGATATTCATAGGAATACCATACCAATAACATCAAAAATTATATCTCATCGATGATTATTATAATAACAGGTTTGTTGAATCCAATAAAACTATATTTTTCGTTTAATGGATCTTACCATCTATTATATTTCATTGGTATGCACAAGATATCACTTTATGGAGAGTTAATATTTTATTTGTGGGATGCATAAGATGTCACTTTATAATTCTACATAACGATGCATCTCATTCCCTTATTTGATGAATCATTATGGATTACACAAATTTTTTCACTAAAATTTAGTGCATGAACATGTTCACTAACATATTTTCTTTTCAATTCCTTAAAATTCTCTTCTCCATCATTTATCCACAAGACCATACCCCCTCTAGGTCAATATATTATGTGGTTTAGATAGTTATGAGAAATATCTTATAAAATGTCGATATTATACAACAAACTATATAAATCATTGAATATTTTTCATAATGGTTAATCTAATTAAATTCTTGATAAATTCAATCATTTAAGGCTCAATCAATAAAAAAATCACTTCAAAATATATGTACCAATAATTATACATTTTTTACCCGTGATTAATGCTTTGTAAATTTTGAATATAACTTCTCATTCCTCAGTGGAATCAACAAAATCCTACAATATTCTTCACTCTCTCCCTACCCTTAAAATATTTAATAATTTTTTCCCTAAATACTACCACAAAAGGATCATGGTAATCTATAATTTTACTATTCCTTAAACCCATTTTCATAGTATGATAATTGGTAAGTCTAAGTGGAATTAAAATTAAATCATAATGAGCATACCTTGTACGTAAGGAATTATTGGTTTTATCCTATTTCGTTATTGATAGATGATAATATCTATAATAGTGTTCATTAATAGAAAAATAATTGATATCCATAGAATTGATCAACTAGATCGATAATACAGGTAGATTATATATTTTTTTAAAATTTTATTGTCTTATGATCAAGATATTCAATGCAATGATGCATTGACCCATCTTTCCTCTTTGAAAAAAGAACAACTCTACAACATGGTGATGAACATGGATGAAAGAATATATTTTTTGATATTAAATGATTTTTTTACTTTAATTAGTTCAATTATATCAAGTCTATTCTATATTTTGTAATAGAAATACTGGTATCACATGGTATATGTTCTATTTAAAACTCATCATCATGGTTTAGGGGATGACTACAACACTCTTCTCAGAAGAAATCAATAAAATCTTGAGTGATAGAAAAATTATTAATTTTAAAATTCATCCCATAAATTAGATATAAATATATCCCATTAATATGTTTTAAAACCAATATTATTTAACTAATATCAAATGGGTGTATAATTTCATCCTCACACCAAAAGAATATAATAGGTTGATTCAGATTATATAGTTTACCTTCTCTCCATTAACAATTCACAAGGGATCTATAAATATATATATATACTATAAAAAATTAAAAAAACAAATATAGGAATAATAAAATAATTTTTATGAATCACATTCCAAAAAAATCTATTTTATATGATTTTTAGGCTTGAGATTAAAACATTCTACCATTTCATGTTTTCATTGTCTACTCATTATCTATTCCTTAAGGTGGTGATACTATTCTATTAGAATACTATTAAGATATAATAGAGTTGGTAAAATATAAAACAAGTAATCAAAATTTCTCCTCTAGATTATATTACAAATTTACCTTTCATCACATCATTTATAACTTATTCTTCATCCATAACAATTCAATTTTCTTGGCCTTCTCAATGTGGATTCTTCTATGGTATGTTCCCATTATGATTTGGTAAACATTTTTTGTAATATACCATCTCCTTATAGTTAGTGAATTATATGGTAATGGATTCTTTATTTGATTTATATTCATTTTATAGATATCCCATTTCTCTACACTTTTAACAAACACTCTTTCCATTTGATCATTTTTAAGGTTATTTCTTTGAATAATTCTTATATGGTGGAAAATGATCATGTCCCTTTGTATTCGTGGATATGTTTCTTTTTCATTATATCTCATATAAACTAGTGTTCTATAAAAATAAATTAAAGTGGTATGATCTACACTATTCATTCTCCCTTATAATGGAACATGATACAATATCATCACAAAAAGCAATTTTTTGAGAAACTAGAACATTCATAGACTTGGCTTAATCCCATAAGATAAATGATCAAAATTTCTTTTTGGATAATGTATATAATATACATCACTACTAGAAAATAGTTTTATGTTTTCATATCAGTCCTCCACACTTTCTTATAGATATTTTAAGTGAGAAAATTCATCTTCAATTTAGCTCATTTTTTCAAGGGATTTTTTCTCAAAAATATTATTTTTAGAAGCTCTATATTCCATGTTTTTATTTCATTATCATGTTTAGTGTCCTCGATCAATTCCCTAAAATTATCAGTCTCTCTTATTCAACAATAAACTACCAGAATAACATTTTCACATCTTATACATCACAATTTGAAAAATATATATATTTTCAAGGGATTCAATCCATTATTAAGGAACCAATGGATTCATATTTTTACTCAAATATAGAGTCTTTTAGGACACAAAGAAATCCATAATATGTGAATCACATTGTTGAAAAATATATTTCTCTATTTTGGTAACTTTATTTTTTATTTCCAGAGTTAGATACTATAATTTTTCTATAATCTACTCATTTTCAACACTATCTATATTTTTTCCTCTATAGAGAAATCATACACTATCTATGGGTGTTAATTCGGTTTATTATATAAGGTTCCAATACTAAATAATGTGATAAACATAGTTATATAATAATAATTATGAATGTTGATCTATAAAATAAAAATACCTCTACAGATAAATGTACTAAAATACAATAATGGGTTGTCATAATTCTATGGTTAGCTATGATTATTAAAAATAAGGTTCCAAGGGTTTATAATAAACCAAATTTGATACCATCTCATACAAACCAAATATATATAATGTATATATTGTGTCTACTTTATAAAATTATTATAAGGTTCAATGGATCTAATCAAAAAAGGGTTAATCTATTTACTATTCCCAATTATCTAAATATGGTCATGATTCCAATATTACATTGGAAATACAAAATACGTTGTATAAAAACATTTATTTTTACATAATATTATTCATAATATCATTCACCATATGTTGAGGAAATGAGAAAATAATAAATGGGAAGATGATATTCTTAGTAAGTAATATATACATAAGAATCTATCATTATTAAATTTGGTTCATTCAGTATTGAAGGGTAAATAATATCCAATACATGGAATTTAATCAATAAAATGGGAAAAAAATTATCCATGGAGAATATTAATGTATTATAATCATGGATAATAATAACTAAATTATTAATGAATGAAATTATTAATATTATATTTTAGAATCTTTGTTATAATGTAATTTATTACCCTCATGACCTGGTGCCAACATAGTTTAATTGATGGGCATGTATACACCAATGAATTAATATAATTCATTAAAATGTTATTTCTCATGATGCATACCATTGTATTGATGGGATATATATAATTATAGGCCAAAAACATCACTAAATATCAAAATCATTCCTCAAATATTGAATGATGGCCTAAATTTATTAACAATATTTTTTATTAACAGATATCTATACAGAATAAATAATATGGATTGATAATGTTCATCACGGTCAATCAAATAACATTGATAATTAAAAATAATATTTAAAAATGATATATGTTTTGGTAAGTAGGATTATCCATGGTAAATAATTTGGATTTTTTAGATAAATTTTACTTCTAATGATCATAATAAACTGAATGTTTCATGGGTAAGTCAATGTCCAAAATTGTATCGTGAAAAGAGTGATGACAATCAAATAAGTATATTATGTATAAAAATTAATTTTCATAAAAAAAAGAATAAAATGGAAATGAAATATTTAAATTTTGGTTTTATAAGGAATTTACTTATCAAAATATTTTAAAACATATAGAAGTAGAAAAAATGGCAGAAAAGTTTTATGTTGAAAAAAAAATATATAAATATCCTACATGTCAAAAAATCAATATTATGTTTTTAAAAAATATTTTAAAATGGAGTTTTACAAAACAAATTATAAATATTCTTTAAAATATTTTAAAATTTCATGGATAAAATAATATTTCATTAATAATTAATTTTATTATATAGAAATGTCTTTTTAAATACAATTTAGAAAAATAAATATATTGATGAAAAATATATGTGATCAATGTGAAAATAAGACATAATTATCTTTTAATAATTACGAATGAAGAATAAATTTAATTTAGTCATTATTCATCATGAATAAATATATATTAATTTTAAATTATTTAAATTGGTATTACTAACACAACAAAAAAGAAAATTGGTGTGCAATACCTTATATGTCTTAATGAAGTGGAAATTGAGATGAAATCACTTACCTCTTGTTCAACATTCCTTGTCAAATTTTTAACATCTTGTATAATAAATTTATATTCAATATACATACTATCCAAAATCAAAGAAATATATAAAATAATATATGGTTTTATAAAAACATTTTATCACCAATTTATAATAATATTTCATTACTATTGTGATTTTTGGAGTTAACTACTTCATTTTTCATGAATCCATTGATTCATTAGTTTTAGTACATGCAACATGTTATGGTTCCTTAATATCCTGATTTAAATCTGTTGTAAAAATATAATATATATCTATATATCTATATTTATAATCAACAATAAAATATAGAGATATAAAATTTTCTTATAAAAATTATTGTTATGTGATGTTGTACAGACACATGAACAATGTTTCAACTATTTGATAGATTGAATGAAATGAGGGTAAATAATAAATTAAAATTTTAGATTAATTATTATATCATATGTAACATATATATTGATTAACCACGCCCTCTTTATTATCCATGAAGATATGAAATAAAAAAAAATAAACATCTTTAATTCATGAAAGAGGTAATATAAATATATGTATTAGCAACGTTATGTTTTCCCAATGTATTTGATGGAAAGATCGAAACATGGATATATTTATGAAATAAATCTCTTTAAATAATTATAATTATTCAATTTCTTATGTTTTACACAAAAAATGAGTTTTTTTAACTGATATACAATATTATTATAAAATAACTATTACATTGGTGGGTAAAAATAATAGTAACTAATTTATGAAATGGATATAATCCTAAAACTCAATATGAATTTATTGGTAAGTGAATATAAAATTCCCACACAATTTTAGTGAAATCACATTATTTTTCAAACATATGTTTTATTCAAAAATTAATATGTTTCTTTTTTTAATGAATATTAATTTTTTGAATTTGTAAAATTTTATATCAAAAAAATCTATTTCATTTTTAAAATTAATAATTTAAACTATTCAAATGATTTTTTTGAAATCATTTAATTTTTTATGAAATAGTGAAATTACTAATTTCATTTAAAATTGTAATTTCTTTTAATGAATTTTCAAGTATAAATTAGGTTTTTCTTTTGTTTTAAATATTACATGTTCATTTTAATTTAAAATAATTAAATTATGGTTTTGTAACGGATTTTATACAGTAATTTTTTATAAAAACATATTATTAGTCAAAATGGATTTTTTTAAAAAAATCAAGAAGTTTTAGCAATCAAATTTTCTGAATCATTGTTTATGAATATTTAAAAATGGATACCAATATTAGATTCACAAATTCAATATTTAATGAATATGCCACTTTTATTTTTTCCAATATCAACATTAACATAGTATTTTTTGTTACCACCATAAAGAGCAAATTGGGTAATTTGGGTTAAAAATAAAATTACTATGAATATAAAATGAAAAAAAATTATGCCAATATTTTAATGGATAAAGATAATTTTATCCTAAACACATAAGTAAAAAAATTGTTTTATATGGAATATTTTCCATGAAAATGACTAATATAATATTAAAATAAATGAAACTCACAAAATGTCACTCTCTTTGTCTTAAATATCCCTTATGTGTCCACATGAGGAAAAAATCTGTTATGAATGAATATAAATAAAAATTCATAAATTAATAAGGATATTTATTTAGATAATGTTATTTTAACATTTTCAAAAACATCGATATGATAATGATAATTGTAATATTTTATTTTATAAAAATTTAAAGATTTCAAATTCATGATTTAAATATTATGTCATATTTATTTTAAGGATACTAAATATATATAATCACATATAAATATTATTATAAAATATATTTCATTTATCTTAATAAATGTACTTTATTTTTAATTTTTTGGGAAAAAATAACAATATAAAAAAATTAAACTATGATGCTACGGTGTTTATTTTATTAATAGAAATATTCAATAAATGTTATTAATAATATTTTGATAAATATAATTTTAATTAATAAATGTAAGAAACTAATTTAAAATATGAAATTTTACTATAATGGATAAAAAAATATTTATTTTTATGTTAACTTTTTATCATGATATCTTTATATTCCTAGTGATGAATAGTTTTGAAATTTATAGTAAATATATTTTATAAAAATGATTTTTTATTAAATTATTTAAAAATAATAAAACATTTTAAAAAAATTAAATAATTATAATCTATACTAGAATACTATATAT
This sequence comes from Viscum album, assembly GCA_963277665.1. NCBI lineage: Eukaryota > Viridiplantae > Streptophyta > Magnoliopsida > Santalales > Viscaceae > Viscum > Viscum album. Next base: position 1,561,369,475 of record OY728157.1, on the reverse strand, counting down.
GGTTCATTTTAATTTTAACTTAAATCAAATAAGTAAAAATTACAACCTTTTAATATTGAAAATTTTGTTAGCTTTGTCAAAATTAAATAGGATAAATAATGGTTAATTGAAATGATTAGTTTCAGAATAAATAAAAACATTTATAAATAATTTTATAACAAATTATATCCTTATATAACCATAGTTTTTAATCCATATCATTATTGAGTTATTTCTATTAGTATTTAATTTATTATAAATAAATAATTTTTAAAATTCTAAAGGGACCCACTCCTCAACTATAAAAGGGAGCCTCCTTTGTCACTCATCACATCACATTGATCTTTCATTAAAGACCATAACCTAAAAATTTATCTTCAAAAATTCAATAGAAACAATATATATCTTCTGGCCTTCTCAACAGTCCAACCCTAGTTCCCCTAAAAGGATATCTAAAGGGAGTTCACCAAAGAACTTGTAATTTTCATTACCGATTATTTCCAGATTATTTCTTGTTTTATATCTTTTATGGGTTTTGTGACCATTATTAATTAATTAATCTAGTATAATATTTGTTATAATATATTATTATGTTTTTGTGACAACTATATTGCATCATTTATCATTCCATCGAATAAAAAAAGCAAGGTGTGTGCATACGTACGACAGACCATCTTAACCTCGTAGTGTTATCTATTTTTCATAACCACTATATTTGAATGGGTATAATGATGTTAATAACATATATATATATATATATAATATTTATTTGATAATATATATATATACCATAGAGTTCCATTTCATTTTATTTTTAAGGGAATGATACCATCACTCATTCATACATATGACCTACCGTCTCCAAGAGATAATGTGATTCATTTTCAATGATCACCATTAATGAATGATTATATAAATGTGTAAAATAAGTAAATATGATATTAATTACCTTAATATCATACTTTATATGATATAACTATATTCTATTTGTAAAAACATGGTCTTATATGACAAAAAATGCTTTGGAACATGAAGCAGTTAACACCCATAAAAGGGTACTAAAGTAATATAATTAGTAAAAGAGTGATAAGATGATATCAGAGGATCATATACGATGTACTAAATGTGAATATTGTTCTAGTATAAACAAATTTCATTATTTATTCCATTATACATGAGTATCAAATATATATAAACTAAATCAAACAAAAGGTAATGGTTAACTTAAAAATATCATTAGTATTCGGGGTTATATATACAGAAGACTCTACTAGGGAATATGTATCTCCCATGTCCATTATTATTAATAAGACCAAAATAATTTAACTATTCTATTTCAATTACTTAATGTCATTTTTACCCATGGGTTAATTTTTATCAAATGGTTTGAAATGAATATTTTCTACGCTTCCTAAATGAGGTACTTTGTATATTTTCTGGAAAAATGATGAAAGGAATATTTTCAAGTTATATATCCTTAAAATTTTATTTTCTTCTATGAAGACAAGATTAATTTATCCTTATCATACAATATTATATGGTTATTTTCAATAAAAAAATTATTTTAAAATTTTGTGTAGAAAGGATATTTTTTCCACGTGAAGTATTTCATGTGATCTCTCATAATTAATTTACATATAAGATAACATTACTTTTTGTAACTAATGATTTATTAGATATATATTTTGGGGATATTATCCCTATTCAATCAATGGTTGGATTATTTTTATGATGGACTGATATTTATGAATCACATTTCTTTTCCATGCTTTTTATTATAGTTGAATGATTTTTATTAAAAAAAATTTGTTTTTATGGGATCTAATAAAATTAATAAATTATATTCTTATTAAACAAGTATATATGGTTTTAATTATATTAAGGGTGGAATATATATCCCTCCAATGCATTAGGTAAATATTTATATCTCATTATAATTTTTAGTACAATAATAATAGGTGAACCTAGTTCAGTATTTCAAGATTAGAACAAGATTATTATTAGTTCAGTATTGAAAGTTGTCTACTATGATGGCCTTGGAAGTGATCCGTGATTAATAAGAAAATGATTTTGTATTTTTATCTATATTCTAGAATTTCATGCCTTATTTTATAGTCCAAATAATTGTGTTCATTTATTCTTTTATATGTCATTTATTATGTACTTATTTGATTTATTCCATGACTCCATATCATGATCCATAACTTCATATCATGATCCATGATATATGTAATAAATATTAAATTTTTACTTTCTTGTTACTATGAATTCATGATTACGTTATCTTCCTTAATTTCCAATTACTAGGAATCATATCTCACCCATTTCATATATTCCTTTTTATTTTATCTTCCTAAATTACCCTTTTTGAGCATATTTTATCACCCATTTCTTATGTTTCTTTTACACATGATATGTTTAATTGTATTATGTAAGATGTCTCAAAAAGGGTTCAAGTTATGAATGAATAATTTGTAGATGATGTAGATGTTTTTTGAATCATCTATATAAATTTACATATTTTTAATGACATTAAACCAATAGAGTTCTTGTGTGGTTTTGGTTGTTATGTAATGAATATTCATCTATTTAGATGTAATATATATGATTGAATAGTGTGGGCTATTATATTATATATCATAGTAATATTTAGTTATGATTTGTAAACTCGGATGATAAAACTATAGTAATATACCTAAGTAATTATCTATGTATAATATATAATGATAGAGTTTTGGAGATGACCATAAATAAAACAAGATAAACCATAAGATGTCCTTTATTGAAATTTTTTATGTAATTTCCCTTTATTATGTGGTTTTCCAAGAATTATTTCTATTTATCACACTAATATTTTTTTTAGTCAATGGATGGAGCCCAAGGAATCATGTTATTGCTTAATGTGACTAGAAATTAAAAAATGGTCCTCGTGGTCAACTTATTGTTATGTGATATGGAAAAAATAAAGTTGTTATGATCACGCACATTTCTCATGATATGAATCACATATGAATTAAAAACTAGAATATGAGAGAACAATATTTTTTCCATTACATCATGTGGAAACATACACCATAATTCAGTGGGTTTTTTGATCAACTATTGGCTGAATAAAGTATCAATACCAAGAAAAGTAATTTTTAGTTACCTGTAGTATAGAACATGAGAATGTCATTCTGTGTGTCTATGGTTTGTAAGGTGATGTAGATAAATGTACTAATAGCATAATGAATACAAGTCAATGAGTTGAAATTGACTCCATGGAATGGGATGAGTTCAAGAACATATTTTTCAATATGTACCTTCCGTATATTCTTCAAATGAATATTGATAAGGAGTTCCTTGAGCATAAGAAAATGGATAATGAATGTGTTAGTACCTACAACATAAATTTTACTAGAGTTACAAGGTACACTTAGATAATTATCATCCATTATATAGAGGAAAATCTTTTATTTCATTTTATATCCACCAACTTTTTTATTTCTAATGAATTTTTGTAATGGTATCACCATATTACATAAACAATTCGTTGTTGAGTTGTCTATGAAAATTCCAAATGGAATAATAGTCACATCAGAAGTTTATAAATCATTTCTCGATAAATTTCTTGGGAATATGATTCCTACAAATCATTTGATCCTTCCTTTCATTGAATTAAATGTGATTGTTGGAATTGATTGGCATTCAATATATGAAGATTATATCAATTTCCAAGGAAAGGAAGTCAAATTTCTTATTCTAAATGAATATAAGATCATATATTGATGAATGGATGAAAATAATATTCCATTGAAATAGACATCCATATTTTAGGTATTCATTCATATATGAAATGTAATATATATAATCTAGTTTGGGAGAAACTCACCATTAAGGATACACATGTTATACCAGCTTTTTGTGATGTATTTCTTAATGAATTTCCATGTATTACACCAAATCAATATGTTGAGATTCCAATATTAATTGTACTATGTTTTATCCCTATTTTAAAGACTTCTTATAGAATTGACCGAATTGAGTTATATTTATTTGAGCAGAAAATCCAAAATAATCTTCACAAGGGATTCCTATAACCAATGGAATCACCTTTGTCTTCCCCTATTCTATTTTTTATAATGTAAGATCGATCATTGAGACTCTACATTGATTATTTAGAACTCAAGAATATCCTTGTTAAGAATAAATATTATCTCCCCCATATTGATTACTTATTTTATCATATAAATTTTGATCAATCAATTTCCATGATTGGTATTCATTCATTATATGATCAATCTAGGTTCAAGAAGGAGGATATACATTATATAGATCTCTATACATGTTATAGACACTATTATTTTATTGTGATGTCTTTTTGTCTTTTTAATTCCCTAGTTATCATCATGGATTTAATAAATATATTACTTAAAAAACAATATTTATTAGTTTTTGGTTGTCTTTATAGATGATATTCCTATATATACAAAGGTAAATTGAAGAATATGAAGATCACTTGGGGGTTATACTACATACCATGAGGATGGAGATGATTTCTACAAAATTTTCCAAGAGTAACTCTTTAATTTATAAAGATTCATTTTATGGATACATAATTACAAGAGAGGCTATATTTATAGATATATAGAAGATGAATGTTATTGAATATAGGATGTTATAATAAATTGAAACTAATATCAAAATAATTTTAGGTTTGGCGGGATATCATCGCCATCTTTTGAAATATTTTTCATGATTATCTATTCCACTCACCAAGTTTAATTAGAAATAATATATGTTTTTATGAAAATATGAATGTGAATATAATTTCAAGGAATTTAATAGATGTTTATTCAATTTACCTATTCATTCCCTACTCTGTAGTAGATAATGGTTTATGATCTATAGTGATTCATCAAAGATGGGGTTTTTATGTGTTCTAAAGAAAAATATTATAGTGGCATCTTATTCCTCGCAACAACTCAAATTCGATGAGAAAAAAATACCTAAATCATTATTTAATGTAAGATACATTAATTGGTTCATTAAATATACTGGGGAATCATATTTATGGAGAACCATGTAACATATATATACTGATCATAAAATTTTAGTCTATATTCAGACCAAAAATGAGTTTAATATGTTCTAAAGTATGTGGTTTTAATATATTAAATATTATGTTTGCTCAATACATTACCAACCTAGTGAAGTGACCAAGGTAGAATATGCATTGAGTTAAAAGGACCATGTTATCCTAAATCTGAAGAAGATAAAAAATGATCCCATATTTATTTATTTTTAAAAGATGAATAGAAAAATTATAAAGGGTAAAACTCTTATTCGGCTCAAATGAATGTACAATCATTTATAAAAGTGAATACGAAATAAATATAGATGAAAGATATATAAATATAGAAGAAGCTGGGAAATTTTCATGAGTTCATCATTGATTCTGATTGAATAAAATGGTTCATGAACATTTTTGGTATCCCTCCAATATAATAACTAATGTTATAAGTATTGGATAAGGCTCAATGTTCAAAATTATATATTCTTCAGGGAATCACAAAGATATATATTGACCGAAAAGTGTATTTCAGTTGGTATGGAACAAAGTGAGAGAATTCAATGTGTATTCCTTGATTCTTGGTTTTAAAAATTTTGAGTATTAGATAAATAATTCTAAGGGATATAAAATCCACTACCCATGGAAAAATGTAAATGGATAAACATCACCAAGCATTCTGGGATTTGACATCCCAAAACATATAAAAACTATAATTATATATGGTTTATAGTGGATCTCTATATGAATTACAAACACTTCATTGCAATTAGATATAATTTTTATCTAGGTTATCATTCCAAAATGTAAATTAATGTTGTTGGGAGATTACATGGAGTTTCACATTCATTTTCAGATCTGAGGTTAATCTCAACCTTTTAGATAATTCTCTAGTAGGCTCTGGATACAATGTTAAGCTTCATCATTTCATATCGTCATCCAAAATATGGTTACTCTGAGATATAAGTTCAAACTCTTGAAGACATGTTGTGATCTTGATTTATGGATTTCAAATGTGGATTGAAAAAACACCAACCATTGGTATAATTTTCATATATAAATATCATTCAATATAGTATTATTATTACTCATTATTTATATTTATATGGTATGAAGTGAAAATATAAAACATTATTAAAATACTATAGGGAAGGAATGATATTGGGAGATGATCTAGTTGAATAAATGGAAAATAAGGTTAGATCTATTCTACATTACATAAACGCATCATAGAGTCAAGAAAAAATGTATACTAATAGTCAAAAAAATACATTGATTTTGAAGAGGGTGATAAGGTATTTCTATGAACATCTCCCTGGAAGAGAGTGGTGACATTTTGATAGAATGGAAATCTAATCCCTATTCATATCCTTCCATTTTAAATTTTATATATTTTATTGATGGTTGCTTATAAATTGGGGTTTCCACTAAATTACTCTCAAGTTCAGGTTGTGTTCAATATATCTATATTGAGAATGAACATACTTGATCTTTTAGATTTACTAAAATTATAAGTAAAAATGATGGAGAAAAATCTTTCCTATGATGAAAAACCAATATATATTTTTGATCATATAGAAAATGTTCTATATAAGAAGACTACCCCCTTGCTTAATGATTTGGGTGGAACCACCAATTTGGGAAGCTATGTGGGAACCTGAGGTTTTGAAGAGGAAATGTTATTTTCAACCATTTTTTACTAGGTAATGAATATATTGGGTGAAATTCATTTTATAGTAGTATATTGTAACACTAAAAAAATTTAATAAAATATTTCCCTTTAAATAATTATAATTTATCAATATCTTGTGTTGTAAGAAATAGTGAGTTTCAATGAACCATGAAATATATGTAATATTCTACCCCCTAAATTTGTGGGAATAAATATTTTCTAATAGTATATAAAATAAATATATTTATATGAAACAATATGATTGTATTTGTATGTTCTTAGAAAATAATCACACAATTTTAGTAAATTCACTTTATTCATCAAAAATAAGTTTTCATTGAAAATGGATTTTTCTGCTATTTAGGATTGAATATTAATTTAAGAAGTTATAGAACTAGATTTGAAACAAATAATTTCAATTTTGGAATAAATAATTTCAAAATTTACATAAAATTAAATTTTAATAATTTTCTAAAAATATTTCCTTTAAAATAAATAGTGAAAACTCTAATTCTATTTAAAAAAATATTTATTAATTTCTTTACAAGGATAATTTTTTTCAATATATTTAAATTTTAATTAGTATATTTTAATTTAAAATAATCTAATTAATTTTTTTGAAAAGGATGTTATTCATGAATTTATTATAAAATCATTTTATATATTAAAATGTTATTTTATCAAAAATAATTCTTTTCCTCAAATTTTACCAGTTTCATTTTCTATAAATTATATGTTTTTTATTTTCAAAATTGGATATCAAATTTACATTGAAATGGTCTAAATTTAGTTAATAGTTACCTTATAAATGCTATATCATTATTAATATAGGGTTACTCAATTTAAATATTATAATATAAATTTTAATATGTAATATAGAATATTTACCTTCACCATGGGATTTTATTTTTAATTTTAGTGATGAAATGTTTTTAAAAAATTAAAAATTTGTAATTTAGTGATTATATTATTAATGGAAATGTCCTGTAAATGTTATTATAATTTTTATAATATATGTAATTTAGAATAATTAATGTAATCAAAAAATTTTTATAGAAGACCATGATCTATTAGAGAGATGATTAAATATATTCTTTTTCTAAATTTAATTTCTTTTGTTAATATTTTTAAATGAACCATTATTGAATAGTTTATAAATTGAAACTAAGGATATTTTATCAAATTTATATTTTATTAATTTATTTAAAATCATAAATAGTAATTAACCAATATATTTAAATTAAATGTTGTATAAAATTTTATAAATTATTCATTTATGTTTTAATTTATATCACATAATTTAAAATAATATTCTTTTAATATTGAAAAAATTGTTTCTTATATTAAAATTAAAAAAGGTTAACTAAGGGTTAATTAATGTAACCACGATTAAAATAATACAAAAAATATATCTAAAATATTTGGTTGATATGATTATATTATTATCTCAACTTATCTAAAAATACATGGTAGTATTTAGGAATTTTTATTGAGATTTAATTTATTATATATTAATATTGTTTTGAATTCCAAAAGTACCCATAACCAGAATTATTAATTTGAACCTACTCCCTCTGCTATTATCAAAACTCTGAGCCTTCAATCTTGACCATCACAAACCATTTATCTTTTCTAAATCCCTATAATCATTATATGGGTTTTTTTCTTCTCATAAAATCAACTGTAGTGTCTCAAAGAGGATATTTAAATGGAGTTCATCAAAAAAGATGTAATTGTCTTTACCAACAAATTAAGGATTATTTCTTCTTGTATATTCTTTAAATGTGTTATATACATTATAAAGTAATATATAAATTATCAACTATATAATGATATGTTTTTATTATTATATAAAATCTATATTCAAATTTTACTCATCCTACTAAAAATTACTTCACAAGGTGTGTGACGTATGACTTTCCTTCTGCACGTCATGGTGCATCGATTTTTCCTCACCAATCCACTAGGATTTATATAATGATAGAAATAAAAGATTAATATATGAAATTCAACATGATATTGATTTTTTAAATATATATACCTACAACTTCATTAACTTTTTACCATTAATGGAATGATCTCATCGATCATGTGTATATACAGTATACCGTCTCAACAACATGATGTTATTAATTTAACATATTCACCCTTTAAAAATAATTATATAAATTTATAAAATTAATAAATATGATATATATTACCATAATATAACTATATTTATGAAGTAATCTTATCCAATGCATTAGAACATGGTTTTATACAACAAAACTTGAATAGGAAAATGAAATAGCTAACACCCAAAAAAAGGTAATAAAGAAATATTATTAATAAAAGGGTGATAATATGACATAATAGGATCATATATGATGTCATAAATATGAATATTTTTCCATGATAAATTAATAAAATTCTTCAAATAATTATGGAAGAGGATATTATATGCAGAATGTAAATCAAGGTTAAGTTAAATGTTAATTTCACAATCATTTTATTATTCATGAATTGTTATACGTAAGAATATACTAGGGAATATTTAACATCCATGTATATATTTCGTAAAAATGTATATTTAAATAATTTTTATATTCATTTAATAGTTTTTAATGTCATTTTTACCCCTGTGTGAATTTTTTACTGAACAGTTTTTATGGAATCTTTTTATCATTTTCCAAAAGAAGTACATTGTGAATTTTGCAGAAAAAATAATAAAGGAAGGTTTTTATAAAATATATGGTATGAATGGATTTTTGGATTTCATGATTCCATAATTCCATCAATCATCTATTACATTCTAATATTTTCATATTAATTTATAATTATTTGTTATATAATTTCATGGTAGAATATATATTTTCATGATTTTTTTTTCAAGTAATCTCTCAAAGTTATTCTCCATGTAAGATAAGAGTATTTGATTATATTTATCTTTTATATTGGTTATCTTTCATGTATAATATCACTATTATTTAGATTTATATTATATGTTTATGATGGAATTTTTTTATGCTAACCATTTGTTTTACATGGGTTATATTATGATGGAATGTTGTTTAGATACCCATGTCTTTTTATGGGTTCGGATTTGATGAATGAATTATTATATTATTGACACATATGTATAGCTTTAATTATTTCATGGGTACAACCTATATTTTCTTCTAATGAATTCTGTAAATATTTAAGTCTCATGGGAAATATAGTACTAGAACTGGGATTGATCTCGAACCTGTAAGGGGTTTTGTCCTCTATGATGGTCCTGGTAGTGAGCCTTCAGTTGTATAAAAATGATTTTCTATTTTTATGTGTGTGACATAATTTCATGTCTTATTTTATAATCCCATGAAATATGATCTTGGATTCTATTTTTATTCATGTCTTAAGAAATTATATGATTTATTCCACAACCCAATATCATGATCCTTGATATATATGATCACATTTTCAAGAGTTATTTCAATGTTATTATACCTTTATTTTTATGTTATCTTCCTCGATGACCCAGACTAGTTATTTGAGCTCAAACCATTTTTATTTTTTCTTTCCTTGAGATAAGAAGAAATTTATTAAGTTTGATTTTTCAAAAAAATGTTTATGACAGAAAAAGTAAGAGAATATATAGATGTTGTATGATTCAGATGTTTATGTCTCCATATGTCAAAAGACACCAACCCTATTTGGTTCTAACATGTTTTTATTAATTTATATAATGGATATCATTCTTTTTAGATTTAATATCATTTAATGAATTCTATGGGACATTATAGTAATATGGTAGATATAATATTATAATTATATAATCATAATATGGTCATAAAAATCATATATATTAATTCATTCCATATTTATTACCACTTACGTTATTTGGTGATAAAAATTGTTGTTTCCCACTATGTATAGTGGGTAATTCGTAGATACGCCTGAATTATGGTATTATTTTAATGTGATGGAAATGAGATGGAAAATATTGTATAATAATCATAATAACATGTCAGTATTTTTGTGATACATTACTTATTATATTATAGTGGGTAAAATAATTTATTTTGCATATGAAAAATAAATACAACTGAATGAGTTCATAAGGTGGATACCTTATATTTAAAAAAATGGTATTTCCACATATGGATGCTTGGATTGGTCTTATAGGAAGACCAATACTACTATTACATATCTATAGATGATGGGAATTGAATTAGTTAGTGTCTAGTCGAGATAGATGGATTAAAGTGTAGTAATGAAATGATAGAAAATAATGTCATTTTATAAGTGAGGGGAAAATATTTATTGTATTTTAATTAGGTATTAAATTAATTTACATTATTTGTCTTGTAAAAATTGTTCAAAATTGATATATTTGGAATAATATATCACTAGGAGTCTAAATCCTCTCATAAAATAAAATGTGTCTAGTTTTTTTACTTTCAACATTATACTTCAGTTTTAACCCCACCCCCCATTAACCCTTTTGATAATTAAATCAATATAAATGTTATTACACTTTAAGGGATATGAATTTTATCCCAATATGAATAATTAATCATAAATGGGCCACGTTTAAATTTTAAAACTATGTACAATTAATTTGCCAGAACTGATTTTTTTAATTTTCCAAACATTTATGAAGATATTGATTATTATAAAATATCATTAATATTAATTTTTAAACAATTTATATAACTTTACTTTTAATAACACCTTGAAATATTTAGAAATATATTATATTACATTAAAATAACCCAAATATTATATATACATAAAAAATTCATAGAACACCTTAATTTTATAAATTTATATAATTTTAATGTATTCAATATAAATTAATTTATATTTCAATAATTGAATAAAATATGTGTCAGTAATGTGAAACAATTTAATTTAATTATTTTATCAATAAAAATTTTAATTAAATACTGAATATAAAGAAATTCAATTTAATATAAATATATATGAATGAATAGATATTTTATTTATCTATATCATAAATTATTATTGATAATGAAAGAAAAAAAGATAAATTTATTTTATTATCACTGAAATAAATATTATAAATATAAAAAATAAATAAATAGGGCATCATGATTCTATATTTTAGAAAATATGATGGGAATGGATGATCTACCCTTAACCAATAATATAATTTCAACTGTTACGGTTATTTTTTACCTCTAACAATTTTATTTTTTACATTTACTTCATTATTTACCCTTTAAAATGGTTAAACACATTATTATTTTTACTATTCATAATGATAAATAATAAAATGAGCCATTTTAATAAATTTGACCATTATAATTTAAAATATTGTATATTGTTTCTAATATTTCAATTCTATTTTTGGAATAAAGTATTTTAATGAAAAAATTTAAAATGCAATGAAATTTTGTTTTTATGAAAAATAAAATTTAAAATTAAAATTGTTTTTTTATAAATTATACACTAAAATTAAATCCATAGTAAATAATTGTATTATTAATAATATAATATATATTTATTTATTTTTAAAAAATTATATATAATAATGGGAATTTTTAAATGATTGAAAAAAATATTGTTTCCAAAAAATGTATTATTTTCACCATTCACTAAAAAATATACTTTTTAAAAAAACATAGAAATTCATGATTAGTTATTTATGACATGTTGATTCAGAAAATGAAATTTTTTTTATTAGAAAAATTTCTAAATGTTCTTGAAAATAATTATAATATTATATCACATTAATATAAGATAGTTTTTTATAAAAATTATATTTGATAAATAAAATTACATTACTAAAAAAATGAGTACACACTTCAAAATATTTAATAAGTAAAGTTTTGTTCATTAATATATTTATATACATTCTTAATATTCCTAATACTATTTTTACCCTCCAATCTAATATTTATCTTATAAAAGTCTAATTAAAATAATATTTTTTGTGGTACATTTACAATGGCGGTTGTGTGTAGTATACAAAATAGAACAAAGTGTTCCATTAAATTCTCGTGGTTGTTTTTAGAAAATTAAATCTATTAAATATTATTTATTTGAAATATGTCAAAAATCATGGGATGGTAAAATTTGGTAACCCACCCTCCAAAAAAATCATACATATGTGTTTCGCTATAAATCAATCATTAGTCATTCCACAAAGAACACATTGAATGAAAATGGGTTTAATATCAATTTTTTTGTATTCTATAAACTAATAATTGAATTTATATTAATGGATACCAAAAATCATTCCTTATAAACTAGTATTTTATAGTATAATTTAATGTTTTTTTCATAAAACATAACTCTCTATGTGTGATATCTTTTAACGAAGTATGTGGTAGGGAGGACATTAAAATAAATTTTAGAAATCACACAACAGAAATATTGAAAATATATGATATTAAAAATAATATTCAATAATAATATTTATGAGGTAACATGAAAATTTATATGAAAACTGTAAATGAAATCAATACAATGAATCCTTGGAAATGACATAAATTTTTTTTATAGGAAATTTTAATAGACTTGATAAATTAAAAACCTGAAATGGAAATCCATTTAAATATATTAAGAATAAATTTTTAAATCCATCATCATAATATGATAAATAACTATTTAATTTTTAAATTTATAATTTATAATTTTATTATTTCTTGAAATCATTCATATTTAAATTTCCCGATAAGAAATGTTAATATTACTAGGATATCTATATATGAATGTGGAACTGAAAGATATCATTTAAAGATGTTGGAAATTATTTTAACATCGTTAAATTTGATTAAGAAAGTTAACCATCAACATAATTTAATTGTAATATAAGAAATGTATTTTAATATCATCTATGAATAGAATAAATAAATCATCTGATACCAAATTAATAGAGGAACAATTATGTGTCAATAAAAGAAGTTTTTTCATGAAAAACATCTTTCCTAAAATATAACATAATCAAAAATGGTCTAAAATATTTAATAAAATAAGTAAATATATTAATAAACAATTTCACAACCTTATTCAATCCTATAACAATTTTTGATCATCATACATAATAAATTATTTCTAATATATTAGTTATATTTTATTTTCATCATCTGATGTTGAATGTTTATTTAGTATTAGTTTATTAACTGTGAGGTTGGTTCATATTTCTATCCATTTAAATTTTATTTTTAATTTCAAATAGAGAGGACAACAAAACCCCAAACTATGGGGGCCTAAATTAGTGCTGGTCGAGGGCATCCCCTCTAACCAAGTTCACACCCTCAGGTTTTAGATAGTTAATAGAGATTATACGAGTACAAATGGAACACAGGTCCGCAAAAGAGACTGTAATGACCTGGAAATCCCATGGATTTTTTTTAAAAAATACATGGGAATTTTATGGGTCCATGAATTTTTACGGAGGTTGATGCTGAGACTCGGTGTGCTCGGAATCAATTTCTGAAGTTTTTTTTGGGTACGTTCAGTAAACGTATAAGTGGGATTTTATAAATTTTGAACTGGTTCTTGGAATTGAAATCTGAGTGCACTGTTGAACTCACAGCACTGGTATTCGCTTAAGAAGACTTTTACCTCGATGACAGATAGTCGAAAATAAAAGTTATTTTTTTAAAAAAATAATAAAATAAAGTGTACAACACTTTATTTTATTTTATGCTGCCATGCAAGTGGTTGTTGGTTAAAACCTCCACTTTGGAGTTGGATGTGTGACCACCACACTCTAACCTACCATGAGAGGTTATGGTGGTGGGGCCCACCCGAACATAACCTCCCACGAGAGGTTACAATGTGGGGACCACCCGAGACCGCATGACCTCTCTTTTAAATAATAGGGGTGGGGACCACCCGACCCCTATTGATAGAGGAGGATAAACCCTCTAAACTCTCTATCATTAATGAGGGAGAGCCTCTTGATTCCTCAACTCCCCAATTAAGTGGGTAGAAACCCCCTTGACCTCCCCTAATTAATCCCTGAAATCTCTCATGCATTAATTATGTGGAGCCACTTAATTTATTCTCCCTTTTTGAATTCTATGCCAACGGAATAATAGATAACCAATCTATTAATTTTGTTGGCATGATTCATTTTGGCAGAACGAAGGAAAAGGAGAGCTGAGGAGAAAAGCTACCAAAGAAGAACGAAGATTCGTTCTTCCAACGGAGAATGAAGAACACCAACAACCTTCTTCGACTTCCTCCCTTAGATCCTACGAACATGGAGTGTTTTCCACGGCCGACGCAGCTTGGGATTGGGAGTGCATGATGAACATAGTGAACGATGAACTACATCATCTTCTTTCTGCAACACCATCAATGAACAACGAACGTCGATCGATGAATCAAAGGAAGGGGTTTGTTTCCGTTTTGTGCTATGTTCTTCCTTTCTTTCAAAATGAAGAAAGAGGTTATGATTCTTTTGCGGGTGAGTTGTTGTGATTAGATCTTAAGATCCTTTTGCAATCACCCTAACCATGGAGGGTGTGGGCCTACCTAACATGGCCCGACTCCCTTTGTTGATCTTCTTCTTTGAGATAATCTGCAGCAACGCGATATGGCGACAATGATGATGGTGGAAATGACAATGCCCACGTACTCATGGCCTCCGCGAATCGTGCCGCCCCTACGGCGCACTGACGCTTCTGGCTGATCACCGCCAGCTAGAGCGGCACCTATCCCTCTTACCCGCGGCTTCCCGATGCCCTGCCCGGTGTGTGGCCTGCCTACATGTGGCCTCCCGGTGCCCTTCCCGGCATGTGGTCTGCCTGCCCGCGACATCCTGGTACGTTGTCTGGTGTATGGCCTGCCTACCCACAGCCTTTCGGCGCCCTGCCCGGCGAGCGGCCCACCAGACTGCGGCCTTCCCGGCTCGTGGCCCACCTGCCCACAACCCCTGTGCCCTGCCGCGCCCTACTCGGTGCCATAGTGCCCTACCTAGTGCCCTGTCAGTGCCCCTACGGCCTGCCCGGCCCCTACCCCACCCTACTCGGTGCACCCGCGGTCAGCCATGCTCAGCGTGGCTTGTGCGCTAGTCTCCCGACTAGCCTGACCACCCGGGTTGAGTCGCCCAAGCTTCACCCCTCAAGAGCTTTCCAAATTGGCCCCAGCCTTCGGGCTGAGTCGCATACATGGCGACCTCCGGGCCGAACCGCCTTTGCAGTCCACTGGGCTAGGCCCAACAGACCATGCCAAAACTCAGCGAGCTGACCCACCCAATGGGCCGGGTCAGACCCAGAATGTCTAACCGGGTTGACCTAGACCGGTTCGGCCCAGACTGGGTTGGGACGAGTCAGTCCGACCGGGTTGGACTGGACCTGGGCCCATTAATGACCCATTACCTTCTTGGACCATATCATTGGCACTGGACATACATTTGATGAAACATAAGCAATTATGGTATTCTTGGAGCGATGACATCCCTTTGAGTATACCCCACTAGAGTTCGAGGTAGTGTTGAGATACAGTCAGGTTGGATCATACAGGAATCCAACCGGGCCCCCGGGACTAATAGACAGCTAACAAATAGATTGGGTGACTGATTGACATGATGTTTGTTGCGTTGAGACCCCTATGACGTGGCAGACCTTTGAGATACTTCTACGTGGGACTTTGAGATAGTTTTAGTATCATGTAGTAGCTTGTGTTGAATATCTTCTAGAGATGAGCAGGCATTTGTGTGGGAATATAATAGTTGGCTGAGACTTGATGACTGTTGACCGATTTGACTCAGAGTGATTCGACTAGCCCAGTGGGGAGGGCCTCTGGGTGGGCACGGAAGACCCACGGTGGGGATCGTGTCTATGTGAGTGCGGTAGACCCATGGTACTCGACATGTGGAGTACCTCAGCATGCTACCAGGGGACCGCCTCTATGTGAGTATAGCAGACCCACGATGGAGAGCACGTCTGTGTAAGCACAGCAGATCCACGGTACTCGACTAGAGGAGTACCTTAGTAGTCTATGTTAGTGGGAAGCGCCTCTGTGTGATGTGGTAGCCCACTGCACTCGATAGAGGAGGAGTTCTCAAGAAGCCGAGGGTTCTGATTAATAAAAATCATGGTTTGAGCCAATTTAATGACTTTTGTGTTTTCCTCATGATTGAGATGGGTTACTAGATAACTTAGTTATATGTATGGGAATATACCTATGTAATGGTTATCTGTAGATCTCATACTTTGAGGTTTATCCTTGTTGGATTTAGTGAGACATTAAGGGTTTCAGGGTCCCTTCTAATTATTGTTATACTCACCCCAGTCTGAGGTATTCCCACACCTCGTAGTGTTGGTTACAGATGACAGACAGCGCTGAATGAGGCAGAGAGTAGCAGGACTGAACGGTACCTAGAGGTGGATCACTAGGTGTGATGGTGCACAGAGGAGACAGATGGAAGTGGAGTGCTAAGGAGGCCATCTATACATACCCTTCTAGTAGGAACCCCGTAGAACGACCCAGTAGTTGCTTTACATTTCTTTCAGTTGTACTTGTACTTTTCTGTTGGGCTTGTATTCCCGGCCCCTTTTTCTTTCTAGTACTTATTTTGTATACAGTTTTACTTTGTGTTTTGCTTCCAGTTGTGTACTATGATATGTTTGTTTACAGTTATAAAGGCAATGCCTTCCCAGTTTATGGATTTATGCCATTGGTGATTGTCATGAGCCCCTAGACTATCTACAGCGGGCTTGGGGTAGTCACGATACGGGCCTCTGGGGATGGGTCGTGACAAATTGGTATCAGAGGAGTCGGTTCTACAACAGAACTTAGAACTCTGATCATTCTTTTCTATGAATCAATAGTGTTAAGGGCACTAAGTGTGGTTTTCAATTCAGGGAGTCCACTATTAGTGTGGGAGGCCGACGTATCCATACACCAGTACCCTGACTTCTGATTTCTGACATAGTGCATGAAAAAACTTATTGCATGTGGGTTTCCAAAAATTTCTTTTAGTTAGCTCAACCAGTTTATCTCACCAAGTATAATATTTTGACCGTGTCACATCTGTTTCTTTAAGGATGCCTCCCCGCGAATGACAAGTTAGAGCCCCAAGAATCAAGCGTACTGGTATCCCACCAAGTGACAAGGCCTCAGTGCAGGGCCCTTTTCTAGCTGAGGCACCAGCGATACTACTTCTCATTGGGCCCTGGATGCCACCAGCCACAGCATCAGATGATGCACGTCGCTTGAGTGCATTGCATGAGTTCTAGAGCCAGAGGCCACCCTGGTTCAGGGGAGAGATAGACCCACAGCTGGATAAGGATTTGTTGGAGGATGTGGTGAGAGTCATCAGGATAGTAGGGACACATGCAAACTTCTTGGTGATCCTAGCCGTGAGTCTCCTTCAGGCAGTATTAGGCATATGGTGGAGCCTAATTCTCTTGGTTCATGATGAGGTGGCCTTAATCTGGGTGGACTTTGAGAGCCTATTTCGGACAGAGTTTGTACCAGCCACCCTTCGTGTGGAGCAGATACAGGAGCTACTTCATCTCTAGCAGGGTAGCATGACAGTAGCATAGTACTCAGTGAGGTTCACCTACCTCTTGCGCTACTCCATAGATATGGTGCGATACCCATTATTCAAGGATCGGACCTTCGAGCATGGTCTCAAGTGGGAGATAAGATCTCTGATGATCTCACTAAGCATCCTGACATAGAAGGGAGTTCTATAGAGAGCCATCTTGGTGGAGATATTCCTTGCTAAGTAGTCTCCAGCAGTGAGACCCACCACTAGCCGATACGCAACAGAGTCTTCTGCAGCTGGCAGTAGACAAATTTCGTAGAGGTCCAAGAGGACAAGACCTACAAGTGGACGACTATACGACTCAGAATCGGTTGTGCGGGGAACCCAGAGTGGAGACAGAGCCAGGCATACTAGGAGTGGATAAGATTACTCATGCGGCGGGCAGGGTCACATGACTCGTGACTGTCTGACCCGTCATACAAATGATCAGCAGACAGTTGGGGGACATCCCAGGTAGAGGCAGAGGTTCGAAAGCGGCGGTCTACAGGGAAGAGGTGGACATAATAGAGGATCTAGACGTGCAACTAGTGGTGGATGACGTTACAAGGTGTAACCACCACCACCACTAGGAGGCCCACCCCGACCACAGGGAGTTGGTGGAAAGGGGAGAGCTCAACTTCAGGCAACTGGGGCATATGATCACAGTGCTTCGGAGATTATTTGAGGTACGATCTATGTCTACTCCACCTTATTTGTAGTTCATATAGATACAGGTGTCAATCACTCTTTCATTTCCACTGCCCTCATTCATAGCTCAGAGATTCCAATGGATCCATTGGCTCGATCCTTACGGATAGAGACTCCTACGAGAGTTGATTCGATGATTATGCACTGGTTCCGGCAATGTGAGATTACTCTAGGAGGTGAGATCTTCGGCTGAGATATCCTAGTAGAGGCGTCAAGGCCATATGACATAATATTGGGTATGGACTGGTTATCTACAGTCTATTCCCTAATCGACGGTATTAGGTGAAATGTGTTGTGTTTCCGGATGGATGGGACCATGTTTACCTTCCCCAGAGAGAAGGGAACCCTTGCTACACAAGACGGACTTACTCGCAGGAGGGTGCAGTCAATCACTCATCAGTTAGTCTGACATACCCTCAGAGTAGTTGGTGTGGATGTTCGGAGCTATCCTGTAGTGGTGGACCAGTACGCGGATGTTTTCCAAGACGATGTTCCAAGACTACTTCCTCGTAGAGAGGAGGAATTCTACATTGACCTATACCCCGGGACGACACCGGTATCTAATCCAGCATATCGGATGGCTACCATTGAGCTTCGTGAGCTTAGGGTATAGCTAGAGGACTTGTAGGGGAAGGGATTCATACAGCCCAGTGTTTCTCCCTAGGCTGCTCCGATTCTATTCGCCAAGAAGGCAGATGGGAGGTTGAGGATTTTTGTCGACTGCCATCGCCTGAACCAGGTAACTGTGAAGAACAAGTACTCAGTCTCAAGGATTAATGACCTCTTTGATCAACTGAAGGGAGCATGGTGGTTCTTGAAGATAGACCTCAGATCAGGCTATCACCAACTGAGAGTTCAAGATGAGGATGTGCAGAAGACGACCTTCAGGTGTCGATACGGCCACTACGAGTTCTTGGTTATGCCCTTCAATGTAACCAATGAGCTACAAGTGTTCATGAGTCTCATGAATAGGATATTCCATCCTTACCTCGATTGATTATTCATAGTCTTCATCAAAGTCATTCTGATCTACTCTACAACTAAGGTGGAGCATGCCTACAATTTGCAGGTAGTACTGGACACACTCTGAGAGCACCAGCTTTATGGTAAGCTCTCAAAGTACCAGTTTTGGATTTGAGAGGTTTACTTCATGGGGCACGTCATCTCAGTGGTTAGAGTTGTAGTGGATCCAGCGAAGATAGAGATGGTACTTTCTTGGGAGCACCCCAAGAGTGTGACAGAGGTACAGAGTTTCCTACGGTTGGCTGGATATTATAAGAGGTTCATTCCAGACATATCCAATTTTGCTGAACCACAATCAGCCTTGATGAAGAATTGGAAACCCTTTGTATGGTCGGAGAGATGCCATCATAGCTATCAGGATCTAAGGAAGAGGCTGACTAGTGCCCCCATCTTGAGGATTCCAGAAGAATGTGAAGGGTACGTATTTTATTGCATCACATCAGGAACCGGACTCGGGTGTCTCTTGATGTAGGAGTGAGCAGTGATCGCATGCGGTTCTCGGTAGTTGAGACAGTATGAGCAGAACTACGCTACCCATGACTTGGAGTTACCAGCAGTAGTATTCAACTTGAAGATGTGGCGACACTACCTGATGGGAAAGCGTTTTACCATGTACTCTGATCACAAGAGTCTCTGATATATCTTCTCTTAAAAGGACCTGAAGCTGAGACAAAGACATTGGCTTGAGTTCCTCCAGGACTATGACATTGAGATATTCTATACTACTGGGAAAGGGAACATTGTTGCAGATGCACTCAGCAAGAGGTCTGGTATACAACTGCTAGGAGAGGCGACAGAGTATCTAGCCACTTTGAAGATATCATTTCTAGATAGATATGGATCGGCCTTTCTAAAGTCTCTTACAGTCACTCCCCTACTCCTTCAGCAAGTCAGGGAAGCACTGAATGGGGATGCTGACTGTGAGACACGACATGCTCAGATATCCATAGGGCAGGCACCTGATGGATTTTCTGAAGGTGGGGAGCACGTCATCCTCTTTAGAGGATGCACCTTGGTACTAGATTCACTTCAGGAGGAGTTGATGAGGGATTTCCACACTTCCCCTCATTCGGTACATCCATGAGTGGAGAAGATGTATCAGGACCTCAGAAGACAACACTGGTGGCCATGTATGAAGAAGGCATTAGCAGTGTTTGTCTCATGATGCATCACTTGTCAGCAAGTTAATGCAGATCACCAGGTACCAGCATGATTGGTTCAGCCTTTAGAGGTCCCAGAGTGTAATTCGTATGAGATATCCATGGAATTCGTGATGGGTCATCCACGTACATCCAGGGGTCAGGATTTGATTCGGGTGCTTGTTGAACGACTCACCAAGTCGGACCACTTCCTACCTATCAGAGAGAGCAGGGATCAGTAGAGGGCTTGGGACTCCTCTAAGTGAAAAATATTTTGTGTTTACAAGGAGTAAATTCTTCTATTTGTATCTGACCGTGACGCATGGTTAACTTCTTGGCTATGGAAGGGGTTTAAGGAGGCTTTCGGGACAGAGCTCCACTTGAGCACCGCCTTCCATCCTCAGACAGATGGTCAGACTGATAGGATCATTCATACCACCAAAGAAATGCTCTATGCATTTGTCCTCGACTTTGTTCGTAGATGGGAGGATCACTTACCTTTGGTAGAGTTTACCTACAACAATATCCATCACTCCACCATATGGATGGATCATTTCAAGGTGTTGTACGGGTGACCTTGTAGATCATCTTTGTGCTGGACTGGCCCTGGGGAGTCAGCACTGGTGAGACCAAAGATGGTTCGAGCTACTATGAAGAATTTTCAGATAATCCATGAGCATACGAAGACTGCACAGAGCAGGCAGAATTCATATGCTGACAGGAGACGAAGACCTCTAGAGTTCGAGGATGGTGACAAGGTCTTTCTACGGGTCTCACCTTGTCAAGGTATACAGAGATTTGGCCGAGGAAAAAAGTTATCTCTGAGGTTCATCAGACCATTACAGGTCCTCAACAGAGTAGGCGAGGTGGCTTACCACTTAGCTCTTCCACCTCAGTTGCACCGGGTGCATGACGTCTTCCTTGAATCTCAGTCGAGGAGATACGTAAATGACCCTTCCCACATCATCGACTATGGGGAGCTGGACATCGATAACGGGGTGACCTTTATGGAGGTTCCAGTGGAGATTGGGGATCGACAGGAGCAGTTCCTACATGGACAGTCGATACATCTGGTACAAGTTTGCTGGCAGCACGGGAACCTCTAGGAGAGCAAATTGGAGTGGGAGGCTCAGATGAGTGTTCAGTACCCCCATTTGTTCGCATAGTTTGAGTAGTAGCTATAGGGATGTAAATCCCTGAAGTGGGGAGAATGTAAAAACCTGGAAATCCAATGGAATTTTTTTTAAATTCATTGGAATTTTATGAGTCCGTGAATATTTACGACGCTTGATTCTGATACCTGGTGTGCCCGAAATCAATTTTTGATGTTTTGTTCGGGTACATTTATTAAACGTACGAGTGGGATTTTATAACTTTTGAACTGGTGCTTAGAATAGAAATCTGAGGGCACCGTTGAACTCGTGGAACCAGTATCCGCTTAAGAAGACGTTCACCTCGTCTGTAGATGGTTGAAAATAAAAGTTAGTTTTTGGCTATTTATAAAAAAAATAATAAAATAAAGTGTACAACACTTTATTTTATTTCAAGTTTCCATGCGAGTGTTTGTTGGTTAAAACCACCACTTGGGAGTTGGAGGTAAGACCACAACACCCTAACCTTCTCTAAGAGAATGTGGTGGTGGGCCCACCCAAACATAACCTCCCGTGAGAGGTTACAATGTGGGGACCACCCGAGACCACATAACCTCTCTTTTAAATAATAGGGGTGGGGACCACCCGACCCCTATTGATGGAGGAGGATAAAACCTCTCAACTCTCCCTCATTAATGAAGGAGAGCCTCTTGATTCATCAACTCTAAAATTTAGTCGGTAGAAACCCCTTTGACCTCCCCTAATTAATCCCTGACAATTCTCATGCATTAATTAGGTGGAGGCACGTAATTTATTCTCCCTTTTTGAATTTTATGTCAGTGAAAGAATAGAAAATCAATCTATTATTTTTGTTGGCATCATTCATTTTGAAAGAATGGAGGATGAAAAGAGATAGGGAGAAAAGCTCCAAATTAAGAATGAAGAACTGTTCTTCCAACGAAGAACGAAGAACACCAACAACCTTCTTCGACTTCCCCCAAATGATCCTACCAAAATGGAGTGTCTTCCACGG
This sequence comes from Viscum album, assembly GCA_963277665.1. NCBI lineage: Eukaryota > Viridiplantae > Streptophyta > Magnoliopsida > Santalales > Viscaceae > Viscum > Viscum album. The sequence goes on along the minus strand of OY728157.1, from coordinate 1,561,346,304 downwards.
CCAACGCAGCTCGGGATTGGGAGTGTGTGATGAACACATCGAATGATGAACTTCATTGTCTTATTTCTACAACACTATCAACAAATGACAAACGTCGATTGACAAATCAAATGTAGGGGTTTGTTTCCTTTTTGAACCATGTTCTTCCTTTCTTTCAAAATGAAGAATGAGGTTACGATTCTTTTGTGGGTGAGTTGTTGTGATTTGTTCATAAGAACCTTTTTCTATCACCCTAATCGTAGAGGGTGATGGCCATCCTAACATGGCCTGAATCCCTCTATAGATCTTCTTTATTGTGGTAAACTTCGGCACGGCGATAAGGCAGTGACGACAAAGGCAGCAACAACAAAGCCTGCTTACCCACGACCTTCGTGAATCGTGCTGCCCCCGTAGCACACCAAAGCTTCTGGTCGATCACCGCCGGCCCGAGCGGTGCCCAGACCACTTACCTGTGGCCTCCCGACCCCCTACCCGACACGCAGACCGCCTACCCACAACCTCCCCGCGCCCTACCCGGTGCGCGGCCCGCCTGCCCGCGCTCTCCCGACGCCCTACCTGGTGCGCGGCCCACCTTCCTGCAGCCCACGCGCCCTGCACGACACACGACCTGCCTACCTGCACCCCCCGCTCCCTATCGGCACCCCCACTGCCTGCCCAGAGCCCTGCCGGCGCCCCCATGGCCTACCCAGCCGCTGGAGGGCCCTACCCGGCACACCCACTGCTAGCTCGTGCTCCGCGTAGCCTGCCTACTGGTCTCTCGACAGGCCCTACCTCCCGGTATGATTCTCCCAAGCCACACCCCTCACATCAATGGCTGAACCGGCCCCTGCATTCGGGCCGAGTCGCCTATGTGGAGACCTCCGGCCCGAACCACCCTTGCAGTCAGTTGGGCCAAGCCTAGCGAATCGGGCCAAAACCCAGTGGGCTTACCCACCCAACGGGCCGGATCAGACCCAATGAGTCTAACCAGGTCAACCCATACTGGGTCAGCCTAGACTGGGTTTGGCCAAGTCGGTCCATCCGGGACGGACCGGACCAAGTCCCATTACTGACCAATTACCTTCTTCGGCCATATCCTTAGCATCGGACGTCCGTTTGAGGAACTGCCAGTGGTGCCTGTATTCTTGGAGCGAAGTCGTCCCTTTTAGAATACCCCACTAGAGTTCGGGGTAGAGTTGAGATACGGTTAGGATGGATCATACACGAATCTAACCAGGCCCCGAGACTAAAAGTCTGATAATTAAGAGACCAGGTGACCGATTGACGCGTCATCTATTGCGTTGAGACCCCTATGATGTTGCCGACCTTTGAGATACTTCTACGTGGGACTTTGTGACAGTTGGAGTATCGACCAGTAGCTTGTGGAGCATATCTCTCAGAGACAAGCAGGAATTTGTGCCGGAACCTAGTAGTTGTATGAGACTTGATGACAACTAACTGATTTGACTTGGAGTGATTCGACTTGCCCAGTGGGGAGCGCCTCTCTGTGAGTGTGGTAGACCCATGGTGGGGAGGGCCTATGTGTGTTCATGGAAGACCCATAGTACTCGACATGTGGAGTACCTCATTAGGATACTAGGGGAGTGCCTCTATGTGAGTGCAGCAGAGCCATGGTGGATAGCACCTCTGTGTGAGCGAAGCAGATCCATGATACTCAACAGGAGGAGTACCTCAGCAGTCCAAGTTAGTGGGATGTGCCTCTGTGTGATGCAGCAGGCCCACTGTACTCAAAAGAGGAGGAGTTCTCTAGAAACTAAGGTTTTAGATTATTAAAATCATGTTTTGAGCAAAGTCAATGACTTTTTTGTTTTTCTAATGATTGAGATGGGTTACTAGATAACATAGGTATATGAATAGGAATATACCTAACTAATGGTTATCCATTGATTTCATAATTTGTGGTTTATCCTTGTTGGATTTAGTGAGACCTTGATGGTCTCGGGGTCCCTACTGAGTATCATTATACTCACCCCTAAACGAGTTATGCCAGCACCTTGTTTTGTTGGCTGCAGATGATGGGCAGCAATGACTGAGGTAGAGAGTAGTAGGAATGGACGGTACCCAGAGGTGGATCACTAAATGTGATGGTGCACAGAGGGGAAGAACGGACGAGGAGTGTTGAGGAGGTCATATGTACATACCCTTCAGGTAGGAACCCCAGAGGATGACCCAGTAGCTACTTTACTTTTCTTTCAGTTTTACTTCTACTTTCCTATTGGGCTTCTATTTCCAGACCATTTTTCTTTCTAGTACTTCTTTTTGTATAAGGTTTTACTTAGTTTTTTGTATCCAGTTGTGTACTCTGATATGTTTGTTTATAGTTATAAAGGCAATGCCTTCCCAGTTTATGGATTTATGCTTTTGGTGCTAGTCGCCAGCCCCTGGCCTATGGAAGGCGGGATTAGGGTAGTCACGATACGGGCCCCGAGTGAATTGTCATGACAGAAGCCAAATGATTTGTGACCTTGATTCCCTCTCTCAAAGTATGGGTGACTCGAATGGTGTTTCCATGAAGATATCTTTATTTACGAATAGTATAGGCTATGGACCAAGGAGATGAACCATGACATCTTAAGAAATCATGAAGAACCTTAGAATCAGTTTCCACCTAGGTGATGTCCAAGTTCTCTTTTATGAAAATGGTGGGCCCATTGAGCATCGCTTTGGCCTCATCCTGAAGTGAGATGTCATTTTTGTAGAATGATGAATAAGACATAACTATAATTCCTCTTAGACTTCTAACCACACCCCCGCCTCTTAGAGAAACCATAACACATGACCCTTCCAAATTCAATTTTAAACCAGTAGAAGGAGGGTGCCAACATACCCTATTCCCTTGTTGCTTGTCAAAGCAAGGAAGTGGTGCTTGGGTTCTAACACGAAGAATCTACAAAGAGGGGGAATCCTTCTATTCAGAGATGAGTGAGACCATATCCACCAGAATGAAATGATCCCTCGCAATGATGGACCTCTCTGAAGGGATTCAGCCACCGAATCTAGCCTGGTTCCTCGCTTACCATAGACTCCAGCACCTGACATTATAGATCACCAACTGAGCCATCTGTTATGATCCCATATCCAACTATCAATGGAACCATATGTCTAGTGAAGGATCATCCCTGATAATCTAATAAGAGAGGGATTTTAGGCCTCTGAAGATGGACCATAGTGCGTGTTCCCATTCCCCTTAATGGAAATGATGATGGGAACACTCTTCCCACCAGTTGCTACAATAATGGAATCTCGATTAAATAATGATTCAAATATTCATGATATTATTATAGCTGGATATCTCCTAGTTCCAAATGTGTAAGGACAACAAAATTATACTTAGCTGGAATCTTATTAGACCACATCACCACATTCTATCTCCCATCGGTAACCTGAGCATAATCCAGTAATCATAAGTCCCTGATAGTGAATGCGCCTAAGGGAGAATGAGTAAAATCACATTTTTTATACTCAAAATTTAAATAGAGGGCCTTGAGGAGGACTTGTTGCTCCCCATACAAATCAGATTTTGTAAAAGTAGGATAATATATCACTTCCCTTACTGATATGAGAGGCACAAGGCATTCAAGGAATCCAAAAACAGAGCCATCACAATTACAGTTTCAAATGGTAAATTCCCTTGTGCCAACCATAAAAAGAGAGCATTACTGAAGAGACTGAAATAGAGGATATATGAGAAACTACAAAAAAAACAGAGTCACAGACCTCCACCACCTCTATATTTCTTTAGAAAATAATCGTTGTGTACATTTCCCAAAGTGTTTTTTCCTCATGAATCTCCCATGAGAGCTTCACATTCATGTAATGTAGTGTGCTCTAGAGACACCTCAAATTGATACCTCCTTTTTAAATCAGTCTAGCCATCCTATCCAATGAATTCCAATGAAAAATAAATGACTCAGTTGTTTTAAAAAAACACTTATTTACATCTCCAAATACACCCATGATATAAAAATATAGAAATGTACAAGTATGTGTTTAAACTAACATAAATATGATAACTCTATAATATATGTGTTGAAATTGTTAATAAATTAACTAAATTTGAAAAATATCATTATTATAGTAGAATTATGATTTTATATTGATGTTTATAAGGAGATGAAGAAATTTGTAAGACTATGTGATATAAAATAAAATTCTAGAGTGAAAAATATAATGTGTCACATTCATAGAGGGGGTAGTCTATATATATGCATGGGAAACAAATTCATTTTCTATTGATTGGTTGACAGATAGGAAATGGATTGTAATTTTAAAATATCAATAAAGTCCTCAATATCATATTGCACTTTTATATACATTTAGAACTCAATTTTTTAGTTAGTAATAAAGAATCATGTAACTCTTTCCTGGAGGTTGTAGTTGACTTGTATACATGAAAACACCTTCATTTTTTTAATGGATTTTTGGGAAGGTAGAAAATAGTTATTAAAATTGTATAATAAAATATTATAATAATAATAACACTTGTTTTTTCATAATTTTATATATATAATAGGTTTTATATTTTGGAAAAATAATTTAATTAAGAGTACATGTTTGATATCATTACAAATTCATTTATATGTCCTCTATTAAATAAAACCACACCTCTCTATATTTTTGAATTCCTAAAATAAACACTTATAAGGCATGGGGGAGAGAATTTATTATAAATTGATTTTTATTTTTCATAATGAAAATTCTTTATAAGGATAAGAGAAGTGGAATATTTGTGATCTCCTTTAATAATTGGATGGAATTCAAATTATGTAATTATTATATTGTAATATAAAGAGAGAACATGTTTCATAAGAAAAGAAATTCCATTGTGAGAAATAATGGATTGTTGTGTGAGGAATGTTCACACATCCATATACCATTCATTTTCACAAATTTATTTTATTTTTTTAATCTTTTAATTTTTTATTTTTTTTATTTCTTGTTTTATAGTGATGAAAAATCTATAACTAGTAAATTTTAATTTTAATACATAAAAATAAATAATAATTACTAAATAATAGAGAATTATTTATTCTATATATTAAATCTATTTTATTAATTAATATAACTAAGTTTGATAAATAATTTTTTAATATTACTGAACATGACATGTTAAAACATATTTAATAGAAGTATGTTTTTATTCATAAATAGTATGATTAGTATATAACTATAAATATTAATTCTTTATAAGGAACATTTTTTATTATAAATTAAATATGAGTTATGTTACTTTCAAATAATTCCGAAAACTCAATTTCACAATGTGGATATTTAATTAAATGAATCATCGAAAAAAAATTACATTGATTAAATTATTTTCCAATAACCAAAAATTATAAAATTGGGTTTTTATATTAAAAAACTGTATTTTAAATGTTTAATTTTAATTATTAAATATTGAATTTTTTTTATAATTTTTTATTTTTTTTCATTTATCCTAATTATTTCATGAAATCCATGGTATTAATGAAAATTATATTTTTTAATATTCCACTAAAAAACATCTACTAACAAAAAACTAAATAATTTATATTAGGATAATATTAAAACTAAAATTTTAAAAATTATATTTTTATATATATTTAATTATATAATTTATAGTTTTAGTTTTTTATATAAAGATAAAAAATTTAATGAAGGAATTCTTTTTTTTAAAGATTCATTTTATAGTTCTTAATATTATTTATTATCAATTATTAATTTTAATATTGTGAATATATAATGTTATACATGATAAAATTTTAATAGTGGTAAATTTTATTTATATTCATAAAATATGCACTAACTATAAAAATTAATCATTTCAGAATGAAAAATCCATTATAATATTAAATTAAATTAATTATCTATCCACTGAATGTATTCAATTTTTTTGAGTAATATAATATTATTTACTATAGGATTTATTATTTAGAAATTTTCTTTATAGTATTCATATTATATTTTATGTCTCCTTTTCTTAATTTTCCATGTTGATAACAACATGTAGGGTTAATCCATGAACTCATGTTACACCAATTTCCCCTGAAATTGTTAATTTTTTTCTTTTTAAGTTACAATGTTAGAAATAATTTTAGAAAAGAAATTTTATTCATGCATATGTAGCTTACATTAGTTTACATAATGTGGTAGCATCTACTTCTTCTTATTATATTTATATAGTAAAACAGATATGAATTATTATTTAATATAAACTATATGTTTGTCACTATTTCTATATCTTTTTATATTATATTAAAATAATAATATTTTTACCAAATTTTGACAATTGTTTCTTCCAGTTGAATCATTTTTCATCATGGGCAATTATAAATATTAATTTATAAGTAAAAACAATAACTCAATTAAACTCTAACATATCCTTCTTATTTTCATGTAATATGATAATTCATTAACTTTTATACACCATTAATACGGTTAGGCAGATTAAAGTTTGAATATGAATGTCCCTTCAATCATAAACATAATTGTGTCATCAGTACCACTAAAAACATGATACGTTATTCTGACTATGGATTCATTTATCATCCCCGTGATGTATTTTTTTCATATCAAAAACATTAAAAACCCATTTATTTTACAAATACAGGTTGTATACAATTTTTTCTTCATTTTTAGAACTAATTCGAAATATCTATTAACGAGGCCTGCAACCCTACATATTGAAAACATAACATTTCAGAAAAAAATTTATTCATCATCTCATAATAGGCTCCTCTACAAAATACTCATCATTTCAATATTTCAATTTAAATTTAGTGTTTAGGAATGTTTCACCCCTATTTTATTTATTGTCTATAAATACGATAACAAAAAATGAACCAGACTATGTGATTTTTTTTAATTCCCAGTAAATTACTCCCTTTTATGAAAAATTAAGATATGTCATATATCAAATTATTTTAATTAAATTTCCAAAATTCTAATTTTAGGCCACCACTTCTATCTATACTCCATGGAATAGAATCATCATATCCATATTGTAAATTTTCAATTTAAACAATAACTAAAATATTCAATTTAAAAAAACATTTCCATATTTTGTAGTTATTATATGTTCTCTATTGAATAGTAGTCTAGTCAAAAAACATTCTTCATACTATAATTTTTCAAAAAAAAAACATTTTTTGCCAAAATATTTAATTTCAACTTCTCGTAACGTCTAAACAAAAATTTCATGTAATTATACTATGTTTTGATGCAACCAAATATTCAATCACCTTTAAAATATTATATTAATCATGAAAAACCCATCTATTTTTGCCACTCTTCTATTAACATGTAATGGATTTCCACTCAATTGAATCATTATGAAACAACTTGTTTTGAGCATGATTTAGGTGTTAAAATTAGGTTACATGAAAAAAATATAGTACATATCTTCTTCTCTTATTAATATAATCTCTATGAGTAGAATTTTCTATCATAAAGCTAGATAACTCCAAAAATATCACTAGGGATCTATAAAATCAAAAACAATACCTGTAGTGAAATTTTAATGAATGTATCTAAAAAACCTAATTCAATTTTTCAATAATACTCATGTTTTTACCTAGATTTCGGAATGATTCCACATGCCCAGGTAGAATCATCATCAGATCCTGAATTATTTTATTCACAATAATGAAAAAATAATGAAAATTGAACTGAATGATGAGCTGGATTGATATTAAAATTATGAATTAATATAATGGAACCTAACACTCATATATCAAGGATTGGATAGGAGGGGATGAGGAGGATGTGAGGACCAATATCTAATTTTTATGACCTAATTGAATAATAAACTCTAAGGAGGTGTTTTTATAAAAACATAAGGAATATTTTTTTACAGATTTCAAAATTTATTTTATGATGTTGATTAAAAAATATATCTACCACAAAATAATTTTTTCCTACTGGGTATCGAGTACTTTCACATATTCCACTTGATATCCTAATAGGGGGAAACTGAATTCTCATCCTAAAAGGTTCTTAATGGTATCTCTCTATAAATAGAGTTTCAACATATACAACATTCCATTTTTGTTTTTTATTATATAATTACAAAATATTGGCTGTTAAATTATTTATACATGATTATATATATATAACATTCATGAAATCATCCATTATTTTTCTATATTATTTTCAATATAATTCAACTATTGAATTCTAAATATTCTATAGATCTAGTTCCCTTATAGTTTAACTAGTTCATAGATTCATCACCCACTAACGACCCTAGGTGTTACAAAATAAATTATTTTTTAGTTTCTTTAATATTTTTTTTAATATTTTTTAATAGTTATATATAAGATATAACTCATTTTAGTCTTCTCAATGACATGATTGAAAAAAATTATTATCATTTAATTTTTTTCATCATAATTTCTATAAACTATTTCAATTATTTTGAAATAAATATGTGTTTTCTAAAATTAATTTAAAAAATTAATACATTATTAGAAAATGTAATACCACATGTATGGTTTTTATTCTTCCTTTAGTATTATCGAACTTTTGACCCTAAAATAATAAACTATAAAAATATAATAATATGAAAATAAAATATGTACATTAGCCTTTGGCCTGTTGGGGAGGACACTCTGAGAGCATTAATAATAACTAGATTTGATTATGTGTTGCGGGATAATTTAATGTTACTCTAAATGTAATATATCAAATGTTTTAGATTTATTATAGAAGTATTGTAGTAGGTACAGTAGCAGGTACTGAATATGGAATTATTGAAGGTATTGTTTGGTGTAGTAGTAGCCAGAAAAATTGATCTTAATGATACTAGTTTTGTCCTAGTGTCGTTAAGGATAATAAGGCACCCAATCCTTCAAGTTAGTAAGGCTATTGGGCCACCATAAGGCCTTTGGGACACCTTAAGTCCATCATGCCACCTAATGTGTAAATACAAACCCAACAGACCATGAAGTGCATATGAAACGTTACAGATCAAAAGTCTATCTCTAGATGAGGACTCAGAGAAGGTTATTTCACCAGAAATACGATTTCATGAATTTTAAGAATAAAATGGTATGAAAATTTCCATCAGGACTAGAAATGTCCATCTCTGAACATGTATTTCTATCCGAACAAGTTTTTCAAAGGTGGAATGGATGACTTCATATTTTAGATGATTGGGAGGTGAATTCCAAGTTTTATGTCTGGGATGAATTAATCTATGAACATTAGGTCAGGTAATTCTCTATTCCTTTAGGCCTTGTATGGGTACACCCTCAACCCGTAAAATGGGGATTATAAATATTAAATAAAAATAAGTCATTCATGCCCTATAGGTGAAAATAAAATATGAAATTTATGACAAATATATCAAATATCAAATATAAACTAATTTTTTTTTAAAAACATATTATAATAAATTGGAAATTTCATACATAAATATTAAAAAATTTAATAATAATATTCAAAACATTTTAAAAATAGATATCTGATATCCTTAATGGTTTAGTTTCATTAATGAGAAGATACACAATATTTTTTTACTATTTAATATCATCAAAACGAAAAATAAAGATCTTCTTCATAGAAAATACCTACATAATAACTTTCTTCATGACATAGGGAAATGAATCATAATAATCGTTGATCTCAAATTCATATAATGGTTATGAAACTGAGATATAAAATATCAACTTTACATATAATGGGTATAATGGAAATAAAATAGTATCAAAACAATTGAAAACCATACATTGAGTGAATTACTAATTCTTGGTTTCTCATAGAGAATGAATAATAAATGAAATTAATAAACATAAAAAATGAGAGCATTATATATAATAATTAACCTGAAAATACATTATCTTCTAAAATTATAAAATTTTATAAATAGAAAATGGTTTATACATTAACTTATCTACATGAAATCAGGACCTCGAATAAACTTTTGGGCACTAAACCAAGTCTATAAAAAATATAGACATTAAAGCAATGAAAAACCAAAATTTATGGATGTGAAACCATGCCCATATATAAATTTATGGGCATGAAAATAGGTCTACACAATACAATTTTTTCAAGATGTATTCTTCACAGGTTACATAATTAACTCACGAGTTATCTGTAATTACCCAATGAATTAGATGAATTTAATGTTTCTAAATATCATACAATCATACTCCATTTACATAAATTACAAAAATAAATCATATTAATCACAACCAATTTAAATTTAATGGATCTCCTAAACATGAAAATATTTTATTCAAGATTAGCCCATTTAAGATTTAATGGTTTAACAAATGTCCCATATGCATAATCATAAAATTAAATAATCTCGATAAAGAATAAGGTATTAATCATTGATAGTTATAACCAATTAATCATAATTTAAATCAATTTTGGTTATCATGTATGAAAATTTGATTACACATTGTTGAAATATTTCATGAGGAAAATATCATTTCAACATTAAAGATAACATTGCTAGTAAACGTATAATATTATAGAAATACCATATTTTAAATCATAGATTAAAACCAATATGTTAGTCTTTAATACATTATGTTTCATGATTTTGGTGATTTCCACTTATAAAAAACAAGTTAAAAATAATCATTTGTTTCATGTTTTTGTTAAAAAGATAAAATAACATCATTCTAAAAATGGACATAAGATTCAATTTAGAACATATGATAAAAATAAATCATTGGTAAAATTGAAAATAAATAATCACATAAAAAAATTAAAAAAATTACGAAAAAAATTATAAAACATGTATATGTAGTAAAATTATTTTCAACTAAAGAGATAAATATAGTTGGTTCTCCATAAAAACATTATTTTAATTCCCATTTGTATATAAATAGAGGAAAAACATTTAAAGCATGTTTCCTTAATAAATAACACTTGGCTAATAAATATCATTATATTCTTATTAGAAATTTCAAAAAATCATCATCAGATTCATTATAAAAAACAATCATAATAAACATTTAGATTGTAACATAAATCCTTTACTAATGGGGTAACCATTAAGACCTAAGCCCCATTATGAAAATAAATTCATGTGAATATGTGAATACCCTTATATTCATCATAATAATTATATAATACATTATTTGAAAATATTTACAACTCATTAAGGAAACAAGTGTTGAATATGGAATGTGTCTCACAGAAAATAAAACTTAGATGAAAATTCAATTATATTTGGTCAAACATCACTCATACATGATTGAACTAACATTTTATGAAATATAGATTTGTTATAAATATATAAATTAACTATAATATGATTAATGGTACCATATATTATTTATTTATAACCCTTAATCACCCATTTTTTAACAATTCATTATTAAATTCCTTGTTTTTTGTGTTACCTACATCAACTTTCATGTATGATTTGGTTCATTAGTTTTGTTCCTCTATATTTATCATGGTTTTATCATCTCTATAATTATGATCAATATATTAATTTAATATATATTCATTATATACGTATTTATATTCCTCAATAAAATATTAGAGTGAATAATGAATAACATGGTTTCTGGAAAATGTTGTCTATACATACACAGAGACATTCTTTTAACGTTTCAATGGATGTAACAAAATAAATACAAATAATAATTCATCATTATATAATAATTTTTATATAATATATTTAATAAATATTAATTTAGCCTATCACTACTGATACTTGTGTAATAATAAAATGAAAAACATATAACATCACTTCATGGAGGTGGTAGTATAAACACACATACAAGAGATGTTTTTATTTTAAAAGATGTTTAGACGGTTGGAAGATAGATGATATATTATAATAATGTAATAATTATAATTTTATAAATATAATATATAAATATTTTAAAAACATCATTATATAATACATTTTGGATAAATTTTGATTGAGTTGGATGAAGAAATAATATAAAAGGTGTTTGTTAAGAATCATACCTCATCTTCAAATAACCTATTTTGGAGTATATATATTCCTTTCAAGATTAGATTTTCAAAAAAACAAGGGCCTCTATAATTTTGGTATAGTTCTATGAAATTTATTCACATGGATTGTCACAATGAAAATTATTCATTAATTATAGATAGGATAGGAGTGGAGTTGACCTTTTATAAATCGGGGAAGCGACCCAAATGGAAATTTCATAAAAGAATATAAAATATCAAAATTAATATCATGAAATATTCATCCAAATGTCCATATATTATAATTTATTATAATATATTTTCTAAATATTTCCATGAAATACTATTTAGACATGTTTTATTGGAAAAGGTTCCCATATAAATTATTTTAACCTATAATAAACTAGTTTTGCAACATGCCATATTAATTAATTTATTAGTATTTTCACAATTCATTGTGAAAAAAATTAAACTGAAATTAGTAACCAATATTAAATATTTGGATAATAATTAGTTAAAAAAAATTTCAAATTCAATTCCTAGAAGAAAAATATAATAAATCCAAATTAATCTCATAGATACGAAAGAAAAGAAGTTTTTTATTGAATATTATTTCTTTAGTGTAAAACATTTTACAATCAAAACACTATAGAATATTTAATTTAATTACATAAATTTGATTTATAATATTATTATTGAAGTAATATAATTATTTATCCTATTTCGAAACAAAATTTAAAATTTTCAATTCCTCAAAATGAATGATAGTATTTAATAAAAATACGTATTTTTCAGTATTGATCAAAAAATTTACCTTATGATATATTTATATGAAAAATAGTATAAGGTAATATAGAAAATTTTATTTCAAAAATTAATTAATTTTTATTAAATAAACATTCTATAAATATTAAAAATTACTTATAAAATAATTTCAGAAAATCTGACCTATACGTTTTTTTAGAAATACAATAGTTTAAGAATAAAACATGTTTTATTATTATTTTATACCTAATAAAAACATTATATGAATGTTTAAACATTATATATACAATATAATATATAATATATAATTAAAATTATTTACTAATAATCAATAATTTTATTTATAAATAGAAAACAATATTATATGGACATATAATTATTTTCAGAAAAAGTATAACATTTACATTCAAAAAGTTTTATTTTCATTTCTAAAAATTTTATAATAAGTTAATTTATTTTATGAATATGTAAGAAAAAAACTCAAAATATAGTTATTATTATTTTTACATCTAATCAAATATATATGTGCTAACATTCTCACTAAAAAATAATTTTATAGTATAATTCAGTTTTCATAAACTCAATATTGAGTATAATCCAAGATATCAATGAAATTTAATTTATTCCCAAAAAATACTTAAAATAATGGTGTTTTAAAATCAACGCATTATACTTTTACTTCATTATATCATCTGGTTACCACATTTCCACTACAAAATTATGGTTTCACCACATAATTTTGACTATAGTAGTACTCTTGTTTTGTTGATCATCTCTCTATGATCTAGAACCTCCACCAAATGTTTCTCAAATGAATAATATTTCTCAAGTGGTGTTTTCATTGAGTTTAGTAAATGATAAAGTTTAGGTATGTGTATCTTCTTGAAAGATAATTGGATCATATCATGAACTTGATAAAGGAGGTTTATGTGAACCAAAAAATAATCTACCAACCTTATTTATCAAGAATCTCAATAGTGAAAATATAATTAGGGAACACATATAAATTATTATAAACCCTATTAAAATTATTCTATATGTAAAATCATATAAACCCCATGCCCAAAACATTGAGCACTATTCATCACAAACTATTTCCAATGCAATTAATCTATCAAATTTAATTTTCTAATTTACTCAATCCATATCTTCCATTTCACCATGTAGTTAGGTTTCAAATACATTTCTTTCAAAACATTAATTTCATAATGTTTTAGTTCTAGACAAATTATCATATATAAATTCATAATATTCAAGGTGAATTCTTTAGTAAATCATATTATTGTAAGAATACTATACTAGAGAAAGGTGTCGATACAAAACACCGTTGAAATATATATATCATGATCTCTAAAAATCATAATGGGTCTGAATGATATCATAGAATATTCATCATTATAGTGATAATAAGCAGTTCTAAAACATTATTATGTATCCATTGATTGCTTATGACATCACCAAAACATTGTGGTAAAACTAGGAACCTGATAAGATAATAAAGAATGTGTTTCTCCATGAAAACTCTCAATATCACTATTTTTTATTAATGTATGTAAACCAGGAGATGAATATTATCTAATAGAAATGTAAGGTGATGAAATTTTATGTTGATAATCTATAAACCAACTATTATTATGGTATTTAGGGTTTTTGGGATTTTGGAAAAAAATAAATGTTTATTCTTCCCCATTTCCTTTATAACATGAGTAATGGTTATATAATTTTCATGTAATTATTTCAATCATTATTAATGTGATGACATTCCACGAACCAAGATACATACTCAAAAAAATCTATCCTAATTTTACTCCACTTGAAATACACATTAAAATTTTTATAAATCTTTAGAATACCATGATAAATAGAGAATCATAACTATTAGCCTCCTGTAATAGAACCTTCCTCAAATACATTATCGATGGAAAAAATACAGGTTTCATAAATCTTATCATTAAATTACAATCTAGGATAAGCTCAATAACATTTTTGACATTATTTTGTAGCTCAATATCTTATTTATGTTTCACTTTAATCATTACATGGATGGACGGTCAATCATTTGTTTATCCCATTCCATAATGATTTCTAGTTCCAAAAATTTAAATTATATAAATAATGGATCATTTGGGATCCTCTTCCTAGATAATCTTACATTATAAATGGACTCAAATCATTATCCACCTTTTTCACTATCCTAGGGTGGTACTGTATTGATCATTTGTAGTTATTAATTAGGATTTTCTTTCTTTTATAATGCATATGAAACTATTTATATGGGAATATAAAGTTTATATTTTTATGGTCATTGTATATATCATACCTTTCTCTGAAAATATACTGCATACATGTTTTTAATCGAAATAATACTATAGCAATCTCAAAATCATGAGTTGGATAATTTTTTTCATGAAACTTGAATTCCCATGATGCATAAGTTATAACAATTTAATTTTTCATGAGTAAAAATATCATACCCATCATAGAAGCATCATTATAGATTACAAACCCTTCTCTACTATAGTGTAATGTAAGAATAGATCAACTAAATAATATTTTCTTTAGTTCCTATATTTTTTCCTTACATTCAATAATGAACAAGTTATATATAGAATAATACATTTTCAAATATATAAATATTTACTAATAAGATATTCATTTATTTTAAATTACAAAAAAAATTGATAGCATACACGACACAAAAATATGGGTTTCTCTAAAATCTTATGTTTCACACAACAATGAGGTATACCGAAAAATAATACAGTCATCATATTATTATTTTAAATGGTAGTTAATGAATTGTTGTTTTATTAGATAGAATGAATATTATTATATATATTATGAATTTAAATATTTTATAAATGTTTCTAAATTTATCAAATTAATATTAGAGGCATAAAATGAGAATAAATATAGTTTTAAGAAAAAAGACTTATTTTTTAAAATCTAATTTTACCACCATTGGATGGAGAACCCATTTTAAATATACTTTAATTCACTTTTATATGTACTATGTGACAAAATAAAATTCCTCTATTGAAGCGGGAAATAAAAATTTACTTTGGATAATGCTTCAGTGATTTTCTGATAAAGTTTTTTTATTAATGAATAGTGCAAAATATCGCATTTTAAGTCAAAACTTTTTTCATCTAATTTATTTATATAGTTAGATTATCATTTTTTAAAAGTGTGATTGTTTTATTTTTTATCATTTAATACAATATTGGTCATTATAAGTAATTTTACATTTAAATTGGACATAAACACATGTAAATCATTTGACTGTTTTTATTTCTAAAAAAATCTGCATTCTGGTTTTTACAATAGGAATTAATTTCATTTTAATTAATGAAACTTATGTGCTTTGAATTTTTGCAAAAGGATTCCATATTTGGAATTATTAGGTATAAATTATATAAATAGTAACCTTTTATTTTGGGGCATTATGAATAGTAACATTGGTAATTTTTATTTACCACAGTTAATAGTTAATTGGGTAAATTAGTGTAGTAAATAGTATGATTAGGATAATAAAATTTCTCTAAAACCTTCCAAAATCCAATTAGATGAATAAAATTCTAACTATACCACCTAAGGGTCATAAATGATTCATTTAATGGATATCTTTCCTTTAAAGTGATGTAATTATTATTAAAACAAAAAAAATATACAACATGTATCCCTCTCATCACTTATGAGTATAATAATTTTAATAAAGAGATGATATAGAATAAAAATCAAACATAAATAGTATCCAGAACGATAATGAAATTTTTTACATAAATGGAATTTTATTTTAAATATTTATAGATTATATATTTACCTTAAATTCTAACACAACAGTTATATAATAATTTTTTATTAAGAGAAATATTAAATAAATTATATCATAAATATTTAAATAAGTATTACATAACACAATTTATATCATCCATGAATTTTAAATATTACTATGACATGATAGTATTTAATTAATGTATTTTTTAGTAGTAATAATGTTGTTATTAATTTTTTAAAATGCCTAGTATAAATTCTGTCAATATTGACATAATTCGTAACTTAAAATATAAAATAGTTTATACAATGTTTTAAAAATAATAAAAAAATAATATTTATCCAAAATTGTTATGATAAGTCCAAATATGTCATAAATGGAACTATTTTAGGTATTTTGGCATGTCATGGATATTTAATTAACCCATAATGTTTAAATAATAAAATATAAATGTAAGATTACAAAGGGTAAAATTATGATTAAACCAAAAATATAAGGGTTAAAAAATATTCAAATATTTAATAATTTTAATTAGATAATGTATATACAACCCAAAAACGTCTTATAACTAAAATAAATGAGTTTCGGACAATAAGAAACCAAAAAATCAATCGATAATAATATAATATTTCAAGGCCTTCCAAAAAGTGTCCCTCCTCCCTCTTAAAAAAGGCCACCACCTCTACCCTTATACATACACCTCTAAATCCTCCATGATCAGCTAAATTCGGCTCAAATAATATCCTAATGTCCCTCTATTCCTCTTAGAATCCTTAACAATGGCTGATGGGAATCCAAGAATGCCTTTTGGATCAAATCAAAATGAGTTACCCGTTTTAGACATAGCGTCTTCTCTAAAGTTCCTTTTACTTTATTTTCCATCTCTATGCCGTATTTTATTCATATTCTATGATTACCTAAGAAAACTAGTATACTCAATATACTAGGAAGTTTTTATGACATTTATTTAATATACAGTTACACACACCTCCATTTAATGGATACGAACATATTGTTTCTCTATGTGGTGAATTTCTTCCAAACAAATGATGATTGTTCAATTTTCTTCTACCACATATCATGGTGGCCATTATGATATAACATTATTTATATGTGACATATATTATATATTTTCTCACTATAATTCTTTAATTGATTTTATGACATACATTTATGATTTCTATAATGTGTAAATATTATAATTTAATATGAAGAAGTGTGGACTACTGCCTAATCACTGTGCAATGACTCGTTCATTCCATACATGGAACATATAAAGTATAAAGTAAATGAAATTATTTAACATATATATTATATATATTATATTATAATTATAATAATCCTTTGTATCATTTAATTTTCATTCTATTAATATGATAAAGAAAAGAATGTAGCATTCATGCGTACGTATGGCCTACCATCTCCAAGAATGGTGCCTTAAATTTCTTATCACCAATTGTTATAGACTATAATGAATATATATATAATAGATATATATTATATTTAAATAATGAATAATATTTCAGAGACAATGGACTAATTACCAGATAGATAATTTTCATCAAAACATGTTCATTTTTTACTCAAGTACTGAACATCAACATAATGTCTGATATGAACTCAAATAATTATCTAATTTCTAAAACATGGTAATAAGTAATAAAAAATGAATAATAAAATATTAAAATTATCTATAGAAAGTAGAAATAAACTTATTTTCATTAATTCTGAAATTAATGAATGAACATGACAAGTCAAATTCAAGGTAAGGGAATTTCTAAACTCAATTTCCATTTATTTGGATTTATGCATACTTAATTGATTATATTATTCAAATATTGTAATGTATGGGAACTCTTTAGTCTATTAAAACACTAAAATCTAGTTTTTGAGGTGTTCTGGGAGGTCAATGTGACTTATTCCCAATCTTTTTCCAATTGTTGACTTCATGAATAGTGTTTCTAGAATGGTGAGGTTTCAACACCAGCCTCTATTTCCTTTTACAAATTTCAAGTTAATGAACAATGTTTCCAGGCCAGTGAGGTTCCTTCTAAAGACCTATGTAAATATTTCCAATGTTAGACCAATGTAAATAGTTCCAAAGGTGGACCGATTTTAACTATTCCAATGGTAGACCGATGTGAACAGCACTAACGGTAGACCGATGTGAATAGTTCTAACAGTTTACCGATTTTAATAGTGCCATTGGTAGACAGATGTGAACAGTTCCAATAGTAGACCAATATTAATAGTTGCAATAGTAGATCGAGGTGAATAGGTCCCTTGGTATACTGATGTGAACAATTCCAACGGTAGAGCCATGTGAACAGTTCCAACGGTAGACCGATGTGAATAGTTCCAATGGTAGACCCTTGTGAACAGTTACAATAGTAGATCGATGTGAAATTTTCTAAATAAATACTGATGTGAACATTTCCAATGGTAGACCCATGTGAACAGTGTTTCCCATCCGTGAGACATTTTGTGAACTGTGTTTTCAGAACAAGTGCCTTCCAACAATATCCTATTTCGGTTTTCAAATTTATTTGTCATGAACAGTGTTTCCAGGTTTATACTTTTCACCACTTTGGCATTTCATTTGACTTAAAAAGCATTTATGGCCTTTTTTGAAGTGATTTAAGTCCAAATCAAATCACATAACTCCTATACAAATTTTCCAATTTCTCTGGATTCTTTACTTGGACAAACTGCATTGTTTAATGCAATCCGCTTTTAAGGGAAAATCCATCATATCTTAAATAGCTGCTCCATTAAATATTTTAAAGGGATGATATATATTCCTCTCTTCTGATTCCTTCTTCTTCCTTGGTATTATATTCTTGAACCATTCCTTCTTTCCTTAGGAGTATTGTGATCAAACCTTAATCCTAGGATCATTTCCCCTTAAATATTATTCATACTTCATGCACACCACCTGTTTTTGTGTAAGAAGTAGGTGTTGATCCTTAATCTATATAGGGTATGTTCAACCTCTATTCTTCTGTTTTCGTTGGTCCTTCTCCTCTTATTTCTCCTTTACATGTATTTTCATGTGATCCACACGCATTTAATGGAGTTTTTTTGCCTCTCAGATGGTGTGGTCATGTTACGGTATCTTCAGGTGGATGTAGTTGTCATTGGGGAGGAGATCATAATATGTTGAGTGGATTGTCCACAAATAATGAATTTCATGAACCTTTTGAGATAGGGGATTCATTGCTTCTATTTTCTATTACATGAAACTACAGTGTTCACATGTTTTAGCCCACTTGATCAAAATGGAATTGCAAAAATAAATATTTGAACTGGATAAATAAATTGATATCAATTCAATGTTATTGCCTCTTGTTTTTCTTGGTATTTTTATATCTATGAATTCTTTATTTAGCTTTTATTCTTGATGGAAATTTTTAAATAATGTAAATTCAGAATTAATTAGTATTTATTAGGATAATTATGAAGATGAATATAGTTGAATCACTTTGTTGTTGTCGTGATTTTATGTTAATAAAATTGATGTAGTAATCATGTATAACCAATTTGTGATAGCTTACTATTTATGATTCCCACATTTGGATCTAGTAAATAATAAATCAGTTAATTTTAGATGGATTAAATGACTGGTTGTTTGATACTAGGTAATGTCTCGTAGGGTTATAAGTTACCCTCTTGCTTTCTTAAGTGCTAAGAGCCTAGTTGATATGATGTTTGTTTTCTTTCTTCCTATGTTGTTTTATGTGGGGGTAGGGAGGCATGTTGTTTGTGGCAGCAATTGATGCCTATAGTGGAAAGATGCAAATGTTTATACATGTGGTTGTCAGGGAGGACACTAGAGATGATGGAATGGTTTGTATTTGAATGTTTAGATGCTTGTTGTTTATTATTGGTTGTTTATCCTCTATACATTTCCCACTATTCAAGGTATATAGTTTTCTTACCATCTTTCTAAATGGGGGAAAACATGTGGGGTATTCCACGTGCTTTCTGTGTTATTCTTCCCAAGGGATGATGGGTCTATGCTCTTGTTATAGGTGGAAATGAATCAACAGGTAGTTCTTCTACTCACCATGTTGTGAACCCTTATGTTTAGTAGCATAGAATGTTTTTATAGAATGCCTGTAAATATGGGAAAGTAATAATGTTGTTAATAAATGATTGAATAAATGATGTTAACCCAAGGGGTTGGAACTTTCTGGGATGCAATGATAATGTTTCAATTTAATGGAACATTAGACATTGAGTGTGATGATAATGAAATATAATGTGGAAATTATTTATAGTTAATTATTGTTTAATGAATTAATGAACTTAAAGTGAAACTAATAAAAAGGGAATGAAGGCATTTAGTTAAGATCTTTAAATAGTGGGGTGCCTATATATTTCTTAGTCTTAGAAGCGGTAGTCAGTAGTTCAAGAGACATTACCTCAAGTTTAGTCTAAGACTAGGTTATTCCCATAGTCTGGTTGTGAGATATAGTATATTCTATATTTTTGTGTTTATGCGATCAACTCCACCCAATCTGTTAGGGAAACTAAAAACCATGGTATTATAAGTCTATGGGGTTCCCCAACATTCTAGTGTGAGGATGGATGGTTGACTACCTCCTTAGGCCCCACTCTATTCTCTTGGTAGTCACTTGTACTGGATGGCACAATGGTTAGGTTTCACTATATATGTGTGTAGAGATCTTTAATAGTTTATGGTTATTTACACACATATATTATTGATATAGTTTTTTATTGACTACTATAGGTGTAATGTGTATCGGCTAGGATGGCTTGAGTATTATTACTCAATTTATGGGATGTAATTGATTGGGGTATAATTCCCAACATATGATACAAGTTATGCGAGCTATGGTGGCTCCCGAAAACAACCTGGTTACTTTTGGTATGTGGAAGTGGCGGTTTTCTTTCATGAGGTGAATGTTGTGGTGCTTCACAATGGTGACTATAATAAAGACGATTTATATAGGGTTGTATTAGGACCTGTGACATTAGGGAAAAGGGGAAAACCAATGAGGACGTAGTAGCGAGGTACCCTTGATATTCATTATTAAATTATATACTCTTATATGTGATACATGATGAGAGTATCCATGGTGAGGTTGAGAAAATAGTTTACCTATTTAGGTGATGAGTTAGTTTCCCTTTTTGTTCATTATGATTTATAATGCTTTCATTTCTTTTATATGAAAGGGTATGAGGAGGATCATACTGAGTATACTGTTATACTCACCCTATGTATATATAAACTATTTTTTAGGTCACTTGGTGTAAGTTGGATATTCAGCTAGATTCTACTTGCATGGGGTTGTAGGAGCTGTTCGGGCTTGTGGTTTCTATTGTTTTTACTTTCCCTTGGTACTTGAAGTTTTCCTCTATCAATTGTTGTAGTTTTCCATGATATTATATAAGTTCACTTGGGTTTAATTTTATATTTATGTCTGAGATAGTGTTGGTTGGTTTCTTTCTTATCTCTTTATTTTTCATGAGTTCTATAAGAGGTTAATTCCTCCCATTTGAATGTTTACTATACCCTCAGTGCTAGTGGCCAACCCGGGGCCTACTGAAGGGAGGACTTGGGGGTCATTATCTCCCTTCTTACATTTTCATCCAATGAGTGACATACAATGTGTGGATGGGTCCTGACAAACTTTATGATTGAAATAATTTTTTTTATTTATGTTGTAATTTCCACTAAAATTTATGTGGATAGACTTTTTCTACACATAATCACCACATTGATAAATTCTTACATCATTTATATGATCATTGAAATGGAAATATTAAATCAATCTCATTTCATTGAGTTAAATATCCAGGTCATTGGTTTTAGTTTTCTAATAATATGTTTGAATGATGTATAATTGTTGAATAGTGAATATACACTAATAATGGGTGTATTTATATATTCCACTAATAATTATTTCATTGATTTATCCTTAATATAATGATAGAATTTTTGTAATGGACTTTGTTTTGATATCCTATCATTGAGGAATATTTATATAAGTCCTTTTTAAATGGTGTATAATTAACGGCATTGATTTTTAATTTAATTTAATGGTTTTCAAAATGAATATTTATTCTATGAATAATTTTTCTAAACAAAAGAATTAATTCTTCTTTTTAATGAATGCAGCGATAATGACATTTCTGATGCCGTGAGCATTATTTTATAACAATATTTCTCTACAATTCATAATGTTTTTAAAAAAAGAAATGTAAATAATATATGGCTTATTTTATGTATTTTTTTATATATTATGGTTTACAGAATGAATATATTATATCAATAGCTTTAAATCATGTCTTATGATTGCAATGTAAAAATGTTTTTTTATTTTGTGTTTGTTCATGGGTTATAATTATATTACGATTTTTGGTCATTACTTATGTGTAGGGGTGGTTCTGTGATAAACTGAGGGTAGTTCAGCTCGTGATATCTCTCTACAAAATTCGAGAACATTATAGAGGTAACCTATAATGATTCTCTAATGTGATTTAAGGAATATAAATTATTGGTATTTCAAATGTAACCATAAAGGATACTCTATATATAGTTGTGTAAGCTACAATGTATTTATGATATGGATTCCATAAGTTTACCTCTATGTTTTATGATTTATATTATATATTTTAGTAATATTATGAGTATATTATATAATATAACTAGTTTATGTCTTATGGGAAAAATTATGATTTTTTTAAAATTGTTTCATGGGATTTAAATGTTCATGGACTAATGGTTTTATTCCTTATTTTATATTCCATTCTTTTCTTTTTATGCTAATCCCAAGTTATTGAATTGGTTTTCACTGGGTATTAGGAAGGATAAAAGAATTGAAGAATTGAAGAATATTTTTATGATGAAAATATCATTTTTATATAAGTAGTTTTATTATTGCGAAGAAAATTGACTGAGTATAAGTCTCTACATTGTAATTTTTGAGATGTAATGTAATAGTTATGGAGTATTTATCTTAAATTTTAAACCTAAAAAGTTTCTCAATGCGAATGAATGTAAAATAATGATCAAGACGCATTATTATTTTTGGTTTATATTTGGAGCCTTAAACATTTATTCATCCAAAGAAACCAGGATTCTTTTGATGATAACTTGGTGTGTTTATTAAATAGCGATAAAAAATATAGTATAATGTCTCGATAATATTTTTTCATACAAAGAAAACATAAAATATTATTTACATTCGTTGGCCTAGGACATTTTTCACTAACATTCATCCCATTTGGAGCCACTAATATACCATATATTGAGATTATATAGCCCACAAATGAAATATTTTTCAACTAAAATTCACTTTTTAAAATATTTCTAACAACATTGTCCATCCTTTAGGCATTTTACATAATTCTTAGTTGATATTAATGATTTTCCTTTATCATTGAATATATAATAATTTCATCTATATAGACTACACAAACTAATAATTTTAATATCAAAAAACTCTATTCATTAAATCTATTATGATAGTGTTGGAATTAGTATGAACAAATGGAAGATCATTATATTAATAAAGTCGATACCATATAAAAAATGTTATCAGTGGTATATCATATAACTTTTATATGAACTTATGATTTATATAATTAATCTAAATATTGGAAAAGTTTTTATCTACTTGTAATGGGGGAATATAATTGACAGGTATAAGAGGACACAAGATCTTTTTAGGGATCACGTTATGCCTTCGATAATAAATGTAGTGTAGAGTTGATGAAACATTATTCTTAAAAAGAGCTTCTTCACCCTATGGTCATGCACATGCCCAAATTATTCACTTATGATGATTCACTTGTAATTTAGTATTCATTTACTACAACTCAATGAGGGACAATCTAAATGGAGTTATTAAAATATGTGTATAATAAGGTATGCTTTCAATTTAAAATTTATCTCCATAATAAGGTGGAAGAATAGGAAAATATTTCAAAAATACATCAAGAAAATATTTTACAATAAGTATTTAATATTTTTCTATTTTTTCCCCAATGGTTAATGATAAACATCCATTTTGAATTTGAATCCAAACAAACACAATGGATGTGATTTCCATCGATATTTCAGGTTTTCCATCACATTAATAGATGATCATATTTTTTTAATAAAAAACATGACAATTGTTAATCATAAATTGTGGAAGTATTAATTTAGGCAATTTAAAAACATTATAAGGGTGAAATAAAATTCAATGATAGGTATAATAATGAGATTAACAAGAATCACATTCCAAATAACTTCAATCAATGAATAATATTTTACATTATATGCTATATTCATACAATTATGGGGTTTCACTATAAATCCATCATCTAATCACCATGGAAATTAATAAATATTATTCGATACATTTCTTGATATATAGGAGTTCATATAAATAAAATAAAAAATGGTAAAAAATTATTTTACAATATTTATATCAACTTCAACATCATTATTCTATCATTAATATCTTAGAAAACAATTGATAGAAAGATCCTCAGGAATCATTGAGTTATTAGATCAATCATGAAATTCCATTAATTGGATTCCAAAATATTAAAATATTATTTTTAATTTATGAAACCTTAGGTTTTAACTGGGTCATTTGTGATTAAAATCAATTAAAATCTGTCGTAATGGTTCAAAAATTAATTGGGGATTAAATGAAGAATATATAATGAGTGTGAAAATCCCAAAGAGAAAAATTTATCATTATTTAGAAGTGGGTGATGATTGATTCAAATCCCAATGAAACATTTTCAAATTTATTACACCTATGATTAATTGTTGTAATGCCCTAAAAATCTAATGTAGCAACATTGTAGTGGATAACATGTATAACATGCATCAAAAAGAGTGTAAGTGAATATAATATTTTGATAATTTGTAATATATTTTCAAAAATAAATAAATTTAATATATTTTATCGATTTAAATCTATGAAACACTACATCTACATAAGTCTCACACAATAGCGAGTTTCTTTTATGGTCATTGTTACACGTAATATTGAGGTTCACAGAATAATTATATATTATTAACATATTATTTTTTAATATTAAAAGATATAACCTATTCATTATATTAAAATTTATGAATAGTATTAACTTACTTAATAAAATGTATAATTTAAAAAAATTTTAAATTAATTCATTGGTTACTAATAAATAAGAAATGATTATAATAACCAACTTAACATAAAGGGAATGTTTTTATAGAAAACAATTTTTATGATCATAAATCTATTTTATCTAAATGAATTAAATTATTTAAAACTAGTGATTGACTATCATATAATATATATATATATTACATATTTAATTAAATATTTTTGATATTCATCACATAGATTTGATAGACATAAGATAAGAAAAAACCAAAGATGTTGCATATCAAAATAATATTTTTATAAAGGTACATTTACCTTTAATTAATGGAGAAACTGTTTTAGATCTAATTTTAGAAATTCTATAAATAAAATATGTCAAAATAATATAAATATTTTAGATATGTATATAAAAATTATTTTTGGGTAAATTTTCAATATTTTACTATGATGTTTCATTTTTTAATGAATTGTGAGAAATAATTAATTTTAATTCTAATCTACATTAATATCTAACTAATTTATAATGTTAAATAATATATTAATTTTTTTAATGTTTAATAAGATTAATGTTTTATCAATTAATCATACTTAGGTCATTGGAAAAAAAATTACATTGAAATTGGATAGAATTTTTTAAAAAATAATTGAAAATATTAAATTTTAATATCTACATTTTTCTCTCATCTACAGAGTTAAATTTAAATTAATTTCATCCACATAGGTTATATTAATTTGGAAAATGGATCCATATTGTAAGCATAATAATTTATAAATTAAGATATGTTAAACTACGTTTTTGACCATAAATACTTGTGAAAGAAATTAAAATTAATTACAACAATTAAAGTGAAATTAAACCTAAAAATTGTCTAAACATTTATCAAAATGGAACAAATAACCTATAAAATAATCCATTTTCCATTTAATTTACATTTTTATAAGATATAATTCAATTTTTCTAAACATTCATATTATAGGATAATATTTAAAAGGAAGAAACATTGGTGGAATAACCTTTTACAAAATTATCTACATTCCCACTCTTCAACCACTATAAAAAAATTTATCTCCTACCACATTATCATAACTCTAATCAAAATTATATTTAACAAAATATAAAAAATATATTTACCAAAAACCATTTAACTGATCATAATATCATTATTTTGGATATAAATTAATTCATGGAATCCCTTTGGTGCAACCAAACTGAGTTAATCAAAGATGATGTAACATCTGTCCACAATTTCTTTTGTTATATTCCCTTTTATCACCCAATAAAATCTTAATATTACATTCTAATATCACAAAAAAGAAACATAAATATACTAGGATATTTTTTTTGTTTTAGACCTACACTTACACACATATCCATCTAATTGGTAAAAATTACCTCTAAATGTGTACAGTGAACATTCACCACACGAAACGAAGTTGTTCAATTTCTCATTACCACTATAATGGTTTGGAATTATGATGGGAAAAATATTTATATATTATATTTATTATATTTATTATATCTTTATTTTTGTATAATTTTTTTCTAACACATTATCTTATACTTTCTAATCGGTGTAAATATGATAACATTGTTTCAGGAATTGTTGACTATTGACTCCTAAAATCTATTGTGACTTGTCATATGATACATGGAATATATATGGAATGATATTTTTTAAACATATTTGACATAAAAAAATTATATTAATGAAATACTAAAAAATCCTACAATTAAATATATGTTATATTATTCATTAAATTTTTTCACAATAAAAAGTGATAACGTCGGTCATGGACGTGTGGACTACCACCTCATCGACATGATGTGATATATTTTATATCAGAATATTATATATATAAGTATATATAATTAAATAAAATAGTATTTTTTATATTAATTTCATTAGGAAATGATATTTTGTTAGTTACAGTCATTCTATAATTATCAATTGGAAAATGGTGATGTTACTCATTCGTACATATAGACTACAGTCTAAATAATTATAAAATTGTTTTATTTTTCATAACCATATGTAATTAATATATTATAAAGAATAATTTTTTGTATATATATTATAATTATGTCATGATTATTATAATGGATATGTTATATATGGACACATTTTACCATATTTGACCTACAAAAGTTATTTTTGATACATAAATCGAATTTGGTCAGAACATATGACATAATATTAAATGATTAAGTAGATTTATAAAATATTTTAAAAAGTGAAATAAAACTTATGATTAAATGTTAAAGTATATTAATAAACTAAATAATCAACATATGATTAGTATTCTAGAATATGAAGGCACATAATACAATTTAGATGCAAGGTAAGGGATTTCACCTAAATTTACATTCCCTTATGACTTATTTTTTTGTATAAACCTAGTTTATTTTATATAGTGTGTAGAATTTCCATTAACATGTTATATAAGGAATATTTTAATTCCCATAATATTAAATTATTCATTTGATTTTATTTAATCATGGTTATTTTGATCAAATGTCTAAAATTGGTAAGAGATAATTTGGAACTATGAATATTATTTTCATCAAGAATTATTTTAATTTCCTATTATTTCCATTTGAGGAAATTATATGACCATTATTAGATAATCCTTTGAAATGTCCAATGTTCTATTTAGTCATGAACTTTTCATATATTAGTACCATTTTCCAAAATTTCATAATAAAAATATTTTAGAAATTTTTTTCAGGAAAACCCAATATCATTTCATTCTTTAGTCAGATAACTGATTTTATTATATAGGCCAATGATTCAGTAAAATGTTTTCATAAATGTTTTTTCATTTTCAAAAAAAATATTAATTAAATTTTTACCATTTATGTATTTTATCCATTTTTCAATGTAACCCCCTTATTTCTTTATAAACAAGTCATTTTTCTAAACATTTATTGTATAAAAGGATTGCTGATTTTAACTCATAGAACTTGTAAGGATTTAGAATTAATAATCTCTTTTAATATTCCATTGAACGTTTAAAAGTATAATTTTATAACAAAATGTTATAATAAATTAAATATCAATTATAATTCTTTTAAAAAATATATATATATTCAACCAGATGTTTTTTAAAAGCATTGTATTTCTATTCATCAGGGAAGAATTCCTTTATATCTACTCCACCTATAATATTTTTCCATGATAGAAACCATTATATTTATATGGATGGTTTATGATTGATTTGGCTAGTTATAATATTCAAATTCACTACCATAATTCTTTATAGTCTCCTTGTAGAATTCATTTTCTTATGATCACATGACATTTAATTTAATCAAAATATCTATATCAATTTTCATGGATACGATAAATTCCTGAACCATATGTAGTTTTTCATTGTTTTGTTATTTTAATGTTATTTAATTATGTTTGTACATATTAATATATTTTTATCGATTATTCAATATGTATATTTGATAAGGTATATTGTTTATTCGATATGTGGAATTATTAAGAGATGAAAGAAATACGTGGGTAACTATTTAATGAATTCCCTAAGGATTGGGGACCACTTAATATTATCCACTAAATGCTTTGGGATTTTAATAAAATTAAGTTCGTTGGATAAAATACTATTTAGATTGATTCCAAGTAGAATATAATTAGTTATACCCATTTTTTAAAGAACCTAGATGATATATTAGGAGAGTAGAATATTCCATGTACCTTAGTCATGTCATCCAATAATTATGAGTTTCCTTTATAAACCTCACAGTTATCATTGTTATTATCCCTGGGGTTTCAAATGTTAAAATCCATCAATGATGTTCATTATATGATTATTGATGAAATATATGTGTCTTTAGTTTGTAAACATTACATTTTTTCATTATCTAAATATTTGAATGGAATGTGATTCCATTTATTTACCTTTCTATTTTATTATTATAAATGATTAATTTTTTCTTAAAATGCAGAGTACCCTTACTAATCATTTTAGATCACCCTAAATATATTTCCCTTCCCTAGGAATACATGAAGTATACTTTAGACGATATGAAATGATACACTAGATGGAATAAATTTTTTATCATTGAATGAAGAATTTGTTTTGTTGTAAATAGTGTATTAATTTGTAATATAAGAATCATGTACGTATCTGGTTTAACAACAATAATACACTCTTCTATCCTTAGGGTCTTTATTTACATGGATCGTATTCAAATATAATGGTATTAGGCAACTTCTTCAGTCTCTCTGGGGTTGGGTCACTATAGTTGGTATCAATGATAATTGTAGTAGAAACATTGAGACATATATTTAAGAAAATAGAGTTCAATGAACATAATATTGAGATATTTTTTTAGGATCTGTATAGAGGAACATCTTATTGTTTTTGTATGGTAGAGATAATTTGTGTATTCTTATCAATACATTCATGCATGGATAATAAAATTTGACATGGTTCTAGCATAAATATACCAAGGGTTAACAAATTCGATAAGTTTTGTCATTCTAGACACGACATATCTGGAAACCCAACAATGGGCCTAACTAGACACATAAGATGACAGTCATTAGTGATTTGTTTAAAATAATTCTCATTTTCCTTACAAACTGTTATGATGGATTTTTGAAAATTAATAATCTAGGTTAAACCCAATGAGTTTTAGATTTAAGATAATGTTTCTTTATTTATACATCATTAAAATGAGACTACAATTTTCTATGATTATTGTTACTTAAACAATTAATTATTGTTTTAGTCAATACAAGGTACGCGAATGAGTCAAGTTATCACTGAACATGAAGGAAATGGTGATGATAATACGTTACCAAATTATTTGTTAACATGTTTGAATGATATCATGAATATTCTTAATTTATGTTTCTAGAAATATGATTAACAACATATACCTGAACAATATCCCAAAATCACCGAATAAGAGAATTATAGAGTTTTGTAAGAGGTCAAGTGTTCGAGACAATGGAGATGATATTTATATACTTAATTAGGCATGGAATGTGGAAGGAGACACCTTGAAAAGTGTATCAATGTAATGTGGAAATTCTTTATGTGTGGGAAATAAGTACATAATGATAATAATTTCTCAAGAAAAATTATGATTATGATGGATGGAAATGAAACTAATCCTAGGAAATGTTTAACAATTATTTTCAATAAATATCGGAAACATATACATTACCCATGTCTATTAATTGTACTACAAGATAAATTATATACCAAGGATGTATCTATGATTAAATAAGTGGATAAATTATTTAGGTATTGCAGTTGTATTGATAAACTTATTTAATTTTTTTTAAATGCCTAACCTTATTTCAAGTATTTCCATCATATTTATTTTTTAAATTAAATTAATATGGTTTTAGAAATGGAAAACATGTATTTCATTTGACAACGAATCATGTTCAAAAATTACATGGTTCTTGAACCCATGAGCGTATGACAATAATGTTTTCACCCTAACCACTATCCTATGAAATGTCCCAGTTAATATATCATTTCTTAATTTAAATAATTTGAAGAATAATTATTAACAATGAATTAGTAGTGAAAATAATAGTTTCTATAGAATAAATTTCAAACCATATTAAATTTTGGGGAATAGTAACAGAATAATACATATATCCTCTACTCTTTTATAGAACTTATGATCTATTTAACATTTATTTTAGTTATTTAGGTGACAAACATTAATTTTTGGATAACCATTTTTTGATTAATCGGATGAATTAGAATTTGAAAAAAGTAAGACAATGGTTGAAATATTTTTTATAGAAACATTTTATGTATGAATATTACTGTATATTCTTATACAGTAAAATAATGACTCAACATTGAAGAAAAAAATGTTTTTTTCCAAATACATCAATTTTTTTTGAACTGATGGTATTCTAAATCATCATTCATTTATGTATTTAAATCCATAAACATTATATTAATAATTAACATGATTCTAATTGTTAAACTCAATCAATAACAATAAATATATATTTTTTCCCTCCCTGTATGTATCTCTTCTTTCCACTAATGTTCCCCATATTATAGATGTGGTAATTTGTTCTCTTAGGTGATCATGGTACTTTCCATTCACCCTTTTATATAGGATATATTACAAACCATTGTCTTAATGTGGGATTTCAACATAGTAAATAACAAAAAATATACTACCATGTTCAATATTAAAATTTGAGGTTTTAATTTATTTAAGTTGAGGAAAATGTCACTCCCCAAAAATTCAATATATGAACATTGTATTTTAAATCATGCATTACATGAAACACCAAGATTGTAAGTGAATATAAGATCTTGAAAATTTATAATATGTTTAATATTTAATATAAATTCATTATATTTTAAATATTTTAAGTTAGGATGCAATGAGTTATCATACGTCACAGACCACTATAGGTTTCAATGATGGCTTGCATTATATTCACAACTGACCTTTACAAAACAAAAATATATTTTAAAAATTTTATTGTTTAATGTAATTAGATATATCAATTCCATTAAATTAGAGATTATGAATTGGTAAAGATAACTTATGAAAATTTATGGTTTATAAAAATATTAACTGAATTTATTGGTTTATATTTATATAAAAATGAATACAATAACCGATTGAATATAAAGAAATGTGTTTATAAAACAATTTTTATGATCACAAAGACATTTTATCAAAATAATTTAAATTAATTAATATTATTTATTGATGTTAATTTAATATATATATATATATATTATTCAATAAAATAGTTTTTATATTCATCCAATAGAATGAAACAGAATATTTTGAATAAAAAACGATATTTTTATAAAGGCTCTTTTAGCTCCATTTAAAAGAGAAACTATTTTAAATAATTTTTTTGACCTTTTATAAATATTATAAAATAATATAAACATACTATTTTAATTATATCATTAAAATAATTTGTTGTCATTTTTAGGTTTTTATGTGAAGTTCCATTTTTTAATGAATAGTGAAAAATAATAATTGTTCGTTCAAAACTTTTATTTCATAAATTTTTTTATAAGGATAAATAATATTTTCAGCTGGTTTGAATATATAATTAGATCAATTTTTTATTAATTTAAAAATTTTATTTTATTTGAATCAATTTCACATTGAAATTGAATATAAATAAAAAAATAAAACATTTGATTGCTTTTACATTATCAACTCACATTGTTTTCACATCTCTGGTATTAAATTTAAATTAATTACATACATTAATGTGAATGTAATTTTAAAAAACTTATTCTGACTATCGAATCGTTAAAATGTATCATGGTTAATTTGTTCAACTTTTTCTTGATAGAAATGTTTAGTGAAAATAATGAAAATTAAATACGAAGAATGGGGTTAAATTACACTTAGGAAAAGACTAATTATTAAACATAAGGGTTGAAATGACTAATTCAATTTTACAAAATCCACTTTATGAAAAGATTTCTACCCTATAATACATTATATTTAATTATTTCCCTTATTTTAGAGACATTCAATTTTAAAAACATTATATGAATTCTTGTTTTCAAAATTTCATGTCTGCCACTCCTCCAAATTATAAAGACATATTATCCTCCCACTTTATCATAACTCCAAAGACATATTGACTTGAAAATTATCTACCAAAATAGATATCTGAAATATATATCATCATTCTATAGTCCTTCCATTGAGATTAAATCCCTCCATTAAAGCGCTTTGGTGATACCAAAAGGAGTTTCCAAAATGAGAGGTAACATTATTCCACAAGTTCATTGTTTTTATTCCATTTCATCACTCCTCACCTATTCATATTTTGTGATTATATAAAAAAACTATTTTCATAAATATACTAGATATTTTTAATGTTATGTGTCATACCTATACATAAACACACTTCCATATAATTATTAACGAACATAAAGTTTACGTGTATAGTGAACTACCACCACCTGAAACAATGTTGTTTGTTTTTCATTTACCACCACTCACGGTTAGGAATTATGGGTGAATATATATTTATATATGTTATATATCAAATTATTTGTGTATTTATTCCTCTTAGATTCTTTTATAACATATACCATTGTACTTTAAATTTTTCATTAATATTATAACATAGTTTGTAGAAGTGTGAACTCCGTCTCTTAAAAGCTATGTGATTCGATCGCATAATACATGGAATGTTTAAAGGATGGATTTAATTTATCATTTTTACTTAAAAAAATATATATTATATTCATTCCATAAAAAAATTTCTTACAATATAATAACTTATATTTTATTTTACTACCCATTAACCCAATAAAAGGTTATAACTTCTGTTATGGATGGGTGTCCTACCACCTCCTCAACACGATGTGATTTATTTTATATCACAATAATTATATATATAATAATATATGATTTAATAACATTTTATATATGATTTAATTATCATTATTAATGGATATATAGTTATTGATCGTCTTTCCATAATGATCACAGAAAATGGGAATGTTAGTCAACTGTTCCTACAGCATACAATCGTAATGACTATAATGTAAGTTAATTTTTCAAACCCATATTAAATGATTGGAAATAATATTTTAATTTATTTATAAATGTAATAATAAAATCCTTAATATTATTCTTTAGATTTTATATAATGAATTCCTTGATCATAGTTGAGCTACATAAGTTTGTTTTAACACATAATCCCAATTTGATAAAACACCAAACACAAACTAAATTGATTAAATAGTTTTATATAATATTTTAATTAGTGAAATGTTATAATATACATGAAAATGGTTATAAAACATGTAAACAATGGAAATATGTTTTTTATTTAGGAATGTAAATCCACACGAGACACATTGTACAAAATGTAAGTTATTCCCTCTCAATTTACAAATCCTCGAGACATATTTATTATTATGCACATTGTTTATTTTATATGCTGTGTATTCCTCCCATTATTATGTTATTATCATGACGATCATTATTTTAATGAAATTTAATGTTTTATTTATGTTTCTCGCTTCATAGATATTATGATTAAAATGATTCAATGTGGTATGAGACATTTTTCAATGTTTCGTGATTATTATCCTGAAGAATAATTATAACGATCATTAATTTATATTTAAGAAAATTGTATGAAATGATTTATATAATCCCTATAATTATCGTCTCTTATGTATATTAATTACCATTTCTAGGTATTAGTACCATTTTTTCACACTTTGGAACTCAAGTGTTTAATAAATGTTATAAAGAAAACACATCTTCATTTCTCTCTTTTGCTGAAGAACCTAAATTATTAAAATGACCCTATTTTACTAAAATGTTATTAATTTTTTTAACTAATTTAAAATTATTTATAAATCTTAATTTATATAATTTTTTTCATTTAAACATTTTTTTAATTTAATCATCATGTCTCTTTCTGAATGTGGCATTTTTATATCCTTTTAGCATGAAAAAAGAATGATTTTACCTTGTATGGAATGCATGGATTTACCCATAAACAATTCTCTAAGGCTTCTTTTTAATGTTTAAAAGGTTAATTTTTTAATACAATATTTTAGAGAATTAGTTTTCATATAATATTAATTAAAAAAAATTATTAAAAAATCAATATTTTACTCAAGAATGTTTTTAGAAATATAGAATTTCTATTAATCCAGAGAAAAATATTTTTTCTAATCCAATTTGGGTATTTTATATTTATACCAAATTTATTTTTCCCTTTAATGGTTTATGGTTTATTTTATCATTTACAGTAGTCATATTAACATACATGATTATTTTTATTCACCTTTAAATATTCAATTTCCTATGATTAATTGGCATTCAATTTCTAAAAAAATATCAATAACAATTTTCATCAATATTAATATTTCCTAAACCATATAAATGTTTTCATACAATGTTTAGTTTGAATGTTTTTTTATTGTTTGGGGGAATATTGTTACATATACATCCATTATTCAGTGTAGATATTTGATAAGACATATTTTTTATTTGATATGAGGACTAGTTAAGGCATTAAAGATAGGGTTTGGGTCCAATTATGGAATTCTACTAGGGTTGGGGACCTTTTCATGTAATCTATTTGATGCATTGGTAGTCTCAAGTGAAAAAATTAGTTTGTGAAAACCCTTTATAGTTTGTTTTTGTGAAGAATATATGTATTTCCTCCCATAGAATTAAATTATCTATATGATAGATCTTGATAGTAGAGGCTCTTATGTGCCTTATACACAACGTCAAATTATGAAGCATTTCCTTCATATAAATTTCATTTATTATTGTTATTATCCATGAGTTTTTATATGATAAAATCTATGGAAGAATTTCATTCTCAGTTTGTCAACTAAATGGAATGTTTCTTCAGTTTCATAAAATTATTTATTTATTTTTAATGATCTAGATATTTTAATATCATGTGTCTCCATTCATTTACCTTTCAATTTTATTATTAAAATTGATTCATTATTTATTCTGTTGTACTTGACCATTAGTAACCCTTTGTGAACACCAATATTTAGTTTCCTTTATATTAGAATCCAAAAATTTAATTATGAATGTCATGTAAGGACACACTATGTGGAATAAATTTGATATCCTATAAAGAAGAAATATAGTATTATTTTATAAGTTTATTAATTTATAATCTAGTAATCATATATGTATTTTTTTCCAGGAATACTAAACTCATTTTTCCTTTGGGACACAATTTACTTATATCTTATTTCATTGTAATGGAAGTAGGAACTAACATCTGGCTCTCTGAGTTTAGGACTCTATAACTATTACAGATCCATATCAACCTATTGTATCTCAAAATTAAATTCATTTCTTAAAAAATTGTATATTTTCATCCTTACAAATCGTTAGGTTGTTACCCTATAATTAGACATATCGTAAGTGTTTTCCACAAAGACACATAATGTTATTCTCCAATGATTGATTAAAGATGTACTATAATGAAAACTATTGTGACCCAATATTTTTATTCAAAATAATTTCATATTTTGGATGATTAGTAAATATATTTCATAAATACGTGGTTGAGGAGCATAAAATATTGGTGTCTATAGAGACTACAAACACAACATTTTTATTTTAGGGAAGATCGTCAACATATCCCATATAGATCTTCATCTTAGACATTACATAATAGTAACATTTATTTTTGTCATAGTTAAAGGAAACATTGGAAAGGGGTATCTCATATGATAAATAAGGGTATGAAAAATAGATTTAAATAATCACATTAATATTACAAGAAAATTAGGTTATGAGAACGTGATATTAACATTTTAAATTCATATTCTACATATCATTGATCTTAATCCTAATCTATGGGACAAAACCTGGTAGTTAGTAAGGAATGAATAATTAAGGAAATTAATGATCACAATGAAGATAGAATAACATAGAAAATATTAATGTAAAAACATGTAATCCTATAACATTGTGAACATTTATTACAATAAAGTAGATAACTTATTATATTAAGGATGTGAAATCAGTACATTGAATAAAAATTAGGCCATGAAAATGAGTCACTGAATAACCTTTTTGATAAAAATATGTGTCCCTATATAACCTTATTGACAAGAAAATAGGTCTAAAAATAACTATATAGTCAAGAAACAGGGTTCCTAAGTGACATTGTGACAATGAAATTGATAATTTCCATAACAGATAAATGTATCACCAAGGGAGTGAGGGGTGAATTAGTGACATATTTTTCTTCTATGTTTCCTTTCTATTGAAACTAACTTCTCCACATGATAATGAATTATCACTTTATTAAAAAACAATTACACATTAACAGGAACACATGAATTTAAAGGTTTTAATAATGTTTAAATAGTAGCAATGTCCTTGGCATGTTTTGTAAACAATCCAATACCATACAACCCTCTAGAAAAAATACTTTTCCCTTGATAAAACAAGAAGGATATACTATTTCACTTGTGTAGAAAAATTATCATTACAATAGTGTATGTTCTTTAACTATGACGAATTAATTAATGAAATTTTCTGTAATAAGTAATGAAACCTTAATACATTTTTTAAAATATGTTATTGTGATTCCTCAAAAACTCCAATTATAAAACCATTAAAACATAATTTTTAACCTTCCCACATAAATTTATGTAGAAACAACCTTTAGGAACATTGTTATGAAAATTATTCTTCTTTATTTGTTTAATTCCTTATACTATCTCTTTAGTCGAAAAATAGATTACATAAAATAAAATGTAAATAATTATAAGAGTTTTCAAACATTCCCTAAAAATATATTTTTCATGGATTGATCTGATCCGGCATATTTTTCATATTATCCTTCTTTATACATCTTCTATCTGGTTATGATTCTCAATAATACATTATTTATAATGCATCTTATCTATTCTTAAAAAGTTAAGTGATTTTAGACTACCCCTTCACACATGAATAGTACATGTGTCCAAAACCACAATATAAATTGATCTATTTTTGGGAGATCCGAAATTTATTTTATCAGGAAGATTAAAATGTTTTCCAATGTTACAAAATTTCTAAAACATGAAAGTCATTTTCATATTGACTTCATATTTAACAATTTATTTTCTACATAACTCTTCATGATTATTCTATGACCTTATCAATATTCACTATAATTCTACGTTATATGATCATTTTTACATTTATTCATTTTGATTATAATTTAACTCTCATGATCCTTAATTATGATGGAAACATATTGAATACTATAGAT
This sequence comes from Viscum album, assembly GCA_963277665.1. NCBI lineage: Eukaryota > Viridiplantae > Streptophyta > Magnoliopsida > Santalales > Viscaceae > Viscum > Viscum album. Next base: position 1,561,308,010 of record OY728157.1, on the reverse strand, counting down.
TTCTCATTATAATGAACACTTGTAAAATTTTAAATCCTCCTCATATGAAACATATTAAATAATTGAAAAAAATATTTTAATGAAAATTTGTAATTCATTCTGTGAAAATTTTCTAACAGTTCCAAAAACCCCTTTTACAAACACATCCACAATACTCTTTAAATAAATATCAATTTCTTCTTTCCTCAGACAGCAAATCTTGAGACTTCTGATGTATCAGTGTTAGTATACATTTGTTGGATTGGAATTTGATTCAATCTGATGTTTCAGCATCACTTATGGTATGATGAGTCTTGATTCACTTTGGAAATAAATGTAACACCCCATTCTTCCATGGTACACTTCGCTTTGAATAATATAATAGCGTGTGTTGTACGCAACACTGAGTTCAAGCGCACAACGACTTACCAAACTAGCCGATCAAAAGATGTTATGAATAGTATTAACTGAATTTTAAATATTATACTATCCTTATAATTTTAATCCATATTATGAGTTTCTATAACATGATTTATGAACAAAATCATTTTTTATATAAAAGAAGTATTTTTCAAAAAATGAAATTTTACCGCCTTTTAATGTCAATGCCTTTTTAAATCCAATATTTTAAAATTTTATATATTCAATTTTAAAAAATTAAATCCTTCTTTAGAATCAAGACATAATAATTTAGTTTTAATAATGTTTTTCTGTCTTTCTAATAACTTTCTTATTTGGATGAATAGTGAAAAATACTATATTTTATCTGAAAACAACTTTTCCTAAACAAAATAATTTATATTGATAAATTATACATTTTCATGGTTTGGAAGTATAAATAGATTATATTTTTAATATTTAATCCAATGATGGTAATTTTAAGTAATTTCACCATGAAATTGGACATAAACAACTGTCAATCTTTTGATAGTTGTTATTTCTTAAAAATACGCCTTTAGGTTTCAAAAGCGGGAATTAATTTTAAATTAATAAATAAAACATATATGATATGAATTTGGTAAAATCGACTTCATTTTTGGATTCAGAATAACTAAATTAGCCTATGGTAAAATTTTGGTACTTTTCAGATAACTTTTATATTTTGATGAATAGTGAAAATTACTAAATTTTAATTAAAAACAACTTTTTTAATCGAAATAATTAATAGTGATAAATTATGAATTTGATTGGTTTTAAAGTATATTTAGAATATATTTTTACCATTTAATTAAATGTTTTTCATTGGACATAATTTCACAATTAAACCAGACATAAACAAGTGCCAATCTTTTGATAGTTATTATCTCTTAAAAACACGGTTTTTGTTTTATCAACAGGAATTAATTTTAAATTAATTTCTGCCACTTATGTGTTTTGAATTTTGAAAAATGGATTCCATATTTTTAATTAGGATGTTCAAATTTTTTAAATAGGTAACTTTTATTTTTAGACATTTTGAATAATTATTTTTGTTAAATATTTTATTCACCATGGTTAAAGGGTAAATCCGGAAAATAAGGGATACAAAATAATATTACAATAATAAAAAATGACCCTAAAATGTGTCCTAACCTTATTTGTTGATACATTTCCAACCATGGTCATCGTTGGGTTGATTTGGGGACCCCATGGAGCCACTTGTAAGTGATAGGGACACTTTACATTAATTAAGTTAAAATGAATACAAAAATGACACAAGCATATATCTTTTAGAAAAACAATTTTTACATAGGGTTATATATATTTTATTTTCGACTATAAATATTCATTAGAAAGATAAACATATTTCCTACATAATTATATTTTATTTATAATTTTTAAGCATTATATAATTTAATTTATTTATGACACAATGATGATGCAGTAATTACCATAATAGTAAAAAAATAAAGTAACTGATATTATAAATACCCAAATAAATATAATTGGAGACTTTTAATGAATTAAACTTATTTTATTGGTTAATATGACATATTAGGAGTAATTTAGTTGACTTTGTTCGATGTAATCATTCTGTTATGAGTTTCAAAAAAATCAACTATTGAATAGTGTCAAAATTGACATAAAAGAGTTGTTAAAACAAATATTATATTATTAACTGATATTAAATTCCATAAAATATAACGTTCGGCCAAGTGACTTATATCATGATAGGTATATCATTAATGGACCACTTGGGGGTCGCTTGGATGTATATAGTAAGTTTATTAACCATATAATATAAAAATACAAAGAGACATTGTAAAAGTGAAACTAATTAACTTAGAGTTAATACTTAACGATAAGGTTAATATAATGACCCAAAACTGTCTAAATTATATTGGTTGAGTGGTTTTCGACCCTTCCCCATCTTAAACTTTAAATAATAATCTTTGGAGCCATTATAAACCGAATATGAATTTATTATAAATTAATATTTCTATCTTTTCCAAAGGTGCCCCTCACCCCTCTTATAAAAGGGCACTCCTCCTTCTCATTTCATCACACCTTAAAAGCCTTTTGGATCGGCCAAACCCTACCCAAATACTCTCCAAACTTCCCTCACTTCATCCTAGAGGCCTTAAATTAGTCCTAAAGCCAACCTATGGAGCCTTTTTTATCAAATCAAATGGAAGAACCCGAAGAAGAGGTAATGATTTCACCACCCTTTTTCAAGTTCCTTTCTTCTTCCACTTATTCTTTCATTGTTATTTCTATCCTAAAATAATAAATCCAGTATCTTATATATAATTTTATGTTATTATATATATAGTACAACCATTTTTAGTATTATATAAATCCTTTGAATGGCACGTCACCATACGTGCATACGTACGACTTACCGTCTCCACGTCGTGGTGTAATTGTCATTCAATAAATTATTATTTAGATGGGTATAATAATGATGTATAATTCAGGTAAATAATAAATATAAAATGATAATTATTCTGTCTATATGATATACCATCCAATTATATATTATTTTAACATCAAAAGAATGATATTGTCGCTCGTGCGTACGTACGGCTTACCGTCTCCACGAACGCGATGAGATTCATTCTCCATCTTATCCATTCAAGTATAATTCTCATTTTATGATTAAAAATAATGTCTAAGGACTTTATTTAATTCTGGATATGAATAATATAAATCCCATTAATAACAAATATGTCTCACATAACAAAGAATATAAAGTAATATGAACCCGTTAATACCAGAAATGACGATAATTCTAAGATATTATTAACAAAGCAATGTTAAAAGATCATATATGATATCATATTAACGTATATGATTCTTGAATAATTTAATAACAATTATTTAAACATTATACAGGAGGTTAACCTACCCCCAACCAAGGAAAAGTACAAGGTAAGGGGTTTCTTATCTCACTTTTAATTCCGTGAGAATTCCATTGTTCACCAATTATTTATAGCATGTGGTGTGTGTACTGCCCATGATTGTATTAATTGTGTAATACAATTTAATTTATGGATATTTACATCATCATGGTATGATACTTCTTTCATGGTAGCATGTTTTGTAAGTTACCTAATCGATAAGGGAATTTGATATTTCAATTTCCACTCATTTGGCTTTACGCATATTTCATTGAATATATTACTCCAAGATTATGTGTGGAATCACTATTCATTTGCTTATGTCATAATTTACACTCCACTTCCTGTGGATATACTTTTGATACACATAATCACTCCATTTATAATTTCTGAAGTCATCGATATGAATTTGATAAGAGTAATTTTAACTCATTATCCATTTGTTGAGTTAAATATCCAATTCATTGGTGTTGTTTTTACAAGATTATGTGTGAATGTACTTTTATTTTTTTACACTAAATATCCAATCATATTTAGTGTATTTATATTTCTCACACATAATTATGTCATTGATTTATCCTTAACCTAAGGATACGGCCTTTATGAGAAATTTCATCTCAATTTACATTCCATTGAGACTTCTTTGTTGTTATACACCAAATCACTTTTATGTGGTGTATATAATGTACTTTGACATAGTATATCATGAATTCCTTTATTCTCATGATATTAAAATGTTTTTATTACCTCAATTATTTGTATTCAAGTGTCTCTCTTTTGGTTAGAAACTCTAACTAAAATACCATTTTTAAATGTTTTAAAGACTTATTCTTCTAAATCTTGCTCATTAATGTCCATGTTTTAAAAATTGTTTTAAGGATTTATTTATATGGAAATTAAAGTTTTAAAATTAAAACTCTTTTTAAAAGTTTCAAAGTGGTATGAGACACTTTGATTCAAAAATCAATTTTTAAATGGCTTCTTGACAAATAGTGTGACTTTTAAATGATTTCAATAAAAAGGGGGATATTTATCTCAAATAGTTTTGATGATTATCTATTCTTGATTGATGTTAATGTGATACAATATAATATTTCATATTGTATCTAATGAGTTATGTTTGAATATGGATGTGCTATTTTTATACCATTCATGGTTTGTGGTTAATGTATTGAAATTTCGTATGCTATTTTTAATACGAATGTTTATGTTATGTTTAAATGTGTTCATATGAGGAATGCATTGGACTTAATAAGTGACGGGTGGAGACTGCTATAGCTTTTCGATGCATCGGTAGGTCTCATGATGCAAACTAGTGTCTTGGCACAAGGCCTTGGAAAATCTTATTTGTAGTCTTGGCATGAGGCCTTGGCTATGTGGTTATGATAGTCTGGCATTATGCATTCCATCATTATGAAAGAGGTTATTGATATTGCATGTGATCATTCGACTATTAGAATATCCATGTGAATATGTAAATGGAATTATTTCATTTTATCTTTTCCATTTTATGCCAAAGTTCAAGTTTAAAAGTCTTTTTTTTAGTTATAAATTGCCTTATGTGTTTATGCTTATCTATGAAAGCCTCTGCTATAATGTTATCCTTACTGAGCATCTGAGCTCACCCCTTTCAATGTTTTATTTTTTCCAGGATTATGAAGAAGTAATTTATGAATGACATGCAGGGATAGTATGAGGGAATATGAAGACAAGATGTTTTTTATGATGTAATGTAAAACTTTATCAATGTATCTAGTGTTTCCAAGGCTACTAAACTAATCGGTCTTTCGAGACTTGATCTTTCCTATAATCATGCCAATGTTATGTAATAATGCACTGACTCTGGGTAACTGGGGTTGGGGCATTACAGTTGGTATCAAAGGAAGTTTAGTACAAACCTTGGAAGCTAGATTTAGATAAACTCTGATTAGATCATGTATACCTAAGATGTACTTTGAGGATTAGTATAGAAGAACTTACTAGAATTTTGGTATTGTAGAGATTTTGTGAGTTTTCCGAGAAATACATACCTCTCTGGATACGAGAAGGTAGAGGCGGCTCTGGTACAGATGTACCTAGGGGTAAAACCCGAAAACACCGCTTTGATCTCGACTCGAACTGGAACTGGTGCAAGACAACGGGCCTTGATGGACTCTTGGTTACGACACTCCCGGGGGATATTCTTAGAATAATTTACATTTTCTTTACAAACCAATTTAAAGTATTATATATATAAGATGAGAGTAAATAACCTTGGTTAATCCTAATGGGTTTCAAATCGATAATATGGTGACATGTTCATCTATAAATGATTGTATGACTACTATTAATCACCCAATGCTTTCTGGTTTTAGTCAGTGGCTGGATTGCAAGGAAGTCATAGTGACTTTGAGAATGATGTACAATGTGGGAACAATGGTGACAATGAGCAACAAAATGGAATGTTGATAGGCGTAAAAGATATCGTCTTTATGCCAAATCAGTTTTCCAAAAATATGATCAACAATATATATATTATCCAATTTCCGGACTCAAAAAAAAGAGAAAGTTTATGAATGATAAGAGCTCCAGTAATGGAGACCATGGAGAAAAGAACCCTCAATTTCCATCATGCAAGAAATTTGGTAGGAGAGACCCGGGAAAGTGTCTCAATGGGACCAAGAAATGCTTTACGTGTGGGAAGGAAGGACATAAAATAAATAATTGCCAAAGTAAAATGAACAGTACTATGGAAGAAGATAAAAATGGTCCCAAGAATCCATTTACAGTCATTTTCCATAAATGTAGTGGACCTAGCCATTACCTGAGTGATTTCCCTATTCTATAGGATATTTTCTTGGTCAAAGAAGAAGCTATGTAGAAATAAATGGTTGGAGAAATGTTTCAAAATTATTAGTTCTCCTTGTTGATGGGTTTACTTTGGAATATTTTTCTCTTGTATTTTTAACCCTACAGTTTTCCATGTGAGAATGATATTTGACGAAGAATTATCTTTTCTCTTGTGGATATAGTAATAAAAAAACCATTTGGTTTTATATGATCATTGGGATTGAAGAAATTATAAGTTATTATAATTTGGGATAAAAATGCAAGGAATGAGATAAGATTTGTGGTTAAATTATGTTATGGTTATTTTGAGTAATTTATCTCATTTTTGTAATGTTATAAAACGTTGTTTTTGAAAAAGGACAACATGCAGACTATGTGACAACCCATCGTGTCGGACAAATCTGTGGGAATCGAACCCACAACCAATGTGCGTTTTGGATTTATCACCTACCACTAGACTACGTGAAGTCCCTGGTTAGTGTGACCATTATTTTTTGTTAAATGATTTTATTGATCAATAATAATTTGATTTGGGATCTTATGTCTTATCAAATGAATACCCTTTGTATAGGAAATGATTTGGTGATTAAGTGATAAATGTTATTTTGGATGATGTTCACTTTGTTGGGAACACTATATGCCCAAGGAAAATAGAATAATATGGGGTATCCTTTGTGGAGTAATGGTGGATTTTTATCTACGTTTTTATTGTGTATTTATAGTGATTTCGGTTATTTATGGAAATGATTAACCTATAATAGAGAATATGTGATGAGTTTAATTACTTTTAAGTATGTGACTTTAAGAGTATTTGATATCATTTCGAGATACAATTTAACATGGGATACTACATAATCAAATTATACTATGTTTTGGGTTTCAATATTAGTTTGGATTATATTGATGGATTTTAAGGACAATTGATTATTGAATGGTATTTATTTAAATTTGGGGTATTGTGGGTTTAATTTTAGAAATTGAGATTAGTATTTATTTCTCTCAAGAAATATCCTTTTAGGGGATCATTAGATCTTTTACTATCTATTTTGGATTTGATTAATCTCTAAAGAAAATGTAAATATATAGTTCATCATACATGGATCCTGTGATTCTATAAGAGTTTATTCTATCTCTTATAGTGTGACAAAGTCATCTTGAATACTCATCATTTAAAAAAATGATTTAGTGGTGGAAATTTATTAAATAATGAAACTATACTTAAAAAGTAAGTATATATCTTTATATTCTTAATCAATATCATAAATTAATTCCTCATCCTTATGTATTGTAACTTAAAACAAAAAATGTTGTCAGTTTGCATTCCTACTATGAGACTAATGACCGTTTGTCCCAACACAAGTTTGTAGTTTTCTTATTGTTAAATTTCTCCTGATCATGATTTATATCCATCTCCATCAGAACATGACACTTAGTTTATCGTCTATATCAATGTTTTCCTACATGGAATCCGAGTATGGGTTATCTTGGTTGACCTTTATACCTCTATTTCTTTCTTTTAAACTGATAGTTTTACTGACTCTTTTTCCGATGTAGGAATTTCCATTATATTCCCATGAATAATTTTAAAAATCAGAGGATGGAATTTATTGAAGGATGGGAGAATTTAACACCCCAATCTTCCACGGTGCACTTCTCTTTGAATAATACAATAGCGTGTGTTGTACGCAACACTGAGTTCAAGAGCACAACGACTTACCAAACTAGCCGATCAAAAGAGGGTATGAATAGTATTAACTAAATTTTAAATATTATATTATCCTTATAATTTTAATCCATATTATGAGTTTCTAAGACATGATTTATGAACAAATTCATTTTTTTCAGATAAAAGAAGTATTTTTCAAAAAATGAAATTTTACTGCCTTTTAATGGAAAAGCCATTTTAAATACAATATTTGAAACTTCTATATATTAAATTTGAAAAAATAAATCCTTCTATAGAATCGAGACATTATAATTTAGTTTCAACAATGTTTTGGTGTCTTTCTGATAACTTTCATATTTGGCGGAAAAGTGGAAAATACTATATTTTATCTGAAAACAACTTTTTTTAATCAAAATAATTTATATTGATAAATTATAAACTTTAATGGTTTGGAAGTATAAATAGATTATATTTTTACTATTTAATCCAATGATGGTCATTTTAAGTAATTTCACCTTCAAATTGGACATAAACAAGTGTAATACTTTTGATAGTTATTATTTCTTAAAAATACGCCTTTTGGTTTCAAAAAGGGGAATTAATTTTAAATTAATAAATAAAACATTTATTATTTTAATTTGGTAAAATAGACTTCATTTTTGGATTCAGAATAATGAAATTAGCCTAGGGTGAAATTTTGGTACTTTTCGGATAACTTTTATATTTTGATGAATAGGGAAAATTACTAAATTTTAATTAAAAACAACTTTTTTAATCGAAATAATTAATACTGATAAATTATGAATTTGAGTGTTTTTAAAGTATATTTAGAATATATTTTTACCATTTAATTGAATGATTTTCATTGGACATAATTTCACAATTAAACCAGACATAAACAAGTGCCAATCTTTTGATAGTTATTATCTCTTAAAAACACGCTTTTTGTTTTATCAACGGGAATTAATTTTAAATTAATTTCTGCCACATCTGTGTTTTGAATTTGGAAAAATGTATATCATATTTGGAATCAGGATCTTCTAATTTTGTAAATAGGTAACTTTTATTTTTAGTCATTTTGAATAATTACTTCGGTAAATATTTTATTTACCCTGGTTAAAGGGTAAATCCGGTAAATAAGGGTTAAAAAATAACATTACAATAATACAAAATTACCCTAAAACGTGTCATAACCTTATTGGTTGATACATGTCCGACCCTGGGCATCTTTGGGTATATTTGGGGACCCCATAGAGCCACTTGTAAGTAATAGGGACACTTTACATTAATTAAGTAAAAATGAATACAAAAATGACACAACCATATATCTTTTAGAAAAACAATATTTACATAGGGTTATATATGTTGGATGTTCGAATATAAATATTAATTAGAAAGCTAAAAATCTTTCCTACATAATTATATTTTATTTATAATTTTTAGACATTACATAATTTAACTTATTTATGAACCAATAATGATGCAGTAATTACCATAATAGTGAACAATTAAAATAATTGATATTAGAAATAGCCAAATAAATATAATTTTAGACTATTAATGAATTAAACTTATTTTATAGGTTAATATGACATATTAGGATTGATTTCATTGACTTTTTGCTAAGTAATAATTGTGTAATGTGTTTCACAAAAATCAACTATTGAATAGTGTCAAAATTGACATAAAAGAGTTTTTAAAACAAATATTATATTATTAATTGATATTAAATTCGTAAAAATATAAGGTTCGGCCAAGTGACTTATATCATGATATTTATATCATTAATGTACCACTTGGGGGTCCCTTGGATGTATATAGTATGTTTATTAACCATATAATATAAAAATACAAAGAGACATTGTAAAAGTGAAACTAATTAAATTAGAGTTAATACTTAAAGATAAGTTTAATATAATGACCCAAACCTATCTAAATTCTATTGGTTGAGTGGTTTTAGACCCATCCCCAACTTAACCTTTAAATAATCAACTTTTGAGCCATTATAACCCGAATATGAAATTATTATAAATTAATATTTTTAGCTTTTCCAAAGGTGCCCCTCACCCCTCTTATAAAAGGGCAGTCCTCTTTCTCACTTCATCACACCTTAAAATCCTTTTGGTTCGGCCAACCCCTGCCCAAATACTCTCCCAAATTACCTCACTTCATCATAGAGGCCTTACATTAGTCATAAAGCCAACCTATGGAGCCCTTTTGATCAAATCAAAAGGAAGAACCCGAAGAAGAGGTAATGATTTCACCACCCTTTTTAAAGTTCCTTTCTTATTCCACTTCTTCTTTCTTTGTTATTTCTATCCTAAAATAATAAATCTAGTATCTTCAAAATACTGTGATGTTATTGTAAATATTGTACAACCATATTCAGTATAATATAAATCTTTTGAATGGCATGTCACCATACGTGCGTACGTACGGCTTACCGTCTCCACGTCGTGGTGTACTTGTCATTCAAAAAATTATTATTTGGATGGGTATAATAATAATGTGTAATTAATGTAAATAATAAATATAACATGATAATTATTCTGTCTATATTATATACCATCCAATTATATATTATTTTAACATCAAAAGAATAATATTGTCGCTCATGCGTACGTACAGCTTACCGTCTCCACTAACGCAATGAGATTCATTATCCATCATATCCATTCAAGTATAATTCTAATTTGGTGATTAAAAATAATATTTAAGGACTTGATATCATTCTGGATATGAATAATATACATCCCCTTAATAAAACTATTGCTCATATAACAAATAATATAAAGTAAAATGAACCCGTTAACACCCGAAATGACGATAATTCAAAGATATTATTAACAAAGCAATGTTAAAAGATCATATATGATATCATATTAATGTATATGATTATTTAATAATTTAATAACAATTATTTAAACATTATACAGGAGGTTAACCTACCCCGAACCAAGGAAAAGTACAAGGTAAGGGGTTTCTTATCTCTCTTTTAATTCAGTGAGAATTCCATTGTTCACCACTTATTTATTGCATGTGGTGTGTGTACTTCTCATGATTGTATTCATTGTGTAATATACTTTAATTTATGGATATTTACATCATCATGGTATGATATTTCTTTCATGGGTGCTTGTTTTGTATGTTCCCTAATTGATAAGGGAATTTGAAATTTCAATTTACACTCATTTTCCTTTACGCATATTTCATTGATTATATTACTACAAGATTATGTGTGGAATCACTATTCAATTGTTTATGTCATAATTTCCAATCCCCTTTCTGTGGATATACTTTTGATACACATAATCACTCCATTGATAATTTCTCAAGTCATCGATATGAATTTGATAAGAGTAATTTTAACTCATTATCCATTTGTTGAGTTAAACATCAATTCATTGGTGTTGTTTTTACAAGATTATTTGTGAATGTAATTTGATTGTTTTACACTAAATATCCAATCATATTTAGTGTATTTATATTTTTGACACATAATTATGTCATTTATTTATCCTTAACCTAAGGATACGGCCTTTATGAGAGATTTCATCTCAATTTACATTCCATTGAGACTTCTTTGTTGTTATACACCAAATCACTTTTATGTGGTGTATATAATGTACTTTGACATAGTATATCATGAATTCCTTTATTCTCATGAAATTACAATGTTTTGAATACCTCAATTATTTGTATTCAAGTTTCTCTCTTTTGGTTAGAAACTCTCACTAAAATACCCTTTTTAAATGTTTTAAATACTTATTCTTCTAAATCTTGCTCATTAATGTCCATGTTTTAAAAATTGTTTTAAGGATTTATTTATATGGACATTAAAGTTTTAAAATTAAAACTCATTTTAAAATTTTCAATCTGGTATGGGTCACTTTGATTCAAAAATCTATTTTTAAATGGCTTCTTGACAAATAGTGTGACTTTTAAATGATTTCAAGAAAAAGGGGGATATTTCTCTCAAATAGTTTTGATTATTATATATTCATGATTGAGGTTAATGTGATACAATAAAATATTCCATATTGTATTGAATGAGTTATGTTTTACTGTGGATGTGCTATTTTTATACCATTAATGGTTTGTGGTTAAAGTATTGACATTTCATATGCTAGTTTTAATACGAATGTTTCCATTATGTTTAAACTTGTTCATATAAGGAATGCATTGGACTTAATAAGTGACAGGTGGAGCCTGCTATAGCTCCTCGATGCATCGGTAAGTCTCATGAGACAAACTAGTGTCTTGGCACAAGGCCTCGTAAAAATATTATTCGTAGTCTTAGCATGAGGCCTTGGCTATGTGGTTATGATAGTCTGGCATTATGCATTCCATCATTATGAAAGTGGTTATTGATATTGAATGTGATCATTCGACTATTAGAATATCCATGTGAATATGTAAATGGCATTATTTCATTTTATCTTTGCCATTTTATGCTGAATTTCATGTTTAAAAGGCTTTTGTTATAGTTATAAATTGCCTTAAGTGTTTATTCTTATCTATGAAAGCTTCTGCTATAATGTTATCCTTACTGAGCATCTGAGCTCACTCATTTCAATGTTTTATTTTTCCCAGGATTATGAAGAAGTAATCTATGAATGACCTGCAGGGATAGTATGAGGGAATATGAAGACAAGATGTTTTTTTATGATGTAATGTAAAACTTTATGAATGTATCTATTGTTTCCAAGGATAATAAACTAATCAGTCTTTCGAGACTTGATCTTTCTTGTGATCATGCCAAGGTCATGTAATAATGCACCGACTCTGGGTAACTGGGGTCAGGGCGTTACAATAAACATTAGTTTTCTGATATTTTTCTCTTTACTTAATTGTAACAATTTTTTCAAATGTTGACAATATAGTTGATAAATATCCATTTGATCAGTCACTATCAATTTTACACACATTGGTCCCAATAAACTCTACTTTCTACTATATGTCATGAAAAATTCCTTCCTCTGATAGATCAGTGGAATACCATGTTCAATAATCCAAAAAACTAGTATATTAGAAACAATTTAGCCTCCCAAATTTTATTCCTTCACAAATTTATTCTTTTCTTATGAAACATTCATGACTTTAAGAAAATTTAGAAAGATATAAAATCATAATACTTGATGTAAAAAATAACTATCCCCCCTTTCTTTCATATGATTATCACACATGATTATCAGTTGACTAATTATATTTGAGAAATATAGAATAAAAAATAATCCTTAGATTTATATTAGAATGGCCTCTATCATTATATCTCTTCAAAACATGTTAATAAATAATCATTTATAATAAAAATGAGTATGTTGAACATTCCTAACAATAATGAGTACAATATGACATTTTTGTCAATACTTAGTTCTATTTTATAGTAACTTATCAACATATTGTTCTCTTTTACAATCTTTAAATCAGTAAAAGTAATGTATTTGGACTTTCATAACAAAATTACGTTAACATTTCTCATTAAATTCCATCCTATAAATCATTTGATTTGATCACCATAAAATATGATTTTATTTATAAAACATTCATAAAAATGGTGTGTATGAATTTCCATTATATTAAAACCATTTTTTATATTAATTTTATGAAAAAAACCTACAAATTATTGTGATTTAATTTTAATGGAAACAATATACAAAAAATCAAACCATTCTTCTTTCATCAAAAATAATATTACACAACTTGGTCCCAACAATCTCCCTATTTATAGTATGTTATTGATCGTGGTTAATAAATCACATATCATTGTATCTCCAATAAAAGAATCACTTATAATCAATTTTATTCTTACATGAGTAAACTCATTATAGGAATAAATAATCATTGGAAAAAACAATTATATCTGCAAGTAGTGACATACAAAACTTCATCAACATTCAAATCATTTTTTTATTTCACCATTCAAAAATATTTTCAAATAAAATACTTCTCCAACATATAAATATTCTTTTTCTTCGACCATTCCCAAATTTTTCATGTACCTTCCAAATGTTTCCTACAACCTCTCCAACAAACTGTTACAATAGTTCACAGACATGCCTTATGAGTTTATAGCTTACCCCCAACTCCCCAAATATAAATGACTCATTAAAAGTTTTTTCATATATCAACAGATATATTTTTGAAAATTTTATCCCCCTTTATAACTTTATTTAATGATAAGATGATTGGGGGGATAAATTCATGTACCAAAACCTTAGACAAGAAGTGGTTTGACACCCTTTCTCAACCCCATAATGATAAATATTTCTTTATGTATTGGTTTTGTGAAAACAGTATCAACTTTTTATAATGTAGGAACATACTCTAAATTTTTTTCCTTCTTATTCACATGTTATTTTATGAAATTTCATTTGATTTAAATATTTTATTATTGATAAAATATTAATGGTTTTCTTATATAGTTGATGGAAATTTGATTATAACATCCCAATAGAAATGGTAACATTACATATACAAGTATCTTTTCCATGTCTTCATCCACCTATGTTTGGTTACAACATGATTTTAAGAAATATAATTAGCTTATATCATACTAATTTTTACAATGTTTAGTTTCTTAGTATTCGAAATTACACAAAAATTTAAATTGACAAAAAACTCCACCAGATGATGATCTTCAATCAACAATAATTCCTTACCGATTAAATCTTTATAAACAAACATATCAATACTTTTTGAGCAATTATACCTAATTCCATAAAATTGTGATCCCTGGATATATCATAGAATTTTTTTTACATACAATAGTTGTGATACTTTTAGAGTTTTTGGAATCATGTGCTTAATTTTACTATATAAAAATTGTATGGTCATTTTTTTATCAAATACAAATCACCTAATATTTTATTCAAAGACTATTTAGAGTAAAATTGTGTTCTCTATCTATAATTAGTCAACATGGGTCACACTAAAAAAATTTTGAAAACTGATTTCAAATATTCCATGCCAAAATAATTATGAAATTTCTTACCATATTATTATGGAGAAAGAAATATATTTCAATATTTTGGTATATTTGTAACCAAAAAACGTATTTTATTTCAACATTAATGGACTTTTCAAACAACTTTTTCAATTCTTTATGAAACTTTTCACTTGTTCTATCACTACTCCCAACAAAATAATATCATTAACATAAAAATTACTATGATAGAAATATCCAGAATTTCATTGATGCATAGATTACTATCAACCATTCCATTCTAGAATTTCATATTCCTTAAGAATGATTCCAAAATAGAATACCATGCCCCTGGAGCTTTCATTATCCCATTCATGGATTTATCCTATTTTTGAACATAACATTTATCCATATTAACAAAAAAGGGATAGGTTTGTTCAATATAAAAAATATTCATCAAGATATCCATTGAAAAATTTAGACATCATTTCTAAAATATTTTTTAACTTTATTATGTGTCAATATATATATATATATATATTCTAATTTCTTATATCATTTATTCTCAAGAAACTATCTCATTAAAATCAATTCCTTCAATCTATGAGTAACCATTGTACACTAAAAATCCTTTCTCTTATAATATAACCATCATAATTTAAATATTTATAGAAAACACACCCTGAACTAAAAAATTGTTATCATTTTTTATGTATGAATTCTGTTGTTTCATTATATTCAATCTGATCTAGGTCTTTATTCATAGAAAGAATCCATTATAGATGCTCAAAAGCATTATTCAAATATTTTGGCTCAATATTTGAGTATAATGTATGTATAATAATTTTTAATGATACCCATTTCATAATCATTTGATGTTGATAATTTTTTTATATATTTCACTTGGTTTCTCAACCTAGGATGAGATGATATAAATTCTTACTCATCCCTAGAAATATAAGAGTCTAATCCTTCTTATTATGTGGGATTAAAAAATTTTAAATCCATTTCTGATCGTTTATCAAAAAATCCTTCATCCCCTTTATCTTTCCTATATTCACATGATAATGACACATCATCAATACATTTTTTCTTTACTTTATCATCAAGAGAGTTAACTAACCTTTCTATTTTATTTTTGAAACATTTATATCCTATTCCTTTCGTATCGTAGACAAGAATAACTCTATATTCGTCCCACTGACCATATATTCCCTAGATTCCCCCTTTATTAGTTATGATGTATTTATTCCGAAATACTCTAAACTATTCTAAATGTATATTTTTTCATGGAACATTTCATATAGATTCATATCATAACTTAATCTTGAGAATCATTGGTTCAGAATATAAAAAAATATTCTCATAGCATTCCACCAAAAGTAATGATAAATACCATGTTCATGTAAAATGGTTCACACCATTTCAACTATGTTTATTATCTTGCACTCACAAAAAAATATTATATTTCTGTTTTTATGGTTCAGTATACTCATTCATATTTTTATGTTTTATATAATAACATTTGAAATATTCATTCTTATACTCAAAATAATTATCAATTCTTGGCATCTCCATAGAATACCTACATTAATTCTATTTTTTTATTTTATGACTATTAAACATATTCATAGAATATTAATTATATTAATAATAAAGAAAATAAGTAATTCATGTAAAGTCATCAATGAAAATTATGACGTACTTATATCAGGGAGTTTATTGTTTTCTCATTTGACCAAAAATATTATAATGAATAAGATCATGGGTTATTCTTGAAATAATGTAAACATTCATATGCATATAGTTTTTAATATTATATTTCTAGAAAATTATGTGACACCAATTGTTTCTTTTTGATATATCAAGAATACCCTTAATATTATCCCTCTTTGATATATTTCTTATTTTCTTTGACAAATATGTCGGATCATTTCAATTCACATCAAATTATCTTCTATCATTCTTAAGTAACATGAGTTTCTCACTTCACCAATAAGTAACAAGTTACTTTTGTGCATTTCCCTTTGTAATAACATTAATGTCTTCCTCTCCTTAAAAAAACCCATATTTTCTAGAAAAAAAATATTTATTACAATATTAAAAAATAATATATTATATAAAAAATATTTTTTTCAACCATTAAACAAATAATGATTTCTTGGAATTCATATTTTATTCCACACTAATATAATATCCAATACCTTTTATTCAAAGGGATTCATCATTTCCAAATACCACTATTCGATTATTGGATTAAATCATATTCAAAAAAATAATAAAATGACCAATAATGTGAGGAGAACAACCACTATCTAAGATAAAGTATAGTTTTACATTTGAATAATTGATAGTTGTTTCTACATCAAAAGAATATTCTTTAACTTTCTTTTATTCACATATATCTTATAAGAATTTTTGTAAACATGATGTTGTGGTGATAATAATGAAAGAAATACATTATTAAGATAATTAATTTGATCATATATTTCATTGTATTTTAAAAAAATTTAAATCTATTACAATATTTCTAAACATCCTTCTCAAACATCTTCAAAACTGCCTTCTTACATTTCTTCATTTATGAGAATTAACTTCCCATCAACTATTGCCATATTTTAATCATGCAACAATTTAGGTATTTTTGATTTGATAAATACATATTTATAGTATTCATAAATCCACTGCAATACTTGTAGTACCCTTTCATTGATTAATTTCTTCTATAACATCAATATTATATTAAATTATTATAATTATTCTCATAAAAATTTATATATCTAATATAATAACATTGTTTAGTCCCAAAATTATACTCTTCACCTAGAATATTATTCTTCAATTATATTTTCTTCTATACCATATCTTCAATATTAAAAAATATCAGACTTAAAATTTTTAGAAACATCTAAATTCTCATCATTGTTGATTTTTTCCATATACTATACTTTTCCAAATTTATTATTCTTATGTACAAATTAATTATAATTTTCATCATTTGCAGGTATCATATGATCCTTCTCATCATTTCAATTTCCATAAAATTCATCAACATGAGATATAGTTTTATGAAAGTTTATAACTACCTATTCATCATTATAAAACATTAATTGAATAAGTTACAAGGATTTTTAGTTTTCCATCCAATTTACTTAATGATGTTCACTCTAATTCTCTTCTAAATTATTAGACTAGTTTAGACAATCTAATTCTAAAAGAAACATAGTTTTCTCATCTGAAAGACTTTCTATATTTTTTGGAAATAATTTCATTACAAAGATTCCTAATTCATCCTTAAATACATATCATATTTCTTATAAATTCTTGTTTCGTTCCTTCTTTGGTAGGGCTGCTACTTCTGACTTATTCTTCATTAACTGTTTCAATTAATTTATTTTCTCTAGAAATCGTATAAAATTTTTTATCTTCAAAAACATTATCATTATATTTATCATTTTTAAGAAAATCATTATCTTATGGATTTGGATAAATTTGGTCCTTTACTTCAAATGGGATTTAAACAAATCACCATGTTTCTTTGAAGATCATATTCACTTTATTTCATTTTAATAACTATATTCTTCCATATTTCATTAGAGACAAATCACTAAAATGTGCTGAATTGATCTATCTTCAAAACATTTCAAGGGATGATTCCATTTATATGTTACTGTAACTATTTTGACATTTACAAAAAAACATGGATAAAAATTGATAAACATTGAAACATAGCTCATTTTTTACTTCAGTGTTAGAAACATCTCCTCTTTCAGCACACTTCCTAGAAATTCCTTTCATCTCATCCTTGAAATACATTTCATGATAAACTTTTGGTTTTCTTTTATAACATAAACTTCCCATTTCACATTTATTTAGAGTACTATAATGGTCATATAGGTATATAGTTTCAATATATCTATATTCCAAAGATGAAAATTTTGAATCAAACATATCAGGAAGAATTCTAATGCTCTTTTCAATATTATTTGTGTCATTTATATTTCCACCAAAAAGTCCTATGGTGCACAAAAATTCTTTACCCATGTAATGAGGTAACCAATAGATTCATAAACAACTATTTTTATAACATCATAATTATTCCACTATTTTTTTAACATTTCATTAATTTCATTTTTATTTTATTCATAAATTTTCATCAATATTTAAAAGATTTTATTAAAAGTAAAAACTCCCTATACTAATAGAAACTCACATTCTAATAGTAATTATAGTAGTGAACTCATAGATCGTTAGAAATTATTATGATTAATCTTTTCTAAGGATGAAACAAAAAGAAATCATAAATATGAGGAAATACGTCTATAGAATCTTCCAAAACACCATACCCACGATACATAAGATATGGAAATATTATATCATTCAAATTATGAAATTTTTTCCATAAAATACTAGAATCCCATTACCGTTCATAAAATTCAAATTATCTATAACAACTTCTCTTCAAAAACATTATCAATGATTAAAGAAATGGAACCTTCATTTGGATACCAACAGATAACGCCAATCTACTATCAAATTATCACTAAAAGGGGATGTTTGAATCATGGAAATAATTTTTATTTACATTTCATTACATTTGAGACATCCTTCTCCACCTATTTTTGATTTATCACTTTGTTGAAAAAACAAACTATGACACATCTATAGGAACTCAAATATTTAAATGGTTCACTACATAAAAATAGTTTCTATATATATAGTATTATTTTGAAACAATATAATTACAAAAATCTATTTTAAAAAATAATTTTTTGTCGATCACATAAGTATGATCTTAAATTACAATTGTGAGATGATATGATCAATACAATAGTGAATTTTCATCTTTTACAATGAATGATGTAATACATGATTTTGTAACAAGTAATGAAACCTTAATCAATCAGTCGAAATCATGAAATTGTGATGAATTTTTATCTTTAATTGGAAGCCCATGAAAAGATATTAATTTTCATCCTACCCATCTGTAGGTAGAAATGATATTTTTGAACATTTTTATGAAAACACAGTCCAATGGATGAATTTAATTTCTCTATTAGATTTATAATTTTTAAAACAAATAACAAAAAATATGTCAGAAACAATTATAAACATAATTAAACATTCCCCTAATACATGTATTTTATGGCTTAGTTCGATCTAGTAAACTTTGATTATATCCATAATTATGGATCTTTGGTCAGAGGAGGTTTCCCAAGAAACATTTTTCTGATTGAAAATAAATTTATTTTATTATTCTAAACCCCCCTTTTAGGGATGAGGGGAACCCAACCTGACATCAATGAATTAAATAGAAACCAAGACTATATAATTAGTTCTAGGAAAAAACCATCTTTCCTCTTTAAAAAACATTCATTTATTTCCAGCATTCCATTTATACAATAACAATAGATGTTTAAAATTTTAAAATGTACTTTATACAATTTATAGGATAGCCAAAAGTTGTTTGGGAAAAATATTTTCCCACTTACCCAATCTTTTGAACAATGAATTTTATTTTTATTTCGACAATATATTTGACTCCTTTAACACTTATTAACACTTAATGATTCATCTTGAACCTTCTCAACTGATTTATATACATTTATGTTCTTCGTTCATTCTAAAGTTTATTTTGTCTCGTTCTATGTTTATTCTGATGTTCCTTCATTACAATGGAAACATATGAAAAACTTAATACTTATCATTATGATTATGACTTGTAAAAATTTAAATCCATCTCATATTGATTCTATTTACTTACAAAAACCCCTTTTTAAAAAAATGGAATAAATAATTTTAAATCATTTTTTAGACTAGTAAAGATATCAGTACTCCTTATGTAAAAAATTGATTAATGAGTTTGAAAACACTTTTTTTAAAAAATTATATACAAAAAATATCATTTTACTATTTTCAGTAGACTAAAAATTAGACATATTATGAAGTATATGTGCCAGCATGCATCTGACCGATCAATCAATTTTTTAGTCTAATTTATTTGCATCAATTATAGTCTGATGACTATTGACTCTCTTAAGAAAAAGCTTCACTACATTTTTTCTATTAATCTTAAACCAATTGTAACAAAAAATATCTTTTATGAAATATATTGACATAATTATTGAGATTTATATGATTTATTGGTCTCTGAGTTTCTTATATTCATCGGTCCTAAAAGAAAATCACTTTCTTATAAGTCTGAGAAAACATTCCATTCTAGATTGATCCATGGAATACATCTTTTAGCGTATTATAAAACTACTATATTAGAAATAAATCAATTTCCCAAACATTTCTTTCATCACAAACATTCAATTGTGTTATAAAATATTCCTGACCTTTATAACATTAGTGCCACCATAGAATCACATAAGTTAAGGAACCACAGACATCTTCTCCCCATTTCTTTCATAAGGATTTTATGATAAGTTTATTATGTGATTTTTTTATTTGAGAAATAAAATATTTCAAATCATTCTGAAATTCAAATTAGAATGATCTTTAACTTTACATGTCATCAATCCATGACAATTAAAAAAAATTCATAAAAACTCTGATTCCCATTATCTTTTTTAACAATATTGAGTCTAAACATACTTCTTATCAAGACTCAGTTAAATGTTCTAATTAGTTTTCATACATTCATTCATTTTTCATGATAACAAAAATGGAAAATGTAGTGTAATGTATATTCTTAACTAATATACATCAAATTTTCTTATTATATTGCATCATTTCATTCTTTTCTCCTAATGACTAAAACATACAAATTGATGTATTTTACTTTATTAAAAAATGTGTTTGATTTTATTATCACATCACAACATTTCATTCTATTTGTATTATCACTAAAAAATACAACATATTATTATTTATTTTTTAATACTATACTAGAAAAAATAGTCAAGACATTATTCTTTAAAATACCATTCACCCAAGTTGGTCCCATCAAAAATCAGGTCCAAGATTACCATAATTACCTCATGAGTTATCCATCTATATCAAATTCATTAGAGGTATTTATCAAAACCAAGTGCACATTATAATTTTTATTTCACATGAATACTGAAAAACAAACTTCATATTCATAACAATTGGATAAGTAATTTGTTTAATTAATTATCAATATTTTGTCATAGAATGGCCCATAAAAGATAAATGTGTTTCACAAACATCTGAGCAACAAAATAATAAGTATTAACCATCCAGATAATTAAATGAAACCAAAAAGACATTTTTTAATGAAATTTGTTCCTAGATTTTTTAACATATTATATAATATTATATTGATAAAAAAATGTAAAACAAGGAAAATTTATAACTTTAAAAATTATCATTACATTTTTTCCCTATGAAATTAATTATATTTCCAAACATTACCGCTAGAAAAAAAATATAATATAAAATAGAAAAAATGGAAATTTTTAGATCTCCCTTGTCTACTAAAATCATCATCTCCACGTCATATTATATTGAAATGAAAAAAATAGTAAACTAATCATCATCTTGTGAAATACAAATATAACCTTAAGGATAAATGTTAGGTGAATTTTATGTGGAAGAATAAATCAGTATTTATATGTTATAAAAGGGTATGTGACCAATGGGATTTGACTATTATATGTGCATTGGTCATTGTGAATGTTAGAAATTATACACTTGTCTGATAATTTTAAAATTACAATTAGTGTCTACCATTACTAATGAAAAAGTATAATTGATATAGAGAGGAGAATCAATGGCCTTAGCTAGTAGATTCATACTGTCTGAAGCCCATTGGTCCAAAATTGGGCTGGTGGTAGTGTCATTGGTGTACAACCTTTAAAAATCACAATCCCAAATTCATCAGTTGTATCTTAATAAAAATATCATATTATAGAAGTTCATGTTATTAGAGATTACCACTTAGTTGATGTTTGTTATGTCCCCCCTGAAACTATTTCCATCACAAAACTTACCCAAAGATTGTATATAGGTTTAATAATGGCTTAAATTTCTAGAAATTAGTAACATAATGTGTAAATTAATATTTATAAATATAATTTTTATTCCATAAATTCCTCTGAATATGTTTTTTTCATAATAAAATATATGTTGAATTTATAAATATTTAATAAAGTTTTTTTGACGTAAATAAAACGTAATTGTATTGTTGAAGAAAATATATACAATTTCATAACAAACTCAAGTATTCTAAATAATATTTTTTATCATATAGTTATTAAAATAACTATAACCTAACTATAAATGATAAAAAAAGTGTATAATGGCCTAAGAAATTTTTTATATGCATTATAAATTTCATAATTCCTTAACAAATACTTTTTTCAAAGAAATAAGTATATTTATATTTAATTTTTAAAATTTTCATATGTAGCGAATTATTTTATAAAAATAAAAAATTTATTTGAATTCCTCATATTTGAATTATTTTTTCTAATTTATTAGAATTTTCTAAATTCCATTATTTTATCATGAATAATAAAGAATATAAATTTAAGGTCTTGGTATATTTTATGACATCATATTTATTTTATAATGATGTAATATTAAGATAAACAAAACAAAACTCTGAAACTAAGTCATTTTATTAATAATATTCATTTTAATATATTTCATTCATTTTCCAATACTCTAAGTGACATTCCAATGTCTAAAAAAGAAAACTAGTTTTTAAAAAAAATTACTTAGGGGAATCATTATTGTTCCATGAAAATAAAATTATGAAAAAAACTAAATCAATTGGAGATAAATAATATAAAATCTTACCTAATTGTAATAATACATGTTAAAAAACCGTGTCTAGTCCAATGAGTTTTCATTTTTCAGAACCAAGATTTTCAATACGTATATTTTGAATTTGATAAACAATTCATCCACTTCCCCTATATATACCCACCCATTTATCAATTTATATTAAATAAAAATAAATCCCCCATATATATCATTTCATTTTGAATATCATTGAGTCACTACAATTTTTCCTCAAACTCGAAATAATCCATCCACATGTTTTAAGAAAATTCTTTAAGGTATGTGAAATATTTAATTATATTTTCCATTCATGTTCAGTTTTCATTTGGAATGTCATTTAATTTTGAAACTAACTTCATATTTATACTTTCCATTTTCTTATTTCTATAATAAGAGGCTTTTTATGTAATAATAACCCTTTAAACAATTTCTTTTTAACCATTTCTAAAATCATGTTTTGTACATGTAATGATTTTGAATTTTCTTCTCAAATTTCTCTCTTTTATATGATTATTTATCTTTTTATGGTAATTTAAATACCAAAATATATATTCTATTTAATGGTTATTCAACTAGATTTAAAATTTACTTAATAATTTGGGTATTTAGATATATTAAACCTAAATTAATTTTTATGTGTTAAAAATTAAGCAATTATCATATCTTTATCCTCTTTTTATGAAATGATTTCTTATATGAAACTCATTATTTATTCACCAAGAGTTATTAATCATTTTATTTGTTATGTACCACACATGAAATAATGAAATAGGATGGGTTAACCATTATAGAACTCAAATTCATTATGTAATGAATTTAATATATAAAGATTACATGTTTTATGATACCTCTTGTAAATAACTTTGGTAATTTACAATTATGACCCCTTGGTGATATTCTTATGAATGTCTCATTTTTATGTTCCATCCACATTTTTGGGTTATGATTCATTTTAATATTAATATGTTATATATATTTATTAGTCCTCATAATTATTCTTCATTTTATTCTTTATATGTTTCATGATCTCATAGAATATGTGTCCCTTTTAATTCCCCTTTTATGATTCATACTCACCCCATTACTTTGATGTATGTCCCAAATTTATGAGATGCAATTTAAGTCACCTAGGGTGAACCCATGCATATGTCTTCTATGTGGATTTAGAATAACTACTTATGATTTCATGTATTGTTTACATTATTTCCACAAACCTAAACATAAAATATACTCTATTTGTAACAAGTAATAAAATCTTACATTATAAAAATTTCGAGAAGCCATAATTCTCATAAGAGGGTGGTTGAATTATTTTTGGATAATAAGAATTTAATACATTAGGAATTGTACTAGGGAAAATACTATGTATATAAAAAATCCTGGTATTTTTCTGGAGTATTAATTATGTGATTTTGGAGATATGTAATCTTTATCGGGATATGAAAAATTGGATGTGTCTCTAGTATATATGTACCAAGGGGTAACAACTGAAAACACCACTTTGTGATAGAATCAAATTGATATTGCTTCATGATTACAGGACTTGAATCACTCTTATTTTGAAACTTCCCAGGGGATATAATTTGTAATTAAATATTATTTTGGACCATTATAAATGTAATTGTTATTTTAGGATATTAATTGAAAATTTATGCTTGATGTTTAAGTAATAAAATACATTTATAATTATAATACATTTAAATTTACAATGACTTTAACTAAGGGAATGTTATTTTCCTAGTGAAATATATTTAACTATGTAAATTATTTGTGGAACAGAAAATGAACTAATGTTATTTTAATGGAATATGTGATGGAAAACATCATGACAATGATGAATAAAATATATTTATATATGAGCAATAAAATGATTCATTTCTAGATAATGAAGTCACCTATAAGGGAATAATATTTCATTAATACCTTCTTCTGTCAACAACCACATTCTATCAAAGGATCTACCAAACAATTTATTTTTGAACAATGTATAAGCTAGATTATAATGTGACTTTCTTACTCTATTGTTTAGAGAAATAGAAACTAACCCTAGAAGTATTACTCTTATAATGAGAATCCAGTTAGTGTTGGAAAATTAATTAAAATTTGAAGATAATATGGGAGAAAAATATTATGGAGTGGGAAGAGTTTAGGGTAATATTTTTCAATAAATATTTAACCCCTTATATTTGACATAAAATCAAGAAGTAATTCTTCAAATAATATAAGAAAGAAGACAAATTAGTGGGAAAAAATGAGATGATCTTTAAAATATATTCTCGATAAAACTATATATTTGTTATGGATCATATGGGAATGGCTTATAGATTCTTTTAGGGATTACTGCCCCATCTGCAGATGAATCTTTCCCATTGTGGTAGTGAATGAGATGCGATTATTGTGAATAATGAAATAAATGTTTAATTTGAGTTTGTAGATTGAATGAGAATAACATCTAAAGTGATCCTATTTCTGGGAGTAACATTGATCATGAAATAGGATGAGAGAATGTGAAACATCCCACCCACAACAAATATGGGTGGAAGCATTCATGTAACACCCATATGTTTTTATAAAGTGGTTTCTTTAGTTATTTTTAATTCTTCAAAAGATTCTATTTCACTCAATCCTAAGTTAAAACAAACCATGAAACTCCCTTGGTATAAGATTACCATTATATCCATATTGATAGTTTATTGATAATAAATATAAGTAACTTATGAAAATGTTTGATGAATTCTTTGGATAACAAATATTTATAAAAAAATAAAATAATTATATATTTGAAATTTTTTATGAATAAATTTTCTGAATTCCTATTAGTAAATGAATATAATAAATTATATGTTATGTAATTAATAAAATATTAATAATATTCATCAGATATATATTTTCTTCAGTAGGAATGAATAAACCCTATTTTATTTACAAAACCCATTATTTTTAAAAAAAATAACTTTTACCATCATTTAATCAATAACCCTTTTTAAAGTACTATTTTGAAAAATTAATAATTTGTATATGAAAACATAAAACACTTCTTGGTATTCAAGTTATAAAAATTTACATAACATGAATTTTTAAAATTGATCTGATAACATTTAATTTTTGATGAAGAGTAAAAATTCCCTAAATTTTAATTGAAAAGTAATTTTTTTGTAAAACTATATTATATGTATAAATTATATTATTGAATGGTTTTAATGTATAAATAAAATATATTTTTATTATTTAATATAATTTAGGTCCTTGGTATTAATTTTATGTTGAATTTAGATGTAAAAACATTTGAATGTTTTGTAATGTTTTATCTTTTAAAACACGATTTATCATTTTGAGAACATGATTAATTATTAATTATTTATGAACATATGTGTTTTAAAATTATGAAAAATTGATTACATATTTCAAATCATAAGGTCTAAACCATGTAAATATATTTATTTTATTTTTTAGGTTTTAAGAATAGTAACACGATTATTTTAATGAATATGGTAAAATGGTAATTTAAGTAATTAAGGATAACAATAACGCTATAATATTACCCTATCACTTTTCCTAATATCATATTATTAGTTTTTTATAAATAAATTATCCATGGGTCTAAATGGTACCCTTTTGAGGCAACTTATATTAATATAGGACACATAATTTATTTAATTTAAAGAAAAGTTAAATATGTCTCAATCCAGTTTAATAATTATATAATTATTAATATAAAGGGATCAAGAAGATAAATTCTATTATAAATAATTGTTTTAATTTTAATTTATTTTCATTAACATTGTAATTTAAATGAAATATTAAGGAAATAATTAATTACCTTAAATATTTTTACATTGATAATGAAGAAATTATTTAATTGATGAATTATCAATAAAATAATTTTTATTAAAATGATAATAACCATTAAAAGACGCATGAACTTGAAAAAATATTATTGTTTTATTATTTATTGACCATAACCATCCATGTGTTTAGTTATTGACCATTTAGATCCATATAGAAGATATTATCATAGTTATATTATTTTATTTAAAATGATGTTAAATATGTAAGAATAATGTTTTAATAATTATTACATATTTAATATTAAATATTTTAGAAGTTATATTTGACTAAAGGAGTTTATTTAAAATATTGTAGATTTATCTTCATCATAGAATTTTTTTAATATTTATTGAACAGATATGTGTATTAAATAATTACCCAAAACTGATGTTGTAATTATTTTATTAATGGAGATAATAGTTAAAGGTTGTTAAAATATTAAAATAAATATAATTTTTGATAACTAATATATCCAATGAAATTTTTATATGTATTTTACCAGTTATGAATATTAGAAGATATTTGGTTTTAGGTTATATTTTTATTTTATTATTTTTAAAATTCGAAGATTTAAATAGTGTC